>OZ020234.1:23763874-24350368 GCA_963971235.1 Cryptus armator | reverse complement strand
GAACTGCTTCGTTGTTCAACTCATTTTTCGTACGTTTTTTTTGTTTCAAATTTGATTTATCCTATGACTTGGAGCATCCGAAGAGATGCCAGTAATCGTGGATAAATCGTTTCACGATAGAGAGTGAAAGCGACCGTGACGTTAAATACTCGCGGAAGAATAAAGCCGTCTCTGCCGCGTGTTCCCCATTGCATTTTTTTTTCTTCAAATTTTTCAAAACATTTTTCTATCCTCCGAAGAGCGATGCTATCGAAGAATATTTGAGAAACTCCGGTGAAAAGACCAGCGAGTACAGTGGATTTCTGTTGCCAAAGGCCAAGTCGCGAGTTTGCCTTCGCATTCGTTGCTAATCGCGTTAAGGATCGTTTTTTTGTGTTGTCGTACACGCGAGTGCGGTGGCGTTTCAAGTCGATTGTAATTGCAAGCTGTGTGTCATATATTATATTGCAGCGACGAAAGATACAACGGGAAAGTGCCCGAAGAACCATTTCGCGAAGGATTTATCCGTTGGGATCTTCTCGGATCTTCGAGGATCCTCTGTTAATTTTGTTTTTACATTACATTTACATTGACGATTGAAATTAACGAATATTTAACATTTTTCGCTTTTGTTTAATCTGTGATGCGTTGAAAAAATGTGATGTAAAAAAATGAAAAACTACGTGTGTCGAAGCTCTCCGATGACGTCATAAAAAAATTTGGTGACGCTTAACCTACACTTAAACGAGATAATTGATGTATCCTTTGCTCAGAGGGCTGAAACCAAATTTTCATTCTCCAATGGACGCTCGGGCGCGTGCTATTCTGTACACCTATATATAAGTGTAATATAATATGCGATTCCGAGATGATTCGTGGATGAAGGATACACCCACCATCTGTTTATACGTATGCGTCTCCGGAAATATGCTACACACGGAAAAGTAGCCAAGCACCTGGTGTGACTACCGATTGAAATTCCCATGAACCGTGAATACGTTACTCGTAAAGTCGCTTTATCAAATGACCCCGGGCGCCGAGTTGTACCACTTGCCAACACCTTACCAATACCGGCGCCAATATCGACGATTCTAATACACGTATATTAAATTGACATAAGATTCATTCCACTGCTTATATGACGAGCATCGTTTCATAGTTCCATATTTATAGCCCCCTCGTCGTCGTATTTCAAGTACGAAAAATAAAATTCTACGAACATCGGCTAAATTCGGAAAAATTATATCGCAAAGTGGTATTATTCTATAGGAATACTTTCTAAATGTCGCGGGGTAGTGGTAAGAATAAACGATATTATCGATGAAACTATGTTCGAAGTACCTAATTTTGAAAATTTCGATTTCACTAGTCCACGCTTCCTTGAAAAATCGTTAATCTTTTTCTTAATCATCGAAACGATGATTAACGATTAACGAAGCCAACGCCTCGAATAGGTAATAGGCAACACGACCGACGAGCGCAAAGTCGCAAAGTTATGTGTCGCCGCACTTATTATTATACCACTTGAGACTCTTATGTATCGGGAATTCGGGGAACTTTGTGAATATGCATGCCCGTGGCGCGCACGTTTTACAGTTCGAATAATTCGACGAACGCCGCCGCGAAGGAAGAGTCGGACAACTAAACGAGATTTTTCATCTTGCCAAGGTGTCTGTGGGATTTAACTTTGTATACTCTGTAGAGCAAAGTATTGTATACTTAATCCGCACATCCCGATAAAAATCAATCGAAATTCATTTTGTTCGTCGTTAAATGTGCTCCCGCGGACTGTGTACTTATAAGTAAGAAGCCAGGTAAAGACCTCTGTTTGGCTGTGTCCCGGAGCTACAGCTTGCCAGCCAGACAACACACATTCAGTTACGAGTCGAAAGTTACAAGTGTAACGTTGCACAACAATCGGGCTTCGTCTCTCGCACATGAACGCGCCCACATTCTCTCGTTTCTCGGTGAATTACGACCGCCTCAATTCGCCTCTTAAAGCCTTTTTCATCATCACCCCGATCGATTCACGCTTCGAAAACAAATTTATCAATTATCCATCTACCACGATTCGATCGTTGAATCGTCGATAGAATTAAGCTAAAATTATAATATGCAAATCGCACGATACGATGGCCTATTTTTTTTTTCAATCGAACATCAAATTAATAGTTTACGAAAAATTTACATTCGAAAGATTTACATTGAGAAGACTAAAAAAAAAAAAAGAAAAAAAAAAGTGAAATCTGATTAATAAGTCTGACGTCTTCGAATTCCTGTATAAAAAATCGTTTCACATTTGCATCGGGAGATGTCCGTATCAATTATTCTGTCGATCGGCAAGAATATTTGTCGAGAAAAAAAAAAAAAAAAATGTAGAAATATACTTGTAATCGAGATGCAAATAAAATGTTTCGTTTCACGGTTCGAACTTAATTTCTGAAACTGAAATAAAATGACGGATAAGTTTGTCGATTCGCCACTGTCCGGCCACGGTTAAGGCCCAGGACGGTTAAGGTGGGGAACAATAGCATCGGGCATCGGGCATCGGGTATCGAGGCACAAAGCCAACCCACCTGATCCCACCTGATAATCCACTCTCGGCAGCCCACAGCGGCAGCGGGGATAAAAGAATAATCTCAATTCTATTATTTAGCAAGTATCTCTTACGACGGTAAAGACAAAAACAAGTAAGAATTAACAACTACTCACTTTATGAGGATCCTCCAGAAACAGCCAAAGCTGGATCCGTTCGGCACTTCGCTAGCGTACGATACAGTCATTTCCCGGTTGAACGAGTCGCCCAGGCGACGCACCCCTTCCTTCCCCTGCCGCTTTCAATTTTGTCGCGACACAGCGTGGTACCAGCGTGTCGATTGGCCCAAAGTCCACGAAGGGACTTTCGGAAAATCGTCGAAGATCAAAGACGTAGTGGAATAATAAAACAACAAGAAACGATAAAACTTTGTGATCACTCGCGCACACTCGGGCAGTGCGCGGATCGCCCTGCTCGCCCTCGCGAAACTTTCGTTTTTCTTTATTTTCTTATTTTTAAATTATTAGCTTCTCTCTCTTGCCGTTTGATATTCCAGCCGTAAAAGCAGATTAATATTAGCGTTTCGTTTTGTCGTCATCGATTACACCATAGTCGCGCGATTATTATTTCATTTAGTGAGAAAATACATCGAGAACCCGTACGTAAGTTGCGTGTAACCAGCTGAGCGACGTTTACCGCGGCACCGCGCTGCCTGACTGAGCTCCACTGACTGCCGTATGGAGCAGCGGCGGTGGCCAGGCCGCGGGGCCCAGGCCGCGACTCTTATGCCCCCACCCCGCCGCAACATGTCAGATTCAACACAGCAGGCCCGTGCTACGTTAGTATTGTGCCCTGCTTTATAACATCTCCTCCTGTCGAGCTCCGGCACATATTGCAAGTCCCGATTTACCGTATTCGAGATTCAAGTCTTTGGCTTTTTCCTCGTACGATTAGAAATCGATTTAGAAAGAAAATACAAAAGGCTTCTGCTCTGCATCCGACAATAGTAATATTGACCTGTCGAAAGCGCGGTAATATTTCAAATATAAGCTACGTAAATACAATTAGACGATCTCTCGTTTGCAGTTGATAGAGGTGTCTAGATTATTCGTTCGGATGATTGCCGCGTGATAACAAACAATTTCATCTTCGATGTAATTATCGATTATTATATCACGTACGAAAAGGCGCATGTGTCGGTAGAAAATTAATTTTTCATGTCATTTTTGTACCGAGTTGACGGAGAAACAGAGGGGGGGAATTGTTTTTGAAAGCGTTTCTGTTTTCCGTTATGTACTTTTTAAAGCGATCGCGCAATTGCCGTGAAAGAATAATTTTTGACCGATCGGTCGCGCCATCTCGCGATCGATAAAATCGTCTTTCGATCACCTTGCCACGGCCTAGCCTGGGGCGAATTTACTACGACCTTCTCGTACCATCCGGAGGAGGAGCTCTTCGAGCGTAAGTAGGTACGCGAGTGGGAAAACTAACAAATTCCGTCATCGAGTAGAGACAGACTCGAAACGATACTAAAATACGATACTCAAGTTATTTATCGCGAATACAAAGTAGAAGTTGTTGTTGAACAACAATAAAAACACGCACAAATTATTATAAAGATTTTTTATATTGGCGCAAATTATTTCGCGATAGATCGAAAAAACATTTATCGTACGTAGCACGAAGCTTCGCCGGTTCAGGGCTTCTTCGGGACGTTGACTTAATTTGTTATACATGCGATTGGTTGAACAAGTGCGGGCCGATTGTCAGACCCTTCGCCGCTTCAAGGATAACCATAAAACCCGTATATCCTTCGGCGAATAATATTGAGCGATATTCGAGCGGAGAAAAATGTAGAATGAAATTATGTACGAAAACGATGACTTTTTTTTATTAGTCGATAATAAACTCAAAGTTCGAGCGGATACTTTACAGAGTTGCAGTAATTTTCTCGATCACAGCTTGACATCTTTTTGAATATTATGAACAATATCCGCCGATGTTTGAAGTTGTTTTTTCTCGTACTCGGTCATTCGCATTCTAATCACTTGACTTATTCCGTTCTCACCGATTGTGCAGGGAAGCGAAAGAAACATTTCATGACAAATCTCATGATGACCCTTTTAATCGGACAATAATTACGAATATATGACAGTTTAAATATACTTTTTCGCAGTCAAATGATCGTTACTAAAAGAAAAAAGACTGACCTGCACCAACGTTGATACCGATTTAACTCGCTGACTGTTGGATAGTATGTCTCTCGTGAGGTCCGCAACAGAGAGACCGATCGCCGTGTTTGAATAACCCTTCAAACATCGAACTGTTGGTCCACTGAATAAGAAAAAAAAAAGAAAACATCGCGTAGAAAGTATTGTAGCGAGAGAAATATCATATGACGAAAAAATAAATGTAAATGGAAGATAAAAAAAGCGTACGCTCTGACGACGTCCTTGGCGAGTTCGTGCCAAGCTTCCTCATCGGTCTCGAGTCCAATGCTCGGAAGAATGTCGCGGAGAAGTACGCCGGCGACATTGACGCTGGACCACAACGGTACTACTCTCGCCAAAAAGATACCAATTCGCCAATGATCGCCATCTCGAATTTATAATCGCGCTTTCGTAATATTTCCTTCCATTCGCGATTAACTCACCCTGACTATCGCCGTGTTCGCCAATTATTAATCCCTGTACAGAGGTCGATGCGACTCCTATACGATCGCCGATCAAGTTACGAAATCTCGCTGTGTCCAAGTGGCAACCGTTTCCAATTATTCGATGAACCGGAAGACCGCTCAGCTTCCACGTGATCCACGACAGAATGTCAACTGTCATTCGGTGCAAACGAATAGAAAAAAATATAGATTTTTCTTATTCTTTCAAGAATGAATCGTTGAGTTTTCGAGAGAAATTTCAACCTGGATTCGCCACTATGAGAAATACGGCGTTTGGACTGTATTGAACCAGTGGTGGTACAATATTCTTCAAGATGTCTGTATTTCGTTGAACCAAATCGAGTCGTGTTTCACCCTTTTTTTGACGGGCTCCCGCGGCGACGATCACTACTTTTGAATTACTCGACACACAAAAATCTGCGATAGACGATAACACAATTTTCTACAGCTATATACTATATAGTCATAACTGTAATGTTATTTTTCCAAGGTGCATAACTTTTTCTTTCAAAGGCTGAACGTTGGAAAAAATATCATTAAAGTTTCTTATTACCAATCGCTTAATTTTACATAGCTAAATTGCCGACGATCGATAATACAATTGCTTACCGGTGTCGTACTCGACGTGTGGATCACCGATAAACGATAAACCGTGAGAATAATCCATTCCTTCGCCTTCGAGTTTTTTCGGAAAAGCGTCAACTATCGCCAAGTGGCTGCTGATTCTCTAACCGCAGCGTGTTCCAGTCACACCATAGTTATTAATGCAAAACATATGAGAGAAAGAGGGAAAGGTAGGGAATATACCTGAAAGAGAATTGCATTGGCACAGGCGACGCCTACCATACCAGCGCCGACGATGGTAACTTTGTCCAATCCGTCCCTCGTAGGATCTGACACTTTGCACAAAAGTTCTTCTCGCAAACATGGTGTCGCTCTAAAATTAAAATAATTCAAGGACTTGCCTTTGAAAAGTGAAAATTATTCAAAACCGTTTGTGTCGGTAGGGCAGCTTTTTCTTACTCGAAACTGACCGCTCTATGTGATCCTCCCCTGTTATTCATCGATTTATCGACCACTCGAGTCGATCTACGATCGTCTCCGCCGAAAATTTGCCTCAATATCGTCGCTCGTAATTTACACTGGCGCGTAGACGTAAAATGATTTTTAAACGATAACGCGACAACAATTTGTCGAGTAGAAAACGCGAGCAAACGTCCAATCGATCGATTGACTAATGCGCGCATTTTTGTGCCACCGATACAATAATTTCATTCTCATTTCCCTGCTACGTTGGGATATTTATATGCCAAAGTGACATTGCGTCGAGAGAATTTATGGAGGAAATATGTATATGTAGTTTGTTATTCAACGTTTGACGGGTTGTCATAATTTTATTTTTATAAAACGGGCTGCAATTGTCAAACGATTCCATGGTTACGAACGCTCGTCGCCGCCGCCGCCGCCGCCGCCGCCGCCGCATTATTACAGTCGACGAAAAAAATAACAAACATTTTTTCAGTAATTATTCAAAAAGTTTCGCAGACTGATGGGAAAAAAATCTACAATTAATTAAAATACCATTGACTTTTAGATTTTTTGAACAGGAGGAAGGTACGTGAAAATAATTGAGAGAATTGACGGATAACTCGGACACAGATCTATTTTAAACATCTATACTATATAGTTATATGCAAACGAGTACGAGTTTTAGTTAAGTAGGAAATATAATACTTTTATTATGTGAGTTTCATGCCGCGATATATGGCGAACTAGCTAACCGCTGGCCAGATTCATTGAAAAATCTTCGTTAAAATTAAATACAAACACTTTATACTACGGGGCAGTAATTATTAGCGCACACTTGTTAATAAAAAAAAAGAGTATATCGCATAGAAGAAAAAAATGTAATGTCTGATTCTCGTCTCCGTAATCGCAATATCACGAATATACTCTTCTTAGCGGTAAACAAAAAAATACAATTATATCCACCAAGTCGACAATGTTTTGTACGTAATCGCACGTGACGACAAACGTGACAAATAGGAAGAATAGACTTTCAACTATTATAATATATTAGCGTAAATGTTTCTTAAAACTTGAGACCTTTTTGTACGTTTTCCATTGCTAAGGCGGATTTTTGGAGCAAAACTCGTTCTTCTTCGGTGAGCTTTTGCTGGACGACGAAAGTCACACCTTCTTCACTGAGGGTACAGGGAACGGACAAAAATACTTGTTGCGAAATTCCGTGCAGACCCTGAGAATAATAGAAAGAAAAAAAACAATGTATGAGGTAATTTATTTTATGCCGAGAAAGGTGTGTGTGTGTGTGTTTATCGTGGTCCTTTACTTACGGAAACCATGGTAGATACGGCATGAACTTGATTGGAGTTTCTGAGAATTGCTGACGCAAGATTCGAGATACTGAGACCGATTGCCCAGGATGTGTAGCCTTTCAGCCGTATGACTTCGTAAGCGCTTTCGACGACTTGCTTGTGCAGATCGGCCCAATTCTCTTTGTCTTTGTCGGTGCCAACCGTCTCGTCTAAATCCCGCAAACGGACTCCAGCGACATTGACGCCCGACCAGACCGCAACTGGATGTACAAAAATATTACTCTCGAATTAGTGTTTCATCCTCGAAAAGCTATATGCGGTAACTCGTTAATGTGATGAATTTACATTCAGACTCACCACTCGTGTCGCCATGTTCTCCGATAATCCAGCCGTGACACGAAGTCGGCGCGACGTTTAATTTCTGCGAAAGTAAAAATCGGAAGCGAGCAGAGTCAAGATTCGTTCCACTGCCGATAACGCGATTTTTCGCCAATCCGGACAACTTCCACGCTACGTAAGTGAGAATGTCAACGGGATTGGAGACGATCAATAGAATGGTGTTGGGACTGTATTTCACAAGTTGTGGAATTATTCCCTTGAAAATGTCGGTGTTTCTCTGCACGAGATCCAAACGAGTTTCACCCTCGCGCTGTCTGGCGCCAGCGGTCACGATGCAGATACTCGAATTTGCAGATGCGGAGTAATCGCTGCTCGCGTTTATACGAGCATTTTTCAAAAATGAACTTCCATGCTGAAGATCCAGCATTTCACCTTTGAGTTTCTCTTCCATAACGTCGATTAGTACCACGTCACTGGAAACGCTCTGAAACGAAGCGAAAACACACGCACGCGTGAAAAAAACATTATCGCAATTACCGCATTAATGAGAACAACGAGAAAAATTACCTTCGTTAATATACTGAAAGCGCAAGCCATGCCGACTTGTCCAACGCCGACAACCGTAATCTTATTTCTTCCGGTAGCCACGGGCTCCGTAACGACGCTTAAAAGTTTTTCCTTCAGGCTCGCCATTATTTCCTCTGAAACGATAAAACATTATCTCGCAACATCATCGCGTCGGAAAGCACGAGTTTCCAACCTTTTTCTTATGGATTCAAATAATTTACCGAAAATTAACCGACTTTTTCAAATTAACCCTTTTAAAGCTCATTTAATGAAGAATTATTATTTTGTCGATATTCAAACTACTTTAATGCATTTCTCAAGTGACCTTGATCTCCTCCCAAGGTCACGGGCTTAGCAGATGATACCGGAGCTGGAGTAATAAGGCGCGCACGCGTCCCCTATATTCAGAGTGAAAATAACAAAATCGATAGAATTCCTTGAATATTCTACAATACCTTCGAAGAAGGAAAAAAATGTCACAACACAACATTTTTCATTCGAGTGAAAAAAAAATACATAGTTGATCGAATCGTTGAATAAAAAAGGAACAAAAGTTTTTAATAGTCCCGGGTTCAATAACCCCCCCCCCCCTCAACGCGGAATGCTGATGGAAGCCGGCATCAGTCTTTTCTTAGCGCTGCGTGTCCCAAGAATAAAGTGAATCGTATAAAACGTTTAATGAAAAAGAACTATCGTTCGCGAAGTAACAGCAGCCTCCGACTATCGTTTCTCCGTCCTATATCTCTGGGTTATTATTATTATTATTATTATTATTATTCGAGACATGTACACAGGTTTAAAATTCATTTCAGTGCCAATTTATCAATCAAAAACGCGCTTAATAGCCGACAAATAAAACAATAACGAAGCACATGGCAAAGTGTAATTTATATTATTAAAGGTGTTTGGAAGTGAGGCCAACACAGTAGCCGATGCGCTATCGCGCGATTATTATCGT
Source organism: Cryptus armator (assembly GCA_963971235.1). Lineage (NCBI taxonomy): Eukaryota > Metazoa > Arthropoda > Insecta > Hymenoptera > Ichneumonidae > Cryptus > Cryptus armator. The sequence goes on along the minus strand of OZ020234.1, from coordinate 24,340,979 downwards.
TGAAATTATGAAAATATCTATACAAAACGCTTGAAATAAAATCTCTGATAAGATCTAATAAAATAAATTTATTAATAAAAATTGATAATCGATTTATCAGATCAGTGAAAAATGAAAAATCGTAACAATGTAATGTTTAAGGCAATTCTTACCTTTAGCATGCAACTTGTTTTATTTTATCGCAAGATAAAACAACTACTCGTCGAGTGATGAACGAAAGTCTCGTAGCACACGGAGGATACAACAGCGCGGTTCGGCGATACCGGTTCGTCTGACAGTTTGGAGCTGTGTGTTACGTGTTGCGGAAGGTGACCTTGTCCCCTCTTTTATATAGAAAACATGCGCGCAGATCACAGCGCCTTGGTAACGCGCAAGTCCCACCGGTTTTATCGGAACATCTGTACATTCGACAATATAAAAATAAAGTTGATTTTGTAGCTTTAATCGAACCCGTCCAAAATTAAACATTTATTTTTCATTAATAGCATTTTATATTTTTAATATGTTGCAATATTGGAAATAATCGTGCAAAGTATGACAAGCGGCACGTAGACGTAAGAATAATTCGTGGAAGGTGCGGTCGACCGGCGCAGGCGCTTCCCCGCTCAAGCGTGTGTCACGACTTCTGTATTATGTTAGTTTCTTTTGTGTTTCTGTCTCACAGTCCCGGAGCTACGAACTTTAGCGCAATACTTTGCAACGATAATCCTTAGTACTGAAACTCGTTTCTATGCAAAAGTACCGAACGCATTGTGTCATATTTGCACATTAGTCTAATGGAAATTCATATCTGTTAGGAAACTTGTTATCTGACGTTTAGTCAGATACGTTTAGCTCTCATGAAGGCCTAATTAAAAACCTATTAATGATCTGTGATTTAAAAAAATGGTAAATCGTTAATGTATCGATAATTTATAATGCTTATCTTATTTATTATTAGATTGAAAAGTTACTTTCGATGAAGTTGTCCAAATAAATGAGAAAAAAATTATTACGAAATCAATTGAGCGAATATTGAAACTAAAAGAGTATCGATGCAAGATTAAGTAACACATCTCGATAAGGATAAAGATGCGAAACTATATTTCGTTGGCCAGTGACTGTTGCTTAATAGAAGATTATCCTTTCAATCGATATTGACAAGGCTCATAAAAAAATGAAAACTGCGTTGTGATTGTGTTTTTAATAATTTTCTTTCTAAACTTCCGGTACTCGTTACTATTTTTTATACGATATTATAAAAAGCAAAGTCATGTCCTCAAATGATAATCTTATCGGACTAATAATATAATCTTTTTGTCAAAACGGCAGATGTTCGTAATAATCGAAAGTGTTGAAAAGGCAAGTGAATTTTATATCGCATTATCTTTAAACCGGCGATTGTCCGGCGAGTCATGTTGAGAAAATGCGCTTGAATGCGATTAATGCGATTTATCGTCACGTTGCATCACGATGCAACGGCAACCGGCTGATATATTATAGAAAGTAGAAACTGCGTGTATTCGTGAAATCAGATTTATATGAATGGATGAATGAGAAGTTTCCAGGAGCCGGAATCTCGCGCAACGATGATTCACATCGCGCAAGTAGCATATTTTTTAACGTTAGAGCAAAACGTTCGTTCAGCTGACGCAACGAAGGGTCACCGGCTCGTAACTCACGTGCTGCATCTCGAGGTGGCCTACGTGCTCGACGGCATTCGCCGAGAATACTTTAGGTATATCCTCACACCGCTTTTCCGTACAGTCGGAGACTCCGGCGTGTCATAGTAGGACACGAGGTTTGGATGCTGCGAAGCCTAAACCAAACTTTCGACGACGGAATTAGCGTTAACTCACGTCTCGTCTTTAACGAATACGAAATTTACGGACGGGCAGACGTCTTTAAATGCCTTCTGATCAAATCGCTGCACTTGCACTATACCAAGTACGACGGTTAATGTGCCAAAAATGTGCACTGAAAACAAACGTTCAACACGCTTTTGTCATTTGATCCGGAAGAATTGACGCCGATACAGATGCAGGTACCTATAAACGAATACGAGACTAGTAGGTATAAATAAACCATTGTGGAATATTTCCAACCTCGCAACGAATCTTATCTTCGTTAATATAGGTAACATTTTCAATAGCAAAAACAACAACAAAAAACGTACAAGTTCTGCTAACATTATGGGACGAAAGAGTTTTGAAAAATAATAATGTTGTTGCACATAGGTTTATACAAAAAAACAACCGATTTAAAATTTTCATTCGACTCATTTTTCAGAGCATTCGACTCTAGTAGATTTTTATCCCCCGTGATATTTTCGTGTCTTTTATTTTTTTTACGCCACTCCGTGTGAGAAGTCGGCACTTCTCGCACTCGTGATATAAAATGTCGTATGGCACTCGTGCGAGAAACTTTTTCTCAAAAAAAGGAAAAAATTTCTTCGCACTCGTATCGTAATGTACTATTTTAATTCTTTTCTTTTTTTTTTTTTTCGATTTTAGATCGTAAAAACGCGGAAAGACTCGTTCCCCACTCTTCGTATCGGCGAAAAATATTCCATCAACCCGAAATCATGGACTAACGAATTTACCGAATTTTTCTATTCATCATTAGTAAAAAGAAACTGTTTTAAACTCATTTCGACTAACTTTGTAGTTAAATCGTCTTTCGTATGAAGCGAATCGTTGGATTCCACGTCTTGTAAAACCGTACCGACGGAGCCCAATTTACGTACATGTATAACGAAGAAATATCTTGTTAATCGGCGAGCATTCGTAGATAAAAAATTGATTCCAGTTTTTTCGAAAAAAATTAAAATAACGAAGAAAAAAGAATTTCAAACTCATTTCAGGTGACATTTAAATGCACTCGGTATCTCAAATGTATCGAAATATTATGCTCGCGTACTTGCTGCAACAAAAACACGCTAACGATATGCGGCTTCCGCGAAGTATCGCGGCGGTAGCCGTTCGATCGTAACAAGAATCAGTCGATCGGACAGTTAAATCTTCGTATCGCGCAAGGCTGAAGAGGGCGTGCATGTAACAAGTGTACAATGCCGCGCACTCGCTGTAGGTAAATGGGGGTAATCATACGAGTAGTAATCATCGGTTAAAATATACGGAAAGATCGGGCTGTTCGCCGGGGCGTCGGAGCTCAATTTCCATAACGAATAATTTACAACGTCCCTTATATCCCTCCTTACCGCTATTTTTATTCTTCTTACTATGTGAAACAAAATTGCCGAAGGCTGGACACGCTTTACCTCGCTTCGCGTGTATCGCATAAAAGTACCGAAGGGAAAGCCGCCAATGGTACATTGATACAGTGTACATATAAACATATCGCCGTGTACGAGATGCCCCGACTCTCGACGAGCGAGGTAATAGAGCAATTTCGCAAATTGTCTCGCTAGGCAATTATTCGAAAAGCCTGGCGCTATAGGTAGGGATCACCAACGAGACCGCGATATAGTAATTACAGTGGGACATAACTCTTTTACCATCTCCTTCTTCGTCGTATCTCCGCTCAACTCTGTATTTGAACAAGCGGATTCTCTTTTAAACGCGTAATACTCGTGTAATCATATTTTAAAGTTTACGGACAAGTTTACAACGTTTATCGACACAAATACACTTTTCGAAGTGGGCTCGGTGATGTTTAATATCACAGGGACTCTTCGCTCATGTTCTTTACAACGTATTCATTTATCATTACTATTATTATTGTCATCATTTCTTTGACTTGAAATTATTAAATGATTATTCATGCATTTTTAACGTTTTCATCGATTATTTACTCAGAATTTGTTTCAATTTTTATTATTATTTTTTTTCGCATTTCAACGCTTAATTAATCAATTAATTAATATATAAGTAGAGTTTTATTTGATTAATATAATTTTATTGAAATCGAACAATCTTTCGATTTTTTTTTTTCGTTGTAACGCGTACAGCGATCGTCGCACATGCTGGCCCGTTAATTATTAGCGGCGATTCAAAATGTGCTCGACGAGCGAATTTCGCGGACAATGAGAAGCTTGAGAAGATTGTCGAGAGAGGCCTCTCGAGAGTCATCACTCGAAGTAAGAGTTCATCTCGGCGGATAATACGAACGGGATGTATATACCTAGTATCCCGCTCGATAAGAAAGGAACCTATAGACTCGATTGTAATGAGGTTTGGATTATCGAAGGAAAATTAAAATTAACCGAGTCATTGATAATTCTACAAAACAATTTTTTTTTCGTTTTCGATGTAATCGACGTATCTTGTGAACAACTTCCGTCACCGCCACTTCGACTTCGACACATTTCGCAATACGAATTTATTAATATTTTTTTGTTATAAGAAAAAATATCAAAAGGTTAAAAGTGTGAAAAGCGCGTCGTCTTGATATGCATAGATTCTTTGCCCTTCCTCTGGCGTGTTAGATCACCGGTATTCACTTGTCGATTGCCTTTCTGCTAATTGAATTAAAAAAAAATCAAACTTCTGTAATTACCATTTAGCAACGACCATTTAGCAACGCCTCTGTTTGACAAACCGCAATAACACGCTTACATAGGTAATAAGTAACTACGGTGTTGGGTCCTGAAGCGAGCAAATAGTGCACGTCGTAACTCATCGCAGGTCCGCATCGCAATTCCCTTGGAAGATGAACGTTGCTCCCGCAGGCGTATAAGTGGCGTACTCTTCATCCCTCTTTCCCATGTCCCCATGTTGGCTGTGGTCGTACGATAGAAGAAGAGAAAAATCGAAGAAAAAGATACTAAACCTCGATGGAAGCGTCGTCGACGAGTGCAGCTACAAGCATCGAATCGTATCATCGATGTGTGCACTCGAGTTATATGCGCGCATTCGTATATGCTGCACATATCTAAACATTTGTGATGGGGGTTTCGTCGAGGTGCCGAGGGCGACTATTTGCTAGCAGCCCGTGCATGCAACGCTCAACTGGCAGTCGTCGGGAACCCTCTCATATCGTACCAGCTGTTTTCATGCTCATGAAACTCGCGGATAGCTTTATAAATCATGATACGCGAGGTTCTCGCGCCTGAACCCTCTCCGACGAGAACTCAGCCGTGTTCACTCGCGAGTACATACTTCGACATACTTCGCCGACTTATATACCTACATATATGTAGGTACAACCTATATCCTATCTGCACGATTGTATGAAAAGGGACGATGGTGGCATTGTTGGTTACCTAAAATTGATGCTCCTCAATTTCCATGAAAAACAAAGTAAATATATTCGTAAATACATACGTAGTAGCTGATTTCTTAGTAGCTGATTTTTCCTAGGTGGCATCGAGAAAATAATCATACTTTGATACAAACTCTATTCATTTTTCAACATTTTTTTCCACATATTGTTACCAAAAGGAGCAATCGTTTGAAAATTCGCGATCAACAAAGTTATACTTCGATGAGAAGGTCTCTACTACACGTAGGTCTGCGAAACCGGAGCTGTTTGAAGAAAATAGTGCTTTTTTTTCTTGTTAATTTGTGGTTTTAGGTTTCATAACAAAAAATGTGTAATTTATTTTTCACAATAACGATATTGCCTCTTAATAGACATCTTTCTCTTATATCCGGGTCTTTCGATTTTGTTACGATTCAATTTTTTTAAATATTGATTTTTCACAAAGTTTCGCATCGATAAAGACGGGTCGGGTTCCCCAGATCCATGTTTGATGTTAAAGAGGCGCAAAATTATGTCTCGTTTTTTGGGGTTAAGAAATTATGTTTGTAATGAGTTTTCTCGTTTCCGTTTCATCGAAGAAACAGCACTATAATGTATCGATTTGGATTTTTGACACTTCCTTTTCTCTGACAAATGTTCGTTATGAAAACTATAGTATGAATTTTGACGATCGACGAATTTGACATGAAGAAGAATTAATTTGGTCGTCGCGAGTCGAGACACGTCCGAGAGGTGTCTTCTTCGAAGAGGAAACAATTGACACTCGTGTAGCTTTCGAGAATGTAAGAGAGTCGTACGAAGAACTGTAAAGAGAAAGAAAGCGTTAGATGGGTCCGAGTGAGGGAGGTAGAGAAAGGGAGCCCCGCGGTGGCGTGAGTCCTCGTCGTTACTCTTCCGCCTCGACAATTAACCGGCCATGGGCTCCGCGTGCAATCGCCGGCTATTAATTACAATCAACGCTATCTCTCGCTGGACCCGGGCGAAGCTCTTCCCGCGCACCCTCTTTCGCCGTCGTCATGAACACCAGCCGCATACACCAACACAGCAGCAGCAGCAGCATCGGAGAGAAGCGATTCAGCGCTTAATCTCACATCTGGAACGAACAGTTTCGTGCCGAATTTCTCTTAGAGCACAAATCTCACCGAACCCTCTGGGTCCGTTACCAACAGGTACGCAAAGCTGTTGTGTTACACAGACAAGGGGACGGGCGGGGGATAAGAGTAAACGTCACGCTCGTGACTTCTGCTCGTTCGTTACGAAAACCCCGCGAAGATGAAGCCGCTGGTATCAGAATTCGGATAAACGAATGTTTCAAGCTTGTAAGTTATATATTTTTTTTTTCAACGCATGTACAACAAGACACTCTTTTCGTTCCTATAACGCGTGGCCAGAGGTGCCGCGTTCCAGTAAATCACTTTAGATCATTTTATTATGCACATTTTTGTGTAGCACACTAGTTACTTTTTCGCACACTTTTGCCACGCTACAGACATAAAAATGGCGAGTATTTGTGCATTTGTTATAATAAGTGCGACACGGAGAGAAAAATACAGTAATTTTCCGTATGTTAAGTGTGGCGATCGAAATATCTTCCGACATTTTCCCGAGTTTTCCCTTATCGATCTATGTTTTTACTCTGCGCGTAATAGGAATATTCTTTAAATTGACAATAGTGATGATTTTCATACTTTGGACTCTCAACATTTTTGCAATGCGCGCTATGTACATTCGGAAATACGTACAACTGCTGGTATTGAGAAAACTACCGTAAAATCGAGTGAAAAGTACGAAAAATCATGAGTACCCTACAACACGGAGTTTAAGAAAAAGATCTCGACGAAGAAGCAGACACAAAACCGCATTGTAGACGTGCTTAATTGAATTTTACTCAGCAGTGCGGGAGAATTTCCGAAACTAGACGATTATACCCAGTTCGCTATGCTGTTGGACAATTGATTCAATTAAAAAATTTTTTTATTTTTGTCGCGAAATCTTGAAATAAAAAAATATCTGCTGTATGAAGATAAATATGATGAATGTATAATTTTATCGAATTCAATAAAAAAAATGTTGTCGATGAAAGTTTTTTCGTTTTTTAAGGCTAAGCGCCTTAGCGTTGGAAAAAAATCTCTTCGTAGATAATCTATTTTCGGGTAAAACCGTTGGACCGTTTATAGCATACATTTTGGTGCATACCGAAGCATTTTTTTTATTCCACATTGTTAAATTAAAATAAATGATAAAATAAATGAATTGATGAAAAAAAAAATTGTTGAACAAATGTACGGTAACTCGACTTTTTTTGTTTTGTTTTAATGAACATGATTTTTTTTTTGTTATATGGAAAGAATGTGTAGAAAAGGAAAAAATTCAAACCAAAGATAAAAATCTGAAAAAATTCATACGTGTTGAGAAAAATGAACGAATCATGTTCATTAAAAAAAAAACGTTGAGTTACCGTACATTTGTTTGACAATTATTTTTTTTCATCAATTTGTTAATAACATTTTGCAATTATTATTATGGAAAATTAATCTTTTCAGTACCTTTAATATGCATGATTTTTTTCAGATTTTTATACTATCGAGAAGTGTTTGCAATTCCCTCTCCATTTCGTCGAATTTATCCGAAATGAACACCACGCGCTCCAACTACCGTAATGTCGACGGTTTTTTTTACCAGTATGGGTCGCGCTTTTATGTACTTTCGTGTGAATCAGTGTGATTATCATGGAAAAAATGCAAGGACGTGGAAAAAATTAACACACTGACGTTAACTAGGTGATATATCAATGAGATAATTTTTCATTATTGGTTTATGTTTCGTCGTCGACATTAGATAGTGAACCTGAAAGGTATATAAAGCAGCGTTGATACGATGTTACGGAAGTAGTTTGAGCAAAGTATCTGTCAAGTGTTGAAAGCTCGCTTATTGTTTTCATACGTTTTCGAAAAATTGTGCTTTCGGACAACGAGACGCTCTATCTAAACAAACTCAATCGTTGACCCTTATAGTATCTTGGGTTTGCGAGATTACAAAGTAGACCGACTGATATTTGCTTCAGTTTAATTGTCAATAGTGGTAAGAATAGGAGACGATGTTCTTATTACTGGCAATTATCCTGATCGACTTTACCACCGTACTCGGTGCTGGCCAATCAACAGCCGTGGTAAACACGTCTACCGGTCTTGTGCAAGGAAAAATCCTCACTACCGTATGGCATTCGGTGAAATATGCATCATTCCAAGGTATCAAGTACGCGAAACCACCAATCGGATATCTCAGATTCAAGGTAACAATGTAAAACACTTTGAACCTGTGTACGTAACGAGTTCGGAAACTTTATTCGTAAATTAAATTAGGTACATAGATTTATTATTAAATCTTTGTCAGCCTCCAATGCCTATCGAGCCGTGGAACGATGTTCTTGATGGCACATTACCAGGACCCGAGTGTATACAAATCGACGATTTGATCGGCGCTATAAGGGGTTCCGAGGATTGTTTGCATCTTAACGTCTTTACACCTGTGGTAATGTTAACTAAACAAAACTAGTAATTTCTATATTTTTTATATACTATATATTTCGATTTTGCCACGATAGACAAATCTTCTTAACATAACGATTGAATTAAAATCCGTTATGGTTTGGATTTACGGAGGTACATGGGTGACTGGGTCATCGTCTGCACAGTCCTACGGTCCGGATTACTTGATCGAGAGAGACGTTGTCATCGTTACCCTCAATTATCGTCTCGGCGCTCTCGGTGAAACATTTATTTTCCACTTTTATTAAAATATAGATATTGTATCAATCGTAGAGTTGGAGAATATACTTTTTGTTTGTTTAATTAGGTTTTTTAAATCTCAATCATCCGAATGCTACCGGTAATGCCGGTCTCAAAGATCAGAATCTTGCGTTGAAGTGGGTACAGGCGAATATCGAAAAATTTGGTGGCAATCCGAATAACGTTACCATATTCGGTCAAAGTGCTGGAGCGGCATCTGTTGGATTTCATACTCTATCCGAGGCTTCCGCAGGTTAAAAAAAAGAAAAACGTTTTGCATTCATATCGTATTGTTTAATTAAAAGCTAAAGCTCGCAAATTCTCAAGCATCAAACTACTATTTCAATAACCGATTGTGGGAAGAGTGAATTTAATACGAAACAATAATCATTCATCACAAACATCTAACATTGTTTTTCAAGCTTACAGAGTTTTCCGTACGTAGATGATTTGCCGTTAATGAATAGTGAATTTCTCGAATTAAATTTACAGCATTCGCGGTTTTTTGCCAATTGTCTAATCGATTATATTATTCTCTGACGATGTTCATTCTCCGCTACAATCGTAACACAGGACTTTTTCACGCTGCCATATCAATGAGCGGCACGCCACTGGTTCCCTGGGGCTTTCAGACCCCCGAAAAATCTATACGGCGAGCGGAGCATCTCGGTACCTTGATGGGAATTCATTCAACGGATAAGGAAGTACTTCTGGCGGCTTTTTACAACGCATCTGCAGAAGCACTCGTTAATGCCACAAATAAGAATGGAATAGTGCGAGTGACATTTTTCGAATTTTAACTCGAATATCGATAAACGATAAATATATTTTTTATCTTTCTTATCTAAACAGATCGTTTCGTTCACTCCGACTATCGAAAATGCTACCATTGCTACTGATATTTTTCTGTCTGAATGCTCCCTCCAGAAATACTACAGTGAGCAATTCAACAGAGTACCGCAGTTACTTGGCTTTATGGAGCAAGAGACTCTGAGAGAACTGTCTGGTATGTATGTACGAAGTATCTAATTTCTTTTCAAGGACAATTTTTTTGCTTTGTTTTTCGTTTACACAGACGTAAAATCATTCATTAACGGAGTCAACGAAGCTATCGAATCGATAGGCAATATTCAAAAAAATCTCACCGGTTTGCTGACAGACGTTGTTAGTTCGTTGACGAAAGATTTAAGATACGTCGAATTAGATGTTATTGAGGCCGCTATTAATGTAAGTTCCCGACAACTTAATGTTTTTCTTGCGCTAATCCGTATATCAAATTATTATTTCATCATTCACTTTTGTTTTGTTTTTATTTTTAAAGATTACCACCGAAATCGAATTCATAAATCCGATCGACAGTACACAAAAAATTCTCGCTCATCACAATGACAACAATTCAATCTATTATTACCATATCACTTTCTACACAAACAGATCGCTGCATAATATCAGAAAGGACAGCACTCCAATTCTCGGTCAGTTAGATAATCCTAATAAGGTTTCAACTATTTTACTAATGTTACAACTATTTTTATTTCAGGTGCGGCACACATGGACGATATTCCATATTTGTTTTACTTACCATCGGTAAACTACACGTTGGATCCTAATGATCCTATAACCCACACTATCTATCGAATTACTACTATGTGGTCGAACTTTGCCAAATATGGGTATTTTTTATTTTATTTTTTGAAATTCCGTTATCGATTACATATGTCGACGAATCTTTTCAACTGCTTATCGAGTTATTTTTCGACAGGAATCCGACACCAGATTGGGTTGACGAGTATCCATTGAATATTACGTGGCCGAATTCTGGACCTGAAGGACTTAACCTCGATATTGGCTATGAGCTGACCGTCGGACCTCGACCTACCAACTTCATAGTCAAGGGCTTACAACTTTTGGACAACGTTATTTATCCAAGCGCTAACGGATGCGTCTGAAAATTAAAGCGCATAAAAAACAGTACAGTAGAATCGTTTAATAACCTTCAACCAGAATATAATATACCTACTGATGTATACATATAGCGATACAGTTTAATTTGCATAACGGCTGCATGTACCCTATATACACCTTTTCTGTATAGAATGTTTTGTGTGATATTTCTAATATTTACCGTCGATGATGAATAACAGATACATTGTATAATTCGTCTATTGTATTAAATCAAATTATTTATATGTATATTCACTTATAAACGGACAGCCGAACGAATACAGTACCTACAGTACTGTAGTAGTTGAGATTATTCGTAATTTAGTGAGCATTTTTCCGCGAAACGAAAAACGAAAATTAGAATAAAAAAAAATGGGCACGAAGCAGTTGCTACTGGCGTATTGCAACTCGTAACTTTCTCATCATGATCATTATTTGCGTGAAGCTTGTGATGTGTTTGTGATTTCAATAATTTCGATTAAATAAATTGAAATAAAAAAAAAAAAAAAAAAAAAAACACACACACACCCAAAATTAATGGCGCAAAATGTTTAATAATTTACGTTTCTAAACATTGTCTAATTTACGTTTGCCGCTGGAATTTTTCAACATTACGTCATCATAAGCCACAGGTCGGGCGTGTCGAACTTTCGGCGCCGATCGCGCCTCTTTTAAGGCAGGTGCCACAAGTTCCAGCTATAGACGTTACCGCTAAATAGATACTGCAATAATTTGACAGGTCGTGTTCTCTGTTCATCATTTTTATTCTTTTATTATCAAAGTTATTAACAATTGTAGCGTGCAATTTTTTAGGTCCCAACTAGATTGTTTATGTAAAATATGATAAACGATTTTGTTTTTTCCCGACGCATTTTGTCTGTGATGAAAACTTTATATGTGTTTATAACCCCAAAAAACTGTTTGATTGTGCAATTCCTCGAGTTTTATGTGAGGAGGTATAATTAAGTATCGGAGTGTTTTTTTATTTATTTTTTACGATTTTAACGATTTTGTAACTTTCATTTGTTTTTTTTTTTTCTATTTATTAGTGAACCGGCAACAAGATTCATAAGTTGATTCGATGCCCGGTATTTTATATTGCGTTCTATGAGGTGAGGAAGGAACTCGTGTGCAGAAAAACTCATTTTCTGTTGACCCGTTGAATGGACAACTTATTTGCGAACTTCATTCAAGTATTTTTCAAGCTTTTAGTAGTTTTTAAAATGTTTTTGGTTTTTTCGCGCATGCGCATTTCGCGATTGCATAACTTTCGTCCCTTGGGACGAAAAATGATAAGCTCACTTTTCACGGTCCGTCCGGCAAAACTGCCATGAAATGCGTCGGTTTTCTCTGCACTCGTTACAAAAAATATTTGTGCGCAAAAGGTACACAAGCGATTATATAACAAGGATTCACAAGGATAATAATTGAACATAAAGAAACCGCAATGTTATCCACCATACTAGGAATATCTATCTATCACACTTGATATACAGGTGAAAAAACGAGTTATCATATCTGACATAATATGAAGGAACAAGCATAATTCTTTGTAATTTGACGGTTAGACCCATAAGGAAAATTCCAAATATAAACCGTTCTCCGTTAACCGCACTACAGTTGACCCTACTAAAAAAGTGGTATTTGGTATGTTAAACTCCTGATAGTAATCCATGAATAGTCATGTACAGTGTAAATTAACAACTAATAGCTGCTCAACGTACAATAAATATAATCATAATCATGATACATGTTTCTAACCCTGAAATAGAATTATTTTCGAATATTCATGAAGACTACGTCACCATAGCATAAAGTAACAACAGTGTCCATCATGAGGTGATAAACGAATGCGTTAGGTAATTCGGTCTTTTTTTAGTTATGACAATTTTCAAGTTGCTAGTGGCAAGTAAGTGTCCATGGGTCAGCCGTTGACGTCAAGAAGATAAACTCGATTTGAGATAATTTGTTATGATTCTGAATTTATATTATCACGTTCACATTAGATAACAAACTTGCACAGTATAAAGCCGCTGCGTCGATACAACACTCGTGAATGTACTTTCTACGCCCGGGTGTACAGGTATGATAATTTCGCAACCCTGGGATATCAATCACATGGCTTTAATGTGTTCTTTAACTGTGCATCATATGATTAAGTGAACAAATTAAGTACCGATCACATTTAAACATGAAGCTAAAACTTGAAATTGGCGCTTGCGAAATAGACTAAAAATATTCGATACGAAGGAACGATTGATTTGTGTACATTATTTGAGGAACAAAGATGATGCTCTTATTTTCAATCATCCTTAGCGATTTTCATGTCGTACACGTTGCCGGCAATAATTTTACAGCGGTAATAAACACGACTAGCGATCCAGTTCAAGGTGAAATACTGTCAACCGTATGGCATAGAATGCCATTTGCTTCGTTCAAAAGTATCAAATTCGTTGACGCTCCACTTGATTACCTACGATTTAAGGTAATGTCTCGGGTGTCCTAAAATCCAGTGGAATATAGTTATTACGATGCGTATATTCATTAATTAAATCCACGTCAGCCCCCTATTCCCGTGGCACCATGGACCGAAACTTATCGAGCAATCGCTCCTGCTCCTGAATGCGTTCAAATTGACGAAGAAACTAACGAAGTCACCGGCGATGAGGATTGTTTGTACCTAAATGTCTTCACACCAGTGGTAATCTGATACTGAAAAATTTGCATATTTCTTCATCGATTCAAATTAGACAATACCCAGTTTTCGCTTCGTCATTGCACGATTAATGGAAAGCTAGACGGGCTTTGACATCCCACCGAAAGTATTGAAATCGGTGATGGTCTGGATTTACGGTGGTGCATGGGTGATCGGATCATCATCGAGTAGCGAATTCTCTCCAGACTTTTTGCTTGAGAGGGACATTGTTGTCGTTTCCATGAATTATCGTCTGGGCGCTCTTGGTAATCGGTCACTTCGATCTATCATTCATTATAATTGTTTCAACGTGTCATCAACGTGTCAACACTGTCGTCAGATTTCTTGAACCTGAATCATGAAAATGCGACTGGAAATGCCGGTCTTAAGGATCAACGACTCGCGCTCAAGTGGGTAAAGGCAAATATCGAGAATTTCGGTGGCAATCCAAACAACGTTACGATATTCGGTGAAAGTGCTGGAGCTGTGTCTGTAGGATTTCACACTCTCTCCGAAAGTTCAGCGGGTAGAAAAAATTGATTATAAAAAAAATTTTTAAAAATCATGTCGCAGTATGCCCCCTTGGGCCTGGTTGGAATATCGATATTTTTTGTTCGGGCGTAGTTAATCGACCGTTGTGATTCTAACAGGACTATTTCATGCTGCCATATCTATGAGCGGTAGTACCCCATTGGTTCCTTGGGGCTTTCAGACTCCCAGAGAAGCTCATAGACGAGCACAGAGGCTCGGCAGCTTGATTGGAGCAAGGACCAGGAAGAAGTCATCCCTTCTCAATGCTTTCTACAAGGCTTCTGCAAGAAAAATCGTCAGAGCCACAACCAAAGACGGCATAGTTAGATTATACTATTATATAATCATATTTCAACTTGATCATCATCAGGAAAGATAACGACCAATTCTCTTCTTCTCTAACAGGCCATTTCCTTCACGCCAACGCTTGAAAATCCAAAACTCGCTACGGAGATGTTCATCTCCGATTGTTCTGTTGACATATACGAGAGTGGAAAATTCAACAAAGTTCCACAGTTGCTCGGCTACATGGAAGAGGAGACCGTGACATTTGTCCCGTGTATGCGCGAACTAACCATCATAATTTTAGACAATAGCGAGGCAAGAAATATTGTGTATATAACCTTTCTTGTTCCACAGACGCGAGCTCACTTTACAAATTTGTCAACTACGGTGTCAACTTGTTACGAAAAATCGGCAGGAAAGTTCCAGGAATTCTGGAAATTGTTTTTAAGTTGGCGAGTGGCGGCTTGAATTCAATCGAGCATGTTATCATTTATTTGATTGTTCAAGTACGTATCTTGTATCGAACATTATTTTTCATGCTGGGTGCGCGAAAATTTCAATTATTCGTGCCTTCATCCTCCGCGTAGACTTTCCTTCTCACTTTCTGTATTTACGTGCGTGAGAAATCTCGGCGCATGCTCCGAGCACAATATTCGTGTAATAGTGGAAAAAAGTGTGTTTTTGCGCACTGCTTGCGCAGTGAGGTTAGGTAATTCAAAGTCGAACTTTTCACGCTGTCAGCACAAAAAAATGTGTACCTATATGACACGAGGGCAATGGGCAATTCTGCCTATTGCCTATTATATGGCAATCTAGGAATAATTCATCTGTTCAGGTGTCTTTGAAACCATACTATCAGTTTGTATTCGATACTGTTTCAGCAAAGTACCGATGTTGTCTTCACAAGTCCAATCGATCTTACTCAAAAAATTCTTGCGCAGGACAATGGCGGCCAACCGATATATTATTACCGTAATTCGTTTTACACGAAGAGAAATCTTCATAATATCGAATACAATATCCTACCTTCCTAGGTCAGTAGATCAGGATTATCGCAATGTTCTATCGTATTTATACCACCTTTAGTGTAATAGTATATTACGATACGAGTGCGGAAAAGCTTTCCGTCGAGTATCGTACAAAATTTTATTTGACAAGGTGTGAAAATGGGCTCTGCATTTCTCGCGCCGAGTTAAATAAATACATTTTTTTGAATGATACACATTTTTTTATTTCAAGGTGCGGGACATACCGATGACATTGCAGAAGTCTTCTACATACCATATGCCCATTACAATCTAACAGCCAACGATAGTATTACTCGTATTATCGAGCAAGTGGCTACAATGTGGTCCAATTTTGCTAAATATGGGTAATTTTTCGATTGTCATTATCGGCCAAATGTGGTTAAGCCGTTCAGATACGTTCCTAAATGATGTGTTTATGTTTTGTAGAAATTCGACGCCGGATTGGATAGACGACTACCCATTGAACATCACTTGGCCGGTCTCTGGTACAAGCGGACTTGCCCTTGATATTGGAGATGAGTTAAGTATCGTGTCAAGACCGACCAATCTGAACAGTAAACTTGTTGAATTGTACAATAGACTATTTTTAAAGGACATTAACGGCTGCCGCTGAAAATTAAACTACAAATAGCAACAACACAATATATCTATGATTATTTCGCAATCTTCAGTGCAACAATAATAACTTATTTTTCATCGGTTTACCATAGATGCCGTTACGTAGCTTCTATGTTCTATGCGGAACTAAATAAAAGATCTATGGAAAATCGGGACTAATTAACATACTCCACTTAGCAATGTTGCACGCTTCCGGTAATAAATTATAATGGCCTAGAGTGGTTAGAACTTTTGGATATTCAGATAAAAACAATATTTTTATATGGTAAATTGAATTGTCATACATAAATTGCACAATGCTTGAAATAACTCCGGTCTACTTTACTTTCAAAGATTCTCAATTAAAATTGATATTTATAAAAAATACACATAAAAGATATATTTACATCATGAACATTCTGATTCAGTATCGATCAACAATACGTTAGTCTGTACAAAAAAAAAAATAGAAAAACTACCATCAATTTAATGTACCTATATATAATCTCATTATCTATACTCTTTCGATTCCGTATCAACACGCCATAATGGCGCGACAATCGGATAACTGATTAGTCTTATAGTTCGCCGCCAATAAGTCTCAATCCACAAAATGTCACCTTCTACATCAATGACTTTCTCAAGGTTGATCGCGGAATCTCCAATCCACGCTTTACTCTTTTTTTCAAACGCCTCGACAATCCTACTATTCATAACAGTCGTACAAACATTTTTCTCATCTTCCCATCTCAGGCAATAGATCATTGCCATTACCAAAACACCGAAAACTATCATAACTTGAAATTTGGCGTTCATACACATGTAATGAAAAGCTTGACTTAAGGTTAAACCGATCCAAAAAATAGTAGTATGTATCGCCCAAGCAGCTATTTCTTGATCGCCAATCAGTTGGTAGGTTAGCAATGTGACAAAAAGTCCATAAATCGAAGTCCAATATTGGAGCATATAATAAACGACAAAAATAAACATAACATTGAGCGTTGCACCCTCGTTCCAAAAACTGAGAATTACAAAAATTGTCGTAAAGATTGCTATGAAAACTTGTAGAGATCTAAACATTCCAAGTATATCGAGAAATATCTCGGCGGAGAAAATCACGTGAATGCCCGCTAAGCTCACAAGAATAACGGTCATATGATCTTGTTTAATTTCCAACGCGCAGGTGGCATAAGCTTCGAGATATTGTTGTCGCATCGTAATAAGAAACGGATGATATAAACCGATTCCCAGAAGATAGGACATACGCAGACGACACAACTGGAGATAGACGTCGATGGTTTTGCAGGCTGTCGGTTCTCTCCCAAATTCAGATTTCGATAGTGACCCCAGCCGATCCAGAATCACGGATATCCCAATGGCTAATCCGGCTCCAACGACAATCAAAATTGTAGACAGGATAAAGGATTCGTTTAAACTCTTGTACTTGATATCGTAGACGTAATTTACGATCAAATGTCGCGTCAGTCCGCAGTAACCAAGTCCGCAAGTCGCGTTGCCACGATAATCGGAAGAATCAAACGCGGATTCGTCTTCTTCTGGCTGTATTAATTTGATGGAAGCGATGAAAACGTGTCGAAGTTTCAGAAAAACGTTGTGGAGAGCAAAAATCCGGAGTATCGTTGTTCGATTATCAATCCCGTCGATTCTCGACCATATCCTCGCAATTCTGATCATGTAGATTCGAACGGCAACGCACAGGACAGATTCGGGAAGGGTGGAGAGAAAAAGTTGAAATATGAAGATGTACGGAAATGGATGATAGGTTGATAGTATGACTAATGCCATTGCTATGACGGAGAGTCTGAGAGAAGTTCTCACTGTGTAGACTCGGAGAATCAGAGGAACGAAAAATGGAGTCACCAGGATTAAAAAGAGATTTGAGAGAACATAATGAACTAAGGTGAGAGACGTGTCGGTCCAGTTGTTGACTATTGTTTCGCGGAAGAGATACGTTGCAGCTTTAATGATGCTTATAAAGAATAGATTTTTCAAGAGACAGCGTCTTCGATGAAGGATCAAGTGGGGTATTTCGAATCTTTTGTCAAGTTCGATTTCTTCTTTGACGATTGAACGACGAGCCGAAGGTCGGAAAGTGCTTGCCGGCCGCGAGATTGTTGAGTACCTCTCGTACTTTACATTCGAGGGTGATTGGCCGATTTCTTGTTTCGGATCTAACGATGTTCTTGGATTTTGCATCGTTGATCTCTTTTCGGATAATTCTCTCTTCTCAAATCTTTGGAATTCTTTGCAAATTACTTTGAAGTTTTCGTGACGAACAGTCAGAACGGGGAATGAATAAATTAACTTCAAGTCGAAGACTTTTGGTGAATAATATTATAATACATAGATACCCGACTAACTTCACATGGGATTACCTACATCTAACTTTCGGAAGTCGATTTAATTTTTTGCGTCATTTTCGGTATTGGCAAATAAAATAAAATCTCCTCCTCTCACGCAACAAAGTTAATCGAGAAAAATTTGAAAAATGTTTAGTAATATGTTCTCCTTAAAAGCAGCACACTATCAATTTGAAGTGAAAATTTTCCGAGACGTCGTCGTCACGGCACGAAACCACAAATTATTTGTATGGTTCGAGAAAATATTAATTCTTTCAAATTGAATAAAAAGATGGAGTAACGACTTATCACTGACAGAAAGGCGTTGCTTCATCAAGGATAACAAATAGCGAAATGATAAGGTATAGAGTTCCGTTTTGTTCCGTTTTGTCGTGTAAATAATGGATTATCATAGTTTGAACAGCTCACCCAAAGGTAACGACGAAAGAATTATAGTGTTTACCTTTTATTACGTTTCTGTCAATAAAGCAAAATGTATCATCATTGCCCCTCTTTTACACGTGCCTCCTCTGTTATTGATGAAAAAAAAATTGCGCATCATTAAAGAATCAATAGGACTCGGAGCGAATTTAATAAAGCTGTTCGCTATGTACATAGCGATAATTATTTTAATGAGTTGGGGAGGAGGGGGGATAGAAATAATCAATGACAATATATCATCGCGAATTGATGAATTGAATTCGTGTCATTCACGTCAAATAACGTACCCGGTTCGCCCTGCTGTGCAATCATCGCGTCGATGTGTTTTGAATTGTGTCGCGAGCAAACAAAAATTATTTTACAAACGCGTTTAAAGAGTTGAAATCGTATAAAAGGCCCCTGTGTCGTATGCCCTAAAGACACTTCGACAAGTTATCACGTACAACAAGACGCGCTTAGTTACTTCCTAAAATGGCATTGAAAGTTATAATCCTGTTCTCTGTCGTGGTGGCCATCAATCTCACGATGGTCATGGGCCATGGACGCGTTGTCGATCCCGCCCATCGCGGATGGGCCTGGAGATTGGGATTCGGCACACCCGCCGAATACACCGACCACGAAAATTTCTGTGGTGGATTTGCCGTACGTATATTACAATATTGGACATTGTTCGTAGACGATCTGAGTTAATATGATATCTTTAATCTGAATAACAGGTACAATACCAGCAAAACGGAGGAAAGTGCGGAGTGTGCGGTGACAATTATGCTGCACCTCAGCCAAGAAAGAACGAAAATGGCGGAGTGCTTGGTACCGGCACCATTGTCAAAACGTTAGTAGTACTAAACGCGCACGGTTACGCCCAAAATATTACCGAAATACATTATCGATGTTGACAAATTCTGATGTTGAATTTCTAGTTACAAGTCGGGGTCGGAAATTGAGGTGAACGTTCATCTGACTGCCAGCCACATGGGACACTTTGAATTTTCTCTTTGCCCATTGAAAAACCCTAAAGAATTGGAAACCGACGAATGCTTCAACGCTCACAAGCTTCAGCTCGCCGACGGTAGTGGCACCAGATTCAGGAACATTGACACTCCAAGATACTACAAGGTTAAGCTCGTTCTCCCTGCGGGTCTGACTTGCGAACACTGCGTGTTGAGATGGCATTATCGGACTGGTAACAGCGCAGGCTATTGCGAAGATGGCAGCGATACTCTCGGCTGCGGTGACCAAGAAATCTTCAGAAGTTGCTCCGACGTCAAGATCGTTTAAATCCTCAACCAATCGCTCTATTAATCACATAAACTAAAATAAATTATAACAATTGTTGCATTGAACCTTAAAAAAAATACAATCCATAACACAAATGACGACGAGCACATAAATAACATTGTACTATTAAATGACTAATGGATTATTTTTCGACGAACAATTTCATGGTGGTTTGCTCTGTTTCATTGTACTTTTATTTTAAAAGAATATCCTTTGAGAATGAGCGAAGTGTTATAGATAACAGGAGTTCGCATCAACTGCCGATAAAAAATTCAAAATAATGAAAAACAACGAAGGTCAGCCAACCCGCTTTCATTATTCCAGGTCTTTGAGCCTCGCGGTCGCTGTAACGAGTTCGGTTATCCACAATCGACGTCACCTTTTTTTTTTTCCTATATCTCCTTTGCATTGCCATCTCTTCCGATTCTGCCTTCCGATTTGCGTTCTCTCGCGCTCGCATGTTCGATCGGATGGCAATCACGAGGGGGTAACGACTGGCTTTCAGCAGCTCCCGAACTCTGTGGGCAACAAAATCGGGTGATCGCTCCACCGATACGAGGAATAAGAGGTTCCTACTGGAGGGAAATGATATAAAGAGAAAAAATAATTGAAACAAAAACTTGAAAATAAAAGGGAAAGGGATAAAAATACAGAAGGAAAGAACGAGAGAGAGAGAGAGAGAGAGAGAGACAAGAACACGGAAAATTACGGGAGAGAAGACGAGGGAAAAAAAGACAAGATGGAATAAAATAAACGAATGAAAAATACAACACGAAGGAGTGAATTGTTAGTGAGCGAAAACGAAACGTAGCGCGAGGGGCAGGTCCGTGCGTTGATTCGCAGCTATCTTAATTACTGATTGGCTGAGCGGTCTAATTAAATCGTAACTCAATCAGCTCCTCTCTCTGAAGGAGGGAGGGGGCTCCAGGTTGCTTGCTTGCTTCTCGACGATGCTTCTACTCTTTCCGTTGTTTCTCCCACCAATGGTGACGCTGCTCTCGATGTGCTACTCGCCTTTTGCGTATTAAGTATTCCTCGTGTTCATTGCATCATCGGTATTAAAGATGCAGAATCTTGAATATTTCTTTATAAATAATATGCGATTAGAAACCGAGTGTGATGCAAAAATTATAAACACGATTACATACCCAGTTTATATACATTTATTCACTCATCGCATGCAAAAGTAAATAATAAAGTAATATCATTACGGTTCAATACATTTAACTTTTTTTTTTATTCCTTTATTTTCTTTCCCCCTTTTTTATTTCACCGCGTAGCTTCGTTTTTTCTCTTCTTCCTTCGACGGGAACCCACGCAGAAGTGCCGACGCCGCCATACCAAGAGCTCTCGCGGCGACACTATGTTCTCGGTTCGAATAAAAAGTATAATTAGCATGTACATTGCCTACCGCCGTGTCCTAGTCACCCACCCCGTTCGTGCATCGCGAACGTGTGGCGGACGGGCTACTTCTACTTCTTTCCTCTATCTCACCCTTTCACTCGCTGTCACAGCCGCCGCTATTCATCTCCCTCTATATAATTCCCCGCGGGCTTTTCTCTGTCCTCTTCATTTCGTCGGATCGCCGCAAAGAAAACGCGAGCGAACGAGTCGACGTTTCGCTCGGGAATGGGAATTATATTACGGAAGTATTAAAACAAATCTTAAAATAAGCTTCGATAAGCTCAGCTCTGTACGAAGCATGAAAAAAAAAAAAAAAAACAAACAAAAAAGTAAACATAACGATTGGAGAAAGTGATGGAAAAGTGCATTCATGCCAAAAAGATATGCGTATGTGAGCGTACGCTCGGTTCAACTCGATACAGCATCAATTGGCTCATGGATTCGAAAAAGCAGAATGGGAATTGAGTCCCCAATAATACGCACACCCTGCGAGCGATTTACATCGAATAATAATGCTTTTCAACACATATGTCCAAATATACATACAAGTGTATGTAGGTATGTATACAAATAGTAATATATATATATACCTGTATATACTATATGTATAGAGCATAGTGGATCAGAGTGGAGCCAAGAGAGTCCGGGAATTATGTCATTACCCGGGTGCGATCGCATGCATCCAACTCGCGCGCGCCTCCCCGCTCGTGGTACGGGTTTATAAATTATGGTCTTTGGAACGCGTCATCGAGATAATACAGAAAAATGGTCCCGGCCTCGGAAGCCTCGCCGCTGCGGCCACCACAAGGGTTCGCAAACTTCGAAGACTCTCAACGTTGCTGCAATGTCAGAGGCTTCAAGATCTTTCTCTTCGTTGCTCTTCGGTGCAACACAGAGAGAGAGAACGTATCTTTTCATAAAAGACCCGCGCACCGCTGATGCCGCTTTCGGTATTTGCATGCGATCTCTTTCGCGAGAGAGAAAAAGAGATGGGCACAACATGCGCATGTTTTTCGAACTCTGACTCTTTTTATCCTGCAAAGCGAGATTGGCTTTTCATGCCGGTGTAGCCGTATCGCTGCGGCGCTGCGGGATGAAGAAGTCGTACGAGGCTTGAGAAAAGGGGGGTGAACGATGCGGAGAATCGCTCGTCGTTGCCGCGGGCGCATTCGTTAGCGAGGATAATGAATCACCGAATGAAACGTGACGCTTCTGTCGCCTGGTGAACGCAGCTGAGGCAAATTTCGAGCGAAAGTTTGATTAGGCTTCCAGAGTACGGGGGACATATTTGTGAGAGTACCGGGAAATATGACAACTCGCGTTGGCAGACGTACTTTTTCGAATAAAGTACTGAAATAGAGAAGCGAGAATTATCGTATAATATTTTGAAAATAATCCACAAAAATTCGTTTTTTTTTTTTTTTTTTTTTTTTTTTTTTTTTTTTTTTTTTTGCACTTCGGACACGATATTCGTATAGAATGCGAGTAAAACGCGTAGAATTTCCTAATCAAGAGGCCGGAACAACCCCTTTGGATACGTGTCGTTATCATTCGGATACTTGGATAATAGTGATATACGACGCTGTACGACCTCAGTAGCCGTGTAAACTTTATACAATGAATATTTGCCATTCGTTAATTGCAAGCCACTCTTAATTATATAGTATAGTGATAATAGAATCATAGAGATTAGATGGAGATTTGCGAAAAAAACATCTGCTGCATTAACGGTGTCCTTAATATTCGGATACGTGGGAAATAATTGTGGAACGCTATGCGAACTTAAATACTGTGTATATACTTGACAAATTGATATTTGCCATTCGTTAATTGCGCTCTTAATTACACATAGTGATAATAGAATTTGGTGGGTTCGTGGGAGATTTAAAGAGAAAACATCTGCGACTATTGCGAGAATTGATACGTCAAAGCGAAATATTTGATGGCTAATAGATTCAGCTGCTATCTACCGATCGCAAAAGACAAACCGAGCTCTCATCTAATTTTCATATCGATGAGTTACAGTTATTGCATATGATTACATACTTTTGAAATTACGATTGACGAAGAAAAAAATGTTTAGCATGACGCATTTATGGAGAAATTAAGAAAAAAAAATGTCTATCGTTGTCTTTTTTTTCTTCTTGTTCTTACAACATCTCAATCGCTCACTTCCGCTTCGAGAAACGTAACACCACATTTTTTATTACCGCTCGCTGAAGTTTTCTTTATTACTTTCCAGCGAAGTTCGCGGTTGCATGGTACAAAAAAAAATCATCACCTGCCCGTCGCGCTCGTTCTTCAGGATTAAAGCGCGAATTCACGTCGAATATTTTTTTGCGATACGCGAGATGGAATTTCAATGCGTAGATTCCCATGATATACGATGATCTGTATATGTGGGGGGGCTCTTCCAGTCAAAATAATTTGAACAATATCGAACTACGTGGAACAACTACTACATGGAAAGTTGTAAAAATTTGGAAAAATACATAATTTTATCTGGTTTTACGTGAGAGTTGTTAGTTTTTTGTTTGTTTTTACTTTTAGCAAATATGTAGTTGTATATATTGTCGAATAAAGCAAAACAAAAGTTATTCCAATTGATCGAGAATCGGTTTTTGAGCTTCGAATATATTTTTACACGATTGAACGGTGAGTTGCTGCTCCTCGGGACTGTAGAGGTGTCGAACGTACGACTCAACTCCATTTTTACCGACGATACAGGGTAGGGACATGAAGACGTCCTTTTCAAGGCCGTGACGACAACCCTGAAATTCGAAGAAAGTCCTCACAAACTCGCGTTATAACGCGTTATGATAATAAATCTACGAAATAATTAATGAGAACCCGATGGACGCACACCTCGACATCTGGCTTATAAAAAAATACCTGAACGAAAGTAGAAACTGTTATGCAGACGCAAGTGTTTCGAACTATAGCGTCAACGATCTCGCTGGCGCATATACCAAGAGCCCAGTTGCAACAACCCTTTTTTCTCATTATATCAATGTTGCTGTCGATCAATTTTCCATGAAGATCCGACCAATCCTCCGGATCGGTGCTGCTACCGATTTCCCGATTTATATCTTTGAGTTTCATGCCCATTACACTTACAGCCGACCATACCGGAACTTCATTGTATGTAATGGAAAATAAATCTTCTCGACAAATGATTTCATAGAAATAATAGGATGCGAAGATTTATTCAATTATGTTATATGTTACCGGACGATGGTCCATTTTCGCCGATAACCAAAGCTTGAATAGAACTCGCCGAGACTCCGAGCTTTCGCGAGATGAAGTATTGGAATCGGCAGCTGTCGAGGAAGGTCCCGAGACCGATAACTCGATTCGATGGAAAGCCGGACAGTTTCATTGCCGCGTACGACAGAATATCAACTGAAACGGTATGGCAATACGACCGGAAAGATTCTCGGAAAAACAATAAATTGTAATTATTCAAAGGGATCTTATTGCACACCTGGACTAGTCACGATCACAAGTACACTGTTTGGCGCGTATTTGCATACGTTCGGTATGACGACTTTAAAGATTTTCAAATTTTCATCTCGCATCGAGAAGTTTGAGAATTTGTTTTGATGAGCTTTGGGAGAATTCGCGGAAGCTGTGATGACGCAGACTGTCGCATCTCTTGCGTAACTATAATCTAACGCGTACGTCAACGGATGACGAAAGAAAAAACAAAAATTAGTAAAGAAATTATTCATTTTCTATCAAAAGCGAAACATATTGCAATTATTTAAAACCTCCTACCTTTGGTACCGACGATTTTAGGATTTCCGAGAAAAGCGGCAACGTGACCGATATCTTCAGCCTCTGCTTTTGCGAGATTTTCGTTGATGTCGATAAAAACGACTTCCGACGCCAAACGCTGCAAAATTAAGTGATCTTCGTTGAACAATTCTCTGAGTAATTTCACTCAGACGTCAATATTCAATTACAGTTCGTTAGTCATCGAACCATCTCCCCAGTCCGCAACAGGCTAAAATGGCAAGTGACCAGTGCTCTTATTGTTTTTTTCAATTTTTATTCGATCCGGTTGGCGAGACGCCAGAAGGAATGCGGTTAACGTCCAGGCATTAATGGCTCCGTTCGCGAGCCAGGATTGCTCTCGATGGTTTCATGCTCGATTGATCGACGAGAACCCCGAGCCCGATCGCTCAGACAGAAATTTAATGCGAACGATCATTAAGCTCGTCCTCTCGATTATTTTCTCAAGCCTCTTATATAGAGTGCTACATAATATTTCTACGGGTTCGTGGCCAAACCTTCGACGAGCTTTTATTACTCTTCGAATTCATTAACATTTCGTAGGTATCTACGCATTTTTTCCGAAAGTCGTATCACTTTGAAAACAAATAAATCTGTATGCGTCCCATTGTTGATAACACACGCAAACTAAAGAGATTAACTTTCCTCTTGACGTTTTTTTGTTTTTATTTAACCAGTCATTGATTGCCAATGTTATTCTGTTTCCGGTGTTATACATGAAGATTTTCTCCTTTTCATTCGATGTCGTGAAAGAAGCTCCGAGCAAAGTTGGTTTCGTACATGCCGCAAGGTTATGCGCCTCGCCATAACTCATTCCTGAGTAATTACGCCGCTCGTCCGGGGTATTCCTTCTCGTATGTATACCCTTCGGGTATTTCGATACCTTCGACGTTTCGTGTGTATTGCTCACCAAAGCGCAGCGTATATTGAGATCGTTATGTGTTTTCAGCGGTGCGATGTCGCCCATTCATTATGGAATTGCAAACGAGCGTGCAGACCACTTTCGGTAGCTGGTTCCGTAATGCGCCCGCATATACCTTCAACTTCACTCAGTTTCCTGGACGGTTCCACCTTCTTTAACTGCTGTAACACCTCCTCTTTGGTTTCTTTAGCATTTTCAGCACCTGACGAATTTTTTATTTATGCCTGTCAGTCTGAATGTTACATCACTTTCGGCCGTTGAAATAATTTACTTTAGTTAATACATCCTTTTAAATTTGGACCTCGAAAAACCCGCTGGTAAACTCTGTTTTCGAGTTTATTGCGAAGACAAGGGGAGGGGGATTCAACTGTACCATTAATTAAGAAACCGGTAACGACGATTCTGACGATTTTCTGGGTTCGACATGTGTACATACTTCTCTGAAAGTCTTAGTGAAGTTTACGTCTTTTTACCGACTATATCGTCCGCATTGTCAGCTCGTACCGATTGTTTTACTTTATCAACAGTACACGTCATTTTTTTGTTTTTTTTTTTTTTTTTTTTTTTTTTCAGTAGTGCAGCATCAAGTTCCTTATAGCCATTTACTTTACGGTCTTCGAATTAAGCTTTATCGATGACTTCGCCATTTTCGATCAAATTATGAGAAAAAAAAACCAATTTCAATCAATTGTCGATAAACTTCTTTTAACACCGACAACTATCCAAATCCATAATCCGCGGCGATTCGACGACACTTCCGGATGATCTGCACGAGCATATCTGAACCTTGACGAATCTACTGGTAAACTCTCTTTCCAACGTCGGCGAAGAAAATGGTGGATCTGCCATACAGCGAATAATTTTTCTTCCACAACTACTGAATTCACTTCCAAGTCTCGTACTGCAAGGGTTCCGTGCAGTTCTGGGTGTTAGTATTGATTGACAGATGTTCCATGGCGAAGAGTAGCTTGTAGGTCCATCGGAACTACGACTCTGCGTTAAGCTCGTGTTTCTACCGAAGTCATTGCACAAACAAGAGGAGGAATTTGGAGCAGCAGACGTTGCGTTTCCTAAAGTTGACCGACAAATTTCATCCCTCGGGGTTTCAAGACATTGAACGATCCTTCGACAACTGGACGGACTCGGTGTCTTCATTATTTTCGAACAAGGACTGCGCGAACTTGATCCTGTAGCCTCGTAAAGGGACAATTTTCCGACCAACGAAGGACAGATCCCTTTCGACGACAAGTAACGTTGCAAATTTGGACCCGGATAAACAGGCGGCAGATTTAAGTTCGTGCAGGAGACCATCGAAGACGAAGTCCTTCTCCTTCGACGGACAACGTCGCAGGTTGAGGACGGTCTTGATAGATAAGCGGGACACGTTGCGAGAGATTTGAAGCAAGGATTGCAAGACGAAATTGACCGGGAGGGACACAAGGGTCTGTCGCAGGAATTACGGGCTGAACTTGGTCTCCCGGGGCATTGTGGTATTTTGCAAAAAGCTCGAAACATCAAAGGGGCGGGAGATATCATTGGATTTCTTGGGCAGGTGATCGTCGAGCATATGAAATGTTTTTTTACACTACCACAGCAAGTCGGCGAACAAGAGCTCGGATTTTTCTCGTAGATCAATATTATATCATTGATTCGTTCCGCGAGGCTTCGACGTGTCGTTGGGCAACATCGAAAATCTTCCATCGTTCGCTAATTCATCCTGCGATTAAGCTTCTGCGATGAAAGAAGCGGTTGCATCTTTGGAGTTGTCACGACGCGCTGCGATATTTCGCTGCGCGTCATGATTTTTTTTATCCTAACGAGTCTAACGCGATAGCTTTTCTTGAGGATTTATCGTATTTTTTTGTTTGGTAACCTAAAAATTTGATGGCTGGGGAAAGCTTGTGGTTATTGTGTGCGCGCTGTGACTCTACACGGCGTGACTAGACACGGTGGCTGTCGATATCGAGACGTTAGCTTTTTGTTGATTGAGAGCTTACTTATTATTTTATTTCAGTTATTTTCAGTTAAATGACATTAAAATATATACCGAAACCGAAATATCTTTCGCAGTATCTTCAATAATGAATTTAAATATAACTTGAAAATTTTCTACCAGTTTTTTGCATCTGTTTTCGGTTTTTACGAGCCTTCGGTATGTAAGTCGTATTAACGTGCCAAAAGATAGAATTTTGTCAAAATTCTCAAAAGTAACGAGGCTTGTATTAAAGAAAAAAAATTCTATAGAGCGCCACGCTGTTTTTTGTATTGTTCACAATGACAGAACTGAGGACTCGACGGTGTTTCCTGGTTCGTAAAAATAACGATGTTTCAACAAGCGGAATACCGGGTTGTTAGCAGAGTTGCGACGAGTTTTAATGAAACTACAGCACTACAAGGTTAACACAGCGACATAAGGGGCGCAGTGCGAAGAAGAAGAAGAAGAAGAAGAAGAAGAAGAGGAGAAGGCAAAGGGGAAGATTATAATAGAGAGTCGTGGCGGCAACCCCCTTGCATCCGTTACCGGGACGCAGTTATTTGTCCACTGGTTATAATGATCCAAGCGGAAACGAGGGCTCAAATAAATATCATTATCCATCTGCGTAGCGCCACTCTACATTCGCATGCATCGTATGACTCATTGTCTACTACGCATACGTTTTTGTCCTTAACATATACAGAAATATAAAGCTGTCTAAATAGTAATTTCAGCATTGCCAGAAATAGCGTAACGAGCAAACAAGAAAGGCTTCCAACTATGAATTTTTCTTCCATTATGACGACTCGTAAAAGTGAACAATAATTACGACGGAAATTCCACTTGAGGAAAGGGCATAGAATATCTCTATAACGAGCTAAATGTAACGCTCCGATGGTAAAATTCTTCCTTTGCTAGCTAAAATGACACAGTGGGATGTCACATAGCCAACAAACAATTCCTTTCAGGCAAAATTCTTTATCGGAATGCTGAATACGAAAAGTGATAAATGCACGAAGATTTAATAATAAGACATTCCAAGCGCAAAAACCAGTAATTACTCTCGCTACTAAACACCCTCGTAACGTACCGAAAACACGTTGTATAATGAGAAATAAAAGATGGTTTCCGATATCCCTGAAAGCAAACAAAACAAAAGAAAAAAAAAGGGTGAGCAGTAACACAAGTGTATAACGGCTAGTGTATCCATTCAATGGCAACATAAGATGGAGGAAAGTGAGAAGAAGGATAAGACACAAGCTTCTGGCGAACCTTAAAATAATGAAAAGAAAAAGATGAAAATAAAAAAAGTGTAAAACACGAAAAGCGACACTACAGTAGTAACGTCGTACTGTACAGTATGAAGAAACACAGTAAGATCGTACCAATGAAGCGGGAGTTGAATTTCGGTTGTGAGTATAGTGCGATAAGAGATAACTCGGTGTGTCGTTCGTTCTAGCGGTCTCTCGCCGGGTATGGATTTCAGCGGCTCAAGGACCGAGTTGTCGTCGAGGAACATAAATCAGTCGGAAATCCCGAGAGAAAAAGAGAGAAAGGGATAGTCTGCGGGGGCGCACGGACGACGTGTAAATGCTCGCCTTACGATCCGATAGCGCGACGACGAGTCAGCAGCAACTACCACAAGGAGCAGCAGCAGCAGCAGCAGCAGCCCAAGCACCACCAAAAAGAAGCTCGTTTCATCCTATCTTTTCCTTCTTGTTCCGTTGTTCGTTCGTTCGTTCGTTCGTTCGTTTCTTCACTGGCGTACACAATCCCGATCGCCGTCATCTGTTTCGTGGTCGATGCTTCTTTCGTCTCACAATGGACGTAAAATCTTGCGTGGTACCCAATTGATATTACTTTTACGCTTTCTATGCATCATACATGCGGGTCAATTCTTGTGTGCATCCGGCCAGATTGCACCGCAGGACTATGGCGTATCTCTTGCATCGTATTCTTTCATATTTTTATGTTATATTGTTGTGGCCTACAATTGTAATCGCTGTATACGAGAACCCGGTTATTCATATTTAATTCCCGTTCAGGATTTGCATAATAGCTTTCTATTCATTCGGTAGCCTAACGAGACTTGATTCAAACTTTAGATTTTTCGGTATAAACTGCATACATAGGAGATGCAGTTGGATTATGCTGTTGCCAAAAAATGCTACGGTATCTTCTTTTCAAAGTATTCAGTTTTGTTATTTATTGCTTCGGTGCTTTAACTCGTTTCGTTCTCTGCCACTGAATTTACTCAAGTCGGTTTTTGTTTGTTTGTTTCTTAACTAATTGGTCGTTCAGGGCTGTCCTCCAATCCAGTTATAGAACTATAAAGAAAGGCGGTATATGTTGGTGTTGGAGGATCGTAAGAAGAATAAATGGTTCGGTGACGAAAGCCATTTCTTCTCCGTAACTTCCATTCCACCGTATTTAATGTTCAACCTGTCCCCAGGATTGCATTGGTTCCTCTGGCCTTCGCTTTTCTTAATCTACCAACCGGATCTCTATTATTCCATTTCTAACACGCTTCGGGCACGACGATTCGCCTCTGGATAAGCTTGAAATTCAATCTGTGATCATGAATCTCCGAGGCCCGCACCCGTAGAACTCTCTTGCCGAGGAACGAGAAGCGAGAAGCATTACTTTATCGATGCGCTTTCGTGCCCACGCATTTTACAACACTGACCCACATAGCTGTCCCGAGGTAAGGAGAGAACTCTCGGATATTCATTCTCAAACGTGATTCAACTCCAACGATTCTCGTCTCTCGTTCTAGTGACAATTTTTCTCGATCTTATCGGACGGAGAGCATCTTACGCTGGAAACTAATATTTTCGGATGGAAAAATATATAAAACTGCGTGCGTAGCGTTTGAAGACAGTTCGAACCATGCGGATACGGCTCAAGGTATTGGTATTGGTATGGGGAGGGGGGGGGGGGGGGGGGGGGGGGGGGACGGTGTAAAAGTGGATACGACTTCGAAAGGAGGAGGAGCAAGATGCTTCTATATTATACAAATACTGCGATTACTTATTGAGCAGTTTAAACGATAAATAATAATGATAATGATCTATAGGAATATTAGCAGTGTTCAAAGCCTGAATTTCACATTTAACTTCGAATAACCCTATATTTTTGACATTTATTTACCTTAAATAGTATAGAAAGTCCTATAGCCACACCGGTGTTACCGCTACCAACTATGACGATTTTGACTCGATGACCAATGGATGGAAGAAGATTACATTCAGGCTGTTTCGTCAGGAGGAATGTCGCGGTGTTTCCGATTGTCTCGGTATGTCCTTCCGTCATCGTTATCAAGAGATTGTCGATTTTCCTTTTGTCCCTCTAGAGCCGATTCTCAGCGTGTTCTCCGGGTCGTTCATGAGCCGAAACTTGAGGGGACACTTCCGGTACAAAGCGAGACGCGCGTAGCGAAAGAGGTTAATGGGGAGAAAAAAAAACAACGAACAACCGAGTGTGTCAAGCCCTCTTGAACTTCTATTATATTCAACTTTGATGTTATCCGTTATTTAAGTTGCTTTATTATCTCTCACCTGTCGGTGTCAAGAGGCGTGGTAAGGTCTCTCACGGGGATTTGAGGTAATCAAGAAAGGCGGCTGCCAAAGCCCTTATGGTCACTTTGAAGTGAGAAAAAAAAAATTGGACACTAAAAAAAATTATCGAAATGTACCGAAACTCCAAATTTTGTCAATTCAAGTAAAACACAAAAAATGCGTATAAAATTACTCGAAAAAAAAATGTAATAATACTAAAGGAAACATGGGAAGTAAACTATAGCGTCTATTATGTAATAACGCTGAGGAGACTCTACCGATGTGCATGTAATTTGTTCGGCAGTTCCTTATATCTACAAAGTGGTCGTTAGCTCTCGAAACAGAAGGAAGAGCTTATATAGTTTCCAGCTAAACTACATATCGCATTTCGGTAATGGAGAAGAAAGCGGATCCCTCAGCTGTTTTTTGTAGCTATATTATTGTTGAAACACAGATGGTGGACGCGCCCACCGAAGTCACCAGCGAATTTTTCATTTCCGGTTTAGCTTCCTTTTTTACGATTTGTCTGTTTAGCTCGTGCAACGTCATCGATCTTTGTCGTTAAAAATAATTTTTTCAAATTCTATTGTCCGACAGATGACATGTAAAAAAAAAAAATCCAAACATACCTAATGGAATTTATCGAACTTGAACTCTTAGGAATGTTGGGTTAGTACGCAAAAAAGGTATTCATTCATTGATGATTGATCGTTAGATGCGCACGAACGTGATGAGCTATCAAGCACAGGTGCTCTTCTTCGCAATCTTCGTTCAACTTGCGACTCTCCTCTACACATGCACTTGCCTCGCAGAGCTGACCGGCTGGCTATCCGGCTACTGAGATTCTCATTTCCGATAGAGCGAAAAATACTCTTAGTCCATTAAGATCCATGAAAGTCATATGTGAGAATCGTCAATATACGATAGTTATCAATAACTCGAACTGTGCGATTGATAATTCTCCTTACTTCCACATATTCCATTTGTTTATCGCATTTCAATTATGTTATCAGCACCTTTTTTTCTTCACTTTCATCATTAAATATCCGAGTTGTACAAATAACAAATATGACGGAAAAAATCGTAACAACAATCGATAGATCGATTCGGCAAAAAAATAATGTTGATGACTCGTGATTCTGCAATAGCTTCGGATCTTATCTTACTACCATTCAACTCCAAGTCCTCAGCCTTCGTTATCGTCGTCGTCGTCGTCGTCGTCGTCGTCGTTGTTTGTATCGCGAAGAATACCGCAGTCACGAAGTGCGTTTCGAATGCTATCGGCGCACGCCTGCAGCGCCGATTTCTCCCGATCTGTTAGCCGCTGTCGTAGCTTCTGATGCACACCCTCTATTCCAAGAACGCACGGTACCGACATGTAGACGTCCTTGTCAGTGCCGTGAGAGCAACTCTGCATTGTATAGTTTCGAGTTGAATTGTTTCGAGCGAACAAGTGTTTGCAAACGCGTTCGCTTCGTCGTAACAACGCGCAAGAAGATTTTATTGTAAAAAAGCTTCGTCTCGCGCCTCTTTCCACGTGTCTTTTTAAGTTTATTTTGCGAAGCATCGATATTCTCCGACGATTGGCAATGTTGGATACATAGACAAAGGCGCACCGACAAGTCACAGCAAGAGAGAAAAGTTTATCAATAGTAAAAAATTCTTACGTGAATGTACGTCGAGGTCGGCAGCACGACCTTCGTGTTCCTGACGATCGCGTCCACGATCTCAGCTGTGCAAATACCGAGAGCCCAACAGCTTGGTCCCCTTTCGCCTTTCATCTCGTCCAACTTTGCTTCGCTATTCAGAAACAACACCTGTGTTATAATGCACACACACACACACACACACACACATATGTATCTAACGAGGAAAGACGAATCGACAAAAGAAAATTGGCGATTTTATAAAAAAAAATAATTTGGATTTTTAACCATTGATGAACCGAATCGGCAATATCGTTCCATTTTTCTGGATCGTCCGACTCCCCTATTCGAGGATTAATATCGCGTAGCTTATTGCCCGCCACGTGAACGCTCGACCATACGGGAACTGTAAAACGATCGGTCGATTGAATTAGGATAAGGGCTTGAAAACAATGAATAACGAAAACAATCAATCGAGTTGCACCGTTTCTTTGTTATGAATTTAAAAATGCGATAATTTGATCGTTATGCGAAGATCCGAAGGAATATTTCAATTCAGTCCGTCAATCATCGTAAGGATTAATGACGGCCGATACTGTTGAGACATCGATGAAATGAAGAATTTGGATTTGAATACGAAATGAGAAGGGAATAACTGTGATTTAATATTTATATATCGATGCTCCACCAACAGAATAATTATAGGGTATACTTATCCATATATAGTCTATAAACTCGTTTAAGCTCGGGTCATCGATATATAAATATTTGATTGATATATCGTCGATCGAATGAATATTATTGATTGATGAATTATCAGAACCGGAATGATCGCCCTGTGCACCGATACTCGTGCAGCTGATCGAAGTCTTCGCCAGACTCAATCTTTCGCTCAGATAATACTGAAATCTCATCGTGTCCAGAAGAGTTCCCGTGCCGAGAACGCGGTTGGATGGAAATTTCGATAGTTTCCACGCTATGTAGGACATCACGTCGACAGGTTGAGTGACAACGAGAAGCACCGATCGACAAGCCAATTTGGCTATTGGCGGAATGACTTTTCTGAAGATTTCGAGATTGTGATTCACGTTTGGTAACTCGCCGGGCTTTCGTTCGCCTATCGCTATTATTACCACTGCGGAATCTCGGACCGTAGTTATGTCTGGGAAAAAACGTTAAAACAGTATCGTTAGGTCTGAAAAAAAAGTAACCGATAATATAGTAAATCGAATCGAAGTCATTTCGTTGGGGAAAATAAATATTTGTCAATTTATTTTCTGTAAAAACGATCGGTCATAATGTGGACGACATGTTCATTGAGATGTTCATATCGGTGCTGCGAATAATATAAAACAATTACTGGGTTTAGAACTTGACAGGAAAACAGGCAGTTACCTTAATAAAGATATTCAACTTTCAGTCCATAACACTTAAACAAGTAAACAACTTGACCATCTTTTAAAAGATAAAATATTCTACCAATGGAAAAAAGGCTACAACCCGATTACGCACGAACGTCCTGTTTTTTCTCCGCAACGATACCAACAAACAGAGTTAAAGATCGCGACGGCTCAAACTTCCCAAGAATCCGTTATTTCTCTTTTAACTTCCAAAAACTGTTATTTTTAATCCCTTCTGACGTTATCCTATGCCAAGATTAAGTTATTTTCCCAACGTCTTCGTCGGTAACGGTACACTTTTTCATCTTCCCCGTCAAGACCAAGCCTCCCTTAAGGCACAATTAGCATTAAATTCTGTGAAGAAACCCGTTAAAAAATTAAAATTCTTCACGGCTCTTCACGGTGGGAGGACAAAAAAACGTTAAAAAAAAAGGTGCCGATAGGTCCATTTCCATCAGAGGATCAAAGGGTCTCCAAACTTGTCAAATATTCGGTAAGCTTTGTCCGCGAGTTGAAGAAAAAACGTATCCAAAGAGATGGAAAAAAGAAGTATAGCCACTGTAATCCCAACGTGGCATCTCGGTCGATCCCAATGGGACGATAAATGAATGCACGAGCTTTACGATCTTGCGAGCAGAAAAAAGAAATGAAAGAAAAGTAAAGAAGACCAGAAGTATAAGACAAGAGTTGTAGCCAGAGAAAGAAAGAAAGAAGGATTGAAGCTTTCTTGGGAGGACACGCGGTTGACCGACGACTCGAGCGACGAGCCTAGATCGGTTGACGCGATTAGGAAACTATAGACACACACACAAACACACGATTCTCCTTTCGTTATACTCTGTCTGTCTATCTTTCTTTCGTTTCTTCGTTCTTTCCTTCCTTCCTTCCACAGTCATTGCGGTCAGCACTGTTCTGATGGTAGCGCTGGATGATGATAACGCGACGCGACGCTCGATTTTTATTTTATTTTTTTTTTATTTTATATAAAATTCTTCGTGAATGATTCGAGAAATCTGTGAAACAGTATACGGACAAGTGTAAGAAACAATATGAGTCACCTGCGGTACCGGTCACTAAGGGGTTTCCCAGAAAGACGCCGGCATGTCTTATGTCTTCAGCTTCCGCTTCGGCTTTGGATGCGTTTTTATCAATCAGACATACCTCACTGGCAATTCTCTGGGTCGGATAAGATATTGGGAATTAGTGAAGAAAAAAGAAAGATACTTGGTAAAGAGAACCTTGCGAAAACGTACTTTCATTAGGATCGATATAGCACAAGCCATGCCAACTTTTCCGGTACCGATTACAGACACTCTGACTCTATGAGGACTATCACAGGAGTCCAAGGGATTGGTTATGAGAGCATTTTTTGTACTTGTTGCCGACACAGGAGTTTTTTCATCCTTTTAAAAAAATTCAACATGTGTCAATAATTATAAATTATAAATTATAAAGTATTTTCGTTTCCGGCGTGTTTTTTCTTTTCCAATAGGTCCCAATAGCCCGCTTTTGGTACACGAAAGAAAAATCTTGAGATCGGACTTGATGAAGTTTTTAATATTTTTATTCTTACTCCGTGTTGTGAAAAATTATTGGTTTTGCGAGCACTGGCGTTTTCAGGTTCATCATTGTTCAGTCCATTTTCATCGATTACTTCAATCGACTCCTCATTGGGCTGCTCTTCCATCGTACCTGATATTCGATCGGCTTCTACGACGATAATTGACAATATTCCTTATCGCATCGTAAACATAACAATTTTTTGTCCGGTGTCAAATGAAACTTTGCACGCAACTAGTTATTACAAGAGTGTCTCAAAGTGTGCAGGAATAAAGAAGGTAAGTACGACGGACGTTCAAAGGGAAACCCCGTGGCGTATGTGCGGCTTCTTGGCGGGTTTCACAACCAGTGAAATTTATACCCAACGAACGTAACGTCCGATCGCTTTATTATCATCGAGAACCCCTCGACGACGTATCCCAACCTCTCGCACGTCGAACCTCAGGGGCCAACGATCAGAAATGAGCCGTTAGCCAGCGAGACAAGTTATTACACGAGTACTCCCACGACCTACAAAATAATATAGATATAAAGAAGTATGTATAAGAAACTCTTCGAACTGACTTGCCGCGTACAGTTATCGCAGTTTTCTACAGTAAAATCCAATAACGCGCACATGTGAGTTATAAAGCTTGATATTCATTTTCGACAATACAAGTTACAATAAATACAACAAAAAAACGAGCACTGTTTCAGATGTTACGTATATTTTTATTTCATTAACCAAACATTTTGTAATAAAGTCGTGTCTGAAGTTGTCTAATTTTCTTCGTCATCGTCGTCGTTCAAATCTACCACCACCACCACCACCACCACCACATCATCGTAAAGAAACAAAAAAGAATCAACTGGTGCTGTATTCAAACGGATGCATATGCGTGCAGCAGCTTTTCCTCCAGCATCTCCGTCGTACGCGTCGTCCCGGCTGAACATTTATCGCGTCCTACATATAATAGAAATTGATAGCTCGCCGAATTAATAAACGTCAAAGATGATGAATGCATCGCGTAATTTCATCGAAGATTTAGACGTACAATATATTATTGAATAATTATTGATCAAACAATTATCGCGATGGACTCGACGGAAATCTTCTTGATCCGATCGGAGGAGAAAATATGTTCAATGCACGCTCTAAGGATTCGGGGAGTGGGGTAGAAAAGGTTACCCTCGAAGCAAAAGTGAGAAAGGAATAAAGTATGAAGCAAAGAGTAGGAAGACGGATCTCACATACATATACGACACCAAAAGGATGATGCCTCAAAACGCGAGAGTGAGAGAGAGAGAGAGAGAGAGAGAGAGAGAGTTTCATGGACGGAGGTAGAGAACGATTACTAAATTACAAACGCGTCCGTTTAGATACGATCGAAAAGCCATAATTGCAGTACTATTCGTACATTATTGGCTCGTATATTATTTGACGGGATTCAATAACTTCTGTGCGAAGAGGCGCTGCTTGAACGGGCTGCCGGTCGCCGATCCTATCTCTTCGTCGTTAAGCCGCATTCGCAATATCGATCGACGCCCTGATGAATGGGCCACCCCTTTACGCTCTCGTCCACCAATCTTCCTCGTTATTTTATTTTATCTTTATGTATTTTTCTCTCCGATCCTTTATTTTTTCATACTTATTTTATTCCGCGGCGATTATTATTAACGTTAAAATTGAATGCTGGACTGTTCGGCCACCAAGTCGAGGCACCCGTGCCCGTGCCCGTGCTCGATCACGAACCGATCGCGCCTCTCTCAGCCGTTCGTCCTGTACGCCCTGCACACCACGTGCGAAGTAGAAAAAGATACTGCGAGTCAATGTGCGAGATTCTTTTTTTTCTCTTGGACCTTTCACTGTCGATCGAACGAGACTCGATCTGAAACTTCCGCTGTCGTGACTTTTCGTTGAATAACATTTTTTTTTTGCGAAAACAAAGGTTTATAGTTTTTTGTTAAAAATAGCAGTTCGTTTTTTAACTCGGAAACAAATAAATTTTTTCGTCTCCGCCAATGTTCCCTTTGGCTTTCCGGTACATATCTTTAGATCTTTCGCAAAAAATTGCACCGCAATTCGCAAAAGTGAGCAATTTTCCCACTCCCCCTTCGAATTCGAGTCTCGACAGTCAGGACTTGATTAATTCCGATATTCCTTTCGAGAGCTCTCTCTGTCTCTCTGTCGTTCTCAATGATCGGTTTTCGTTCACTTGCCGCGCACTCGCAGGAATCGCACGTACGGCGCATTAATAAATTAGGAGATTGATCGCACCGAGCGAACACGTACGCAACTCACGAACCGCCGACGATTCGATTTTAAGCAGAAGTCGAACAAGAAATATAAAGGGTAAGGAGTTGGACGATACGTTGCCAGTGTGGCCATTGCGGCTACTCTGGTGCTTATGCTGACCGTAAAGGCGGGATGGGAACGCGAAAGAGGGATCGAAGGAACGTGCAACCGAGCCTTGCTGGATCGGCAAAGACCCCCGGCTACGGGAGGAGGGAGAGAGGGGCGAAGGCAACCCTGCATTTTTTTGACTCTCACCGTACCGCCACTACCACCATCGCCACTTATTCCAATTAAAATCGCATCTCTATTTTAGGCCACCGCGGCGAAACCGTAAACGGTCTGACAACGGGTCTGTGTACCAATGCCAAATTAATCTGCCATGTGGGAACATGGGCGTGATGGGATTATAGCACTTGATAATGTGGACAAATTCATCATCGTTCAAAACCCACCACTTCACCCTGACCAAAAAAGAAAAAGCTATGTGAAGCTACGTGAACATATTTCTCGAATTAATTAATCCTGTAATCAACAGCAAAAATACGCAAATGAAATTAAATTTGCAAGATTTATGAAAAAAACAACAACAAGAAAAAATTTTTTAACAGATTATGCTACTTTTCAATGAGATTTTTTGTCACTGCAGCGAAAGGAAAAATAGTTTCTAAATAAATAGGCCATTAGGTTGTTATCTGTCTCAATTTGCATTTTTTTTTTTTAATTATTAATTGGAAAATTTGATTTGAAATTGCGTCATATCTATTGTTTTTTTAAATCGTGCACAGTCTTATCGGTGGGGTGGGTGATAATAAAAATTACGGAGATCGCCGGGAGATGATGGCGAACGAAAAACAAACGGGGGCCCGTAGCCACGCGAACGAATTGGCGAACCGAGGGGCCAAGAAGCCGAAGAAGAAACTCTGGCACTGCCAGAAGGACAAACTCGTCGTTTCGTCCCCCCCCCCCCCCCCCCCCTCCTCAAGAGAGTTCAACTCTCCTCGCACATCTCTCCGCGAAGAGAGATGATTTTTTGCAACACTCTCGTGGATTGTGAACGAGAGTGGCACGTGGCAATTCGTGAACCAAGGCGTGGACACGCGCCGATATAATAATGGGTAATAATCTTTTTCTCCGAATTTGTACGTATCATATATTATTACAGTATACATATATACAGCCATACAGTGTAATAATGCAGAAAGATTGTGGAGCATGGCTCGTTATAACGTTACGAACACTCAAAACGCATAGAGCGTATCTTCATAACAAACGTTCTCAATTTATTATTTTTTTCGCAATGGCTCGATAAACCATTGTCAAATTCATATAACATCCTCCTAAGATTATCTATGTTCGTGAATTTTTTCAAATTTTTTCCGTCTTTCTTGCACGGTAAAATTTCATTTTTCATTTTGACAAAAAACGCAAAGCCCCACGTGTGCGTTTCTCGCGAAAGAATCGATAATCGACAAATGTGCCGCGAACGGAGAGAGTCAAATAAGTTTAATCGTACCTCTTATGGCCAAGAACTTCGTACTTCTTCCTTATATAGATATTCGTTTGCGAAGTAGAGCCCTTGGGAGTTTCGCCTCGAGGTTTAAACCGCGCACGCATACACCAGGACCGAACTATAGAACGATATATCCTCTGCACCCACTTCATGAAGGAGTGCTTGAGACCCTCTTCTGCCTCATCGAAGGAGTTGCCTGGTCCTCGAGGATGAGAGATGCCGTGTCTCGTACATTTCTACCCTCCGCCGCGTTTATTCTCCTCACAGGCAAAACTCTCGACTCGTTTTATTCTTAAGGGGAAAAAGATATCGGTACGAGGAAAGAGTAAGACGCAAAGCCAGAGAGAGAGAGGGAGAGAGAGAGAGAGAGAGAGAGAGAGAGAGAGAGAGAGAGAGAGAGAGAGAGAGTCGAGCGTCGGAAGGGGGCGAGGCTCGATGCACAATTGTTTATGCCCGTGTCCCGCCCTATCGGACGCATCGGACACACTCGGGATATACTCCAACCTACCACCACGGATTTACCTTCGGGACCCGCGAACGGTCATGAACAGGTTGAACATAGCAAGTTCTACGCGCAAGTCTCGAGAATCTTCGAAGCTGAAAAGAGTAAAAGAGCTCAGCTCTCTCGCTCGCTCTCTCAGTACGCGCTACATATATTCTGATGTGAAGGGAACGGGAGGGGCGAGATAACTCGACGTTTTTTCTGTCGATTCACTCGTCTCTTTCACTTTGAAGACAGAACGTAAAGTTGAAACATTCATCAAGCAACCCTTCTGGTATATCTAAGAGACGCTTAGTCATTCGGTAGTTTATGTTCATCTTAAGCTCTCTGACTCTTCGGTGAAAGGTCTACGAGGCTATCCGCGCCACGATCGATTATTCCGACAATTCTATTTGCGATAGAATGATGCCCACAGGGTTGTCGTTCGATAAGGGCAACTCGAGAGTCGGACCAAAGGTCGATGCAAACTCAACACAAATTTCAATTTTTCATCATACGAGACCTCGGTGAAGTAAAGTAACTATTGGAGAACACAATGAATCATTGGGAAATCCGTATGACATCTTAGCCCAGAGCTGTTCTCATCTAATGGCGTTACACCCGCTAATTCGAGCGCTGATTAAGTTAGAGAAATAACAAAAATATTCACAAGTTCAATGATACCAATTACTAATTACAATACTGATTCTCAATATCGCCTTCATAGTCACATTGACAGTCACGCACGTATCTTACCGCTGGACTTCTCGATGCTAAACCACGCCATGCATCGTCCAGTGCATCGCTCAGTGCAACGCTTTCGTGTAGATATGAACCTACGCGACTTGTATCCTGCGGTACGGGAGGTAAAGCCTTATAGATGTTGCCCGTGTAGGTGAATCAAGGTGGGCGGCGGGAAAGGTGGAGCGAACGATAAAATCGCGTTCGAGTCGAGAACGTACGTTATATACCGTTGCTATCTCGGTGTGTTTGAAAACCCCGGCGCCGTTCACCTCTTCGTCGTTTCTCTTTCGCGTACTCTTTCGTCCATCTCACCTTTTACTTCTTCTTCTTCTTCATCTTCTCGATTCTCCTTTTTCACACTCTTTCGCTTTTGCAACCCTTGCATCTTTCCCGTATCTTAACCTTCGTCTTCTTCCTTCTCTTCGGCATCTCTTCAATTTCTTATCCTTCATACCTGTTCGCATAGCTTCTCTCCGTCTATCTTTCTCCGCTTGAACTGTGTCTCGGCTATATCGAGGAACGCGAGAGAAAATTAATACTCCAAGAGTACGGGGGCCATAAAGCTTCCCTGCGACGCGGTAATTACGTACGGGGCTCGCGCCCGACCCCCGACGATACGATGTGCGCTTCATAGAGGAAAGAAGACGACGTCGGAAGAACACCGTCGCCGCCGCCGCCGCCGCCGCCGCCGCCGCCACTACCACCCTCCGTATATGCTTTACGAGCTTCTGCTTGTAATAACAACGGACGGTATCGATGACAAGTTAAAAACATCTCACGGTGCTTTAGCACAGCGGCCGTTCTTTCGTTCTTTATTCTGTGCGGTGTCTAAATTATCAAAGATTTTTATCATTACCCTCTTTTGTATGACATTTAAATTTTAATTTGAATTTCTTTTTTCCCAAGAATACCGCGCGTTCTTCGAGATCGAACAACAATACGAATTTTCGGTATAAATTCGGCTTTTGGCAAATTTTAAATTATCGTTAAAGTCACATCAGTGCGTGAAAGTTTAGTGTGAATTATATTATATCGAAACTGGACGGAAGCCAAAGTGCTCGATCTCTCTATTCTTCGCAAGCCTTTTGTGTATTACACAGGCCGCAAACACTACATATTTCCCTTTGAGATATTCATACAATAGAGAGAACATTAATCCGTCGAGTGCGAGAATGTGGCGGCAGTGGCGGTGGTTTCTTCTCGAGTTACGAGAGTGTGCGTGTGCACGCGCAGAGGTTTCGTACTGTAGAGCGCAGCGGTGAGCGAGCATGCGAGATGAAAGAAGAGAAATAGAAAAGCATGGGAAGATATCGAGAACGATATGCGGATGCTGTGATATTAATTAGAGGTCTCGAGTAACGTTGGAGAGGTCGTAGCCGGTGCTATACACCGGCAAAAGATACGGACAATACATTAATCTTGGTTTACAATGTTGCAGTGTCGAATGAGTGAAATAACCCCGATCTCTTCTATCTCATTCAATCAAACATTTGTTTTAATTGAATATTACTTATTTATTTCGAAAAAGGCATTAATATATGCCTTTTTAGATTAATTTGATTAATGCAACGTTTTTTTTGTTTCGTTTCACTCGTAAAACTCTAGAATTCATTCAATGACAAAATCGAAAAGAAACATTTGAGAAAGGTTTGAGACGACGTATTTCTCTGCCT
Source organism: Cryptus armator (assembly GCA_963971235.1). NCBI lineage: Eukaryota > Metazoa > Arthropoda > Insecta > Hymenoptera > Ichneumonidae > Cryptus > Cryptus armator. The sequence continues at coordinate 24,297,891 of OZ020234.1, read as the reverse complement.
TCTGGCATCTATCCCCCTGTTAAATGGAGTTGGTCGTAGGTAGGTAGGTAGGTACACGACGAACCGTACGACCTACCGCTGCGGGTGGCGTGCGCCGAGCAACGCCATCGTTCATGAATTTTATTTCAACGATAGATACCATTTGTCAGTTAAGTAACGAGTTCGGAAGCATTATCCAATTTTTTTCATTCAAAATTCAATCTTTATTGCCGCACGGAGAAGCAACGGTGATTTTTTTCTCGACGAAAATAAAATATGATGAAAAAAGAAAACGATTTGGTAAAAGAGAGAATAAAAAAAACTACATTGATAAGTAAGCACGCCAGGTATGTCTCTCTGCTTTCGCGTTCGTTCAACTTTACACCGTCGGTGTTTAATAATCAAGCGGAGGCACGTTCGTCGCTTCGATTCAACACGGCGGGTGGCAGTTACGAGCGTTGATAGTTTCTCGCGCGTCGTGGCACCACAAACCGATGGCGATGCTGCGCCGAAGTGCATCAACTTCGTAACGACGTTCAAAGTATCAAACCTATCTTTCTCCCCGGTATTCAACGACACTGCGTCTTCTCACTTACCTAATTACTCGCTCTCGTTTCTCCGCCAAGTCTATCGCCAAGATAGCGCCTCGTTGCGCTCGTGATGGCTGTGACGACATTGAACCTAGCGGGACGTTTGTCTGTTGTTTTTTTTTGTTCGTTTGTTGTTCAACGTCGTCGTAAGAAGGCGGCGGTGGTAGGCAGCAATTTCGCCCTGGAGCACTTGGAAGAAATTTCTTTGGAGTGAGGAAGCCACGTCGGCGAAGGATACTGCGAGACCCGAGCTATTCGTGCTTCATAGCCACTTTGCATTTATATTAGGCTCTAGGGGCGATGTGGCAGTTTCGTCAACGCAACGTGACGCGCACAAAGGTCTCTGCTACCTTCATCCACTGATTTATCAAGGCTTTACACGAAACGTCAAAGAAAAAAAATTTTCGAAGCTTCGAATAGCGTTGATGCTGATGGTAAGTAAATCATATTGTTATGCGCCGTAACTCCATAACGTTAAAAATCACGTTAACATCATCCTAACCCAACGTTAGGCATTTTTGTAAATTATTCTTTAACGACCGATGCCGATACTGTAGTCAAAGTTGAAATTGAATTGAACGAGTCCAAGAGGATGGAAAAATTTTCGAATATTATCGACATACATCGAACATCGCAGAGTAGTTCGACGTCGACGGGGCGAGCGGCAAAAGCGGCAAATGCGGCCTTTTAGCCCGAACTCGTTCGAGCGTTTTGCATCGGGCTGTCTTCGTTCCTTCGTTCACTCGGTTCGCTTATATCTCCCCTTATGTCGGGTCATTCGCGAGGCGATTTAATATAAATCGAGAAGACGAATGGCACGCGGTGCCGCTTGACTCTCTCCACATGGATATGTATCCCCTAGGCGTACATGTATTTAAACAGGCGTTTAACATAATTCATCTACTCGCCGGTTCCTCTTTCTTCACGGTCTGTCCTCGAACTGGCGCCCGGCTATATTCGCTCTCGCTATCGTGTATTACTTACGTGCCGATCTTGCCAAACTTACTTTTTTTACCTACTCTACTCGCAACTATACTCGCTCAACTCGCTTTTATTTCTAATCTATTTATTTCGTATTCTACCAATGAACAAACTATTTTTTTCTTTTATCCACGAGACTAAAACTCAAAAGTTGTTCAATGTAGGTATGTTGTTCAAATACCTACATGACCGTGACTTTCGAGCCCGATTTGCATTCAGCACGAAAAAATACATTGAAATAAGTACCTACCTACCTATACGTTTTTTTCATTTTTTTATTCCGTCGTCTTGTCCGAGACGAAACGCGAAAAACGATTTAGAAACTTCGTCAACAGCCCTATTTTGTCTATATTTCTTTCCCATAAAAATGCATGAAAAAAAGCAACATTTTTCTTTCAAATCCTCTAATACCATTGTACCTTTTATTCGACTCGTTGTCCGTACGGTTAAATCGTAACATGTCCGGTCACGTGATTGAACATGGAAGAAAAAATGGATGAGCCCTCGTTGGGTCGCGAGCCACCGGACCCTTTAAGAGAAACGACAAAAAACAAACCGCACAAACGATTGGCCAAAAGAACCGATGAGACCAATGAGAAGAAAAAAAAACGGCAAAGTAGTAAAACCGAGGGAGTTCGAGAAAGCGTCTGAAAAAAGAAAAAAAAGAAAAGATTAGACACGCGTGGAAGAGGTGCAGATTCGTGAACGTCCATCTTGCAAAGAGAATATTGCAAAGAGCATATTGCAAAGAGCATATTGCAAAGAGCGTATTGCATGGCTAAAAGCATAGAAGAAGGAGAGGAACGAAGGAGGAACGAAGAGGGGGTAAGAAGTGAAAAACGTGGTCAGGCAACAGAAACTGACTTGGACGCTGTGTGCCCGCGTGCGGCAAAACTACGCCGACTCGGCTCGGTGATTTATACAGAATCATATCTCCATCTGAATGTCTTCATTTTTAACGCACGGCCGCTCGCGCGCAACAAACTCCCACCCCTCCGTGTAGCGGCTTCGTTTCGGAACCGCACACAAGTAACTCTGTCCCTATTCGACTCTTATTCTCTTCGCATCGGAAGAGAGGCTCTCCGCGGTGGTGAGACGACGAAAGGAAGACAGAGCTCAATCCTCTCCAACATCTCTTCCTTTGCATTTTATTTATTTCTTTGAATTTTCGTTTTTTTCATTGTTTTGTAATTCATATTTTCGTTTCTCACTCGGTATCTTCTTTTGCCCTTTCTCCGTTACTTACTCGCTTGCACCTTCTTGACGCAAGCTCGGGTTGTGCTCGTCCGGCAAAGATTCGAACCAAGCGGATCCAACTGCGAATTTCATCGGGCCCCGCTCGGTGGTCCAACGGCTTAATTTCTACGCCGATCCTCGGACGCGCGAGAGCGCGAGATCGTACGATCTTTCGCCAAGGTTTCACGACCGTTGAATACGGTAAAAGAGATACGATGAAGAAGATGAAAACGACCCGACGATTGTAGTTTGTCGAAAAAAAACAAACAAAAACCCATCATTTCGTTTTCGCTCCTTCTGATTCATGAGGTTTTGTTTTTGTCAAACTTTTAATGAAAAAACTAACTTCGATGTCATTTATTATTGTATGCGTATGCTATACTTAGCGTATGCATTCTGTAGTTCATACGGTACTCGAAAAGTGCTCTCAGCTTGCCGAAAGAACGTACAAAGGGGGATGCTGAAGACTCGAAGAACCCCTTCCCGCTCCGAAAGGAAAAACAAAAAAAAACCCTCAAAAAAGCATCTCGATGTACCTCGAGGGGCCGCCGCTTTGCACTGCTCGACTCTCTCGTCGGCGAATCTTTCGCGTTTTCTCATCCTCCCGATATGATGAAGATTTTGCACGCCGCGTTTGTCGAGCCCCCTAGCCACATGCTACAACCGACGAAAACGGTACCGCTCTCTCGCTGCTTCTTTGCTGTCTCGCTGAAATTCGTCGCGTTGCGGTTTCTGCGGCCTCCTCGCTAATTTATTTGCCGCCTCGATGACGCATATACCGCGCCTCCACCTCGAATTTCTTCCGCCTTCTCAACAACTTTGAGAAACTTCAACTTTCTTTTTTCAATAATAACGGGAGAAAAAAATGTTACATTGTAATTATTTTCATCTTTATCGTATTTTTGTTTTTTTTTTTTTTCATTCTTTCGCATTATTTATTATTATTATTATTATCGTCATCGTCGTCGTATTATCATCGAATATTTTCGTGTATAAAGTATTAAACTTGAAGGAAAATATGATGCGTGATTAATGGAAAAATACACCGAAAATTGCGTCGAAACGACGAGCGAAACAAATAAATTTTTCTTTGCCTGACTCCGTTTGCAAAAATATTTTTATTTTACGGATTTTCAAACCAAAATCGTTTTCGCTGCATCGCATACCGAGATAACAATCGATATTATCAAGAACATCGAAGCACTTGATCGAGTTTTACGAGAGGTAATGAAAAAGTTTTAAAAATATGGTAAAGTACGATATCGTTGAAATTTTTTTTACGTAAATTGGAATTGTTCCAAAAATGATGCTGACCCTCATATGTACGTGTCATTTTTCGCGTTAAACATGAATCCGATACCAATTTCTGTATAAAGTTACGAGAGTCATTCGTAAATTGATTCTTAATTAACTTGAAACTTTGTGCCGATGTAATGAACAATCATTGGACACATATAACGATGAGAGTATCCTTTGTCGGTTATGATTTACTTCTTGACATGAATTTTTTGCGATAGGTGAATAGAGAAATCATCAACATCAGCACTGACATCACCATTGTTATATTTTTTAATTTTTTCATTTTCAACGGTTTTCTTTCATACGATATTCGAATACATCATAGCCGCTGAGTGGTACGCACGCTGAAACTCCTCTTTGGTATGATTTGACGTGTAAACACTGAGTCAAGTGCGAGTGTGTCAAAATGATCGAAACCTCACTCGAGTTCATCGACGGTGGTCTTCGGTCGAATGAACAGAGGAAGTTCCTCTGTGTGGCACTTGTTGGAACCTTTGAAAAGAATATAGAAAAAAAAGTTGTTCCAACGAAGAAAGTGAGAAAAGACGAACTGTTCTTCGTCAAGAACGACGCGACGGTCCGAACGGTTCAGCAGCAGCAACCTGTCTCTCGAAGACGTTGAAGGGGTGAAGGGGTGAAGGGGCGAAGGGGTGAAGGGTTGTGGAAGAATATACTCGCGGTAGGGCGAGTGGTGGATATTACCAAAGCGAAAGAGGCAGAAGCAAATGAGAAAGAAAAGAGTAAGGCGAGTATAACGAAGAGAATAACAGGGCAACAACGCGAGCCATCGGCACGCGGTTATACCCGTGACGACTTCTTTTTCGAACGATGACCGGCGATTCTCTTCTTTCTCTTTCTCTCCTTACTCTCCGTTCGGCGGTAGAGAACTCTCGACAAGGCTCTCCCTGCTGCGTGACTTCGAAGCTGCTGTGTTGCTACAGCTCTCGAGCGACCTGACTGACACGTCCACAAGGCTCCCATTATTCATCGGGAATCTCTGTGTCCTGAAGCACCTTCTGTATATACTGTATATACTGTATATACTGTATATACTGTATATACTGTACATACCGTACGGCTCTGTACGGCGTACATGAACTTCGTGGAAGTTGAACGATGTTCAAACCTCGAGACCTGAATGTTGGTAACGAATATGAAAGAGTCAAGCTTAGAAGACCACACATATCTCGGCAGCCTTTTTTTCGTGGTCTCCGTACTTGATCGGTTTAGCTCGTTCGTAGCAAAATCGATAGGCCGGAATGTAAGCAATGCAACAAAACAAATATACCAGAAGCTAAATTCTTTGCTTTCGTCCGATCTTTTTCAAGTTCATTCCAAATTTAAGTTTGACCCGAAGCTTCAGCTATTTATGTCGCCATTTTTACATGTCGAACAAGAATTTGCGGCATCAAGCGCCAGCAATAAGTTTAACTTGAAAGGAGATCCTCGCTTTTTTTCAAGCCGCGTTAAACACTCGCGCTATATAAAAGAATAAAAAGAAAATGAGGAAGATGTGTAAGTGCAATACACGATAGGTGCGTCGACCGGTGAACGGCAGGGCGCAGGACTTTTAGTTTATGACGGAGGCTCGTGTGACGTTTATGACCCACGGTGCCCTTTGACGCCAGATTTTCTGCATCCCAGCAGCTTTACAAACAGCTGGGACTCCACAAGAAGTCTCTTGCATTTGCATTCCGAACCGCAGAGACAATAAGTACATTAAAAAATAGTATTTAAAAAATAAATATGAAAAACAAGAAACAAACGTTTAGCGAAGTAAATGTTGTCCGAGTATTCGGTAATAATGAAAATATTGCGGAATAAACAATCGATCAGTTTTTAATGCAAAAGTAACAAATAAATTCTATTTTATTCTTGGCATCACACATTTTTTATATATAAAAAAAAAATTTTGTGATGCGGGAGAATATTGTGCGGGAAAAAAAAAGCCCCAACTAGAAGTATCATCAAATATAAGTAATAATTTTATTTTACGTGCGAAAGTGAGTCCGTGAGTATGATGCGATGAAACGATATCAAGAAACATCGAACAACTGCGCGAAGCACAAATCAGTCGCAAAAAATTCTGGTATGCCGACGCAAATGGGACACTGTCGCGTGTTTCTCCGTGGAACAGACGGAGTGCCCACAGTGTCCTCGGCATCCTTTCGATACAGTATCCATGATGCACAAGGTATAGAGTCGTATAGAGCCGTACCGCATCTCTTCACGGAACATCGTGCGTGGCATCGAAGTGCGGCAGCAATGGCTGCAACTGCAGTAGGAACATATACGCCGAGAGCGAGGAAAAAGGCATCTCGTCTCTCGTCGTCGTCGTGGATCCAAGGCCTGGTCTGTGTGTTACACGTGCGTGAAGCAACGATTAAGGGAATATTTATCTGGCAATTAGAAGACGCGAAGGGTCGAGCGCGTGTCCCGCCGCTTCTATCTCTTCTATCTGTCCGGTAGTAAGAAAAAAATCTTTACGATCGAGAGAGTGACGGAAGATGGTACTGTCAGCGGTATAACACAGCTCATTCGTCGTCAGATGAAAAATCGCGGGACGGCTATCAACGTGCATAAAAAGAAAACAAAAGAAAAAGTAAGGAAATTAAAGAAGGAAAGAGATATTTGTTGTATTAACGATATTTAAACATAACTCGAATTCAACGATAACGGGGGTCTCCGTAACCGTCATTAATATACGATACGCCTAATTATCGTGGCGATCAACGATAAATTTTTCGATAATTTGACGCCCTGCCGCCGCGAATACTCTCGGCGAGTCAAAATTCACGGAATTATAAATTATTACGTGTTTGTTTTTATCTTTGAAGGCTTTTTTTCGCTTCTTTTCTCTCTTTATCACTATCATCGCTCGTACCATTTTACGAGCTTGTAAGGAAAATTATAGGCGATGCTGCATTTCGTATTTACATACGCACGCGTGAGATGGAGTTTATAGCGAATTTACGGCAAGTTATTAAATTTTCACTCAAACCTAACGGCCCGAATGTGTGAACTTAAAATTTCAACGCTTTGCATGTGATTAGTACAGATGCTTTTCAAAATATTTCCTCCGTTGATGATGTTTTAGCACGAAATTGTTATCAATATAAAGTTTTCATTTATTAAATATTTATCGTTGAGACGGTCTTACCAAGGCTTTTCAAAGTCATATCTATACTGCATATATATTTCAAATGAAGTTATCGTAAATTTGGCAACAGTTGGAGTAGAGATCTTTTGTTTTTTAATTTTTCGGCCTATACTTCGAACATTGTCGATTATCCGTTTGCATGAAAGCAAGAGGCACAACGGCAACGGGGACGATGCGACATGACTCTTCTCTTTCTCATGCGCGGCTGCGGCGAGGCAGGCAGAGAATAAGAAGAAGAAGAAGAAGAAGAAGAAGAAGAAGAAGCAATGCCGGTGAACGTCGGGCGTCACGGGGTCGCGTTGGCCAATGAATACATTGACCCGCGCGCACGGTCTTCCTACGAGCAAGAAGCTCGTTGATCGCGTCATATCGTCATTCATAATCCTATACGTAGATGAATTAAAGTTTAGGATCTATTCAGTCAGAGACGATGGACGAAAAACTAAGTATCGAAACGACGACCGAAAATATCGCTTCCACTTCTTTCAGAATAACGAAAAAAAAAGATCAACATTATATATAATTTTCGAATGGAATTAAATTTTTTCGGTAACTACAATATTTTGCCGGGGTAATAGAAAACTACTACTCATTTTTTATTTTTATAAATGAAGCAAAAAATCAGCAATCTCAACGATGATTAGCGCATTGAACCTCCGACTGTTCGTGACGCAAAGTCAAGTGAAGAAGAAGACGAAGAAGAAGAAGAAGAAGAAGATTGCCGATGAAACCCGAGACAGACAGGGTTACTGCTTCTCTTCGCTGGCTTCTGCGATCCCTTCTTTTCCCTATTACGCTTCACTCCGCTACACCGCGACGGGACGACGCATCGAGAAGAAGCACCTGCACCTGTAGCCCCTGTAGCCCCTCGGGCCTAAGAATAGCTCCCATGCATCTCTATTCCAAGGGTCCAAAGACGCTTGACAGTTTTTTTGTTGTTTTTTTTTGTTCTATCCGGATCATCAAACCGATCGATTCTACGGTAGCTATGGGAATACAGTAGAATGTACTTTCATTCAGAAATTTTTTGAGAAGCAGGTGTAAAGGATGACCCGAGCCGACATTTGTCGAATCGATTCTCGCTGGAACGCGGTGTAATAAGGCAACAAAAAGTGTGATGTTTGAGAATTTTGAAGATTTAGGATTAGATAGCGTTCCCTCAAAGCCTCCCGAATCTACAGATGTGCGTTTGAAAATAATTCTCCGGTAGAGAAGAATTCCTTCGAAATAAACAACAAGAAAAAAAAAGAAGAAAATGAAAGTGATAGAAATTTGTAAAAATGGCAAAAATGGCAGTAATACAAGTTAGGAAGAAGAAAAAATGAACGTGGCAAGAGTAAAACTACGGAGCCTACTAAAATAGCCGTGAATTAGTGTCGAGTCAGTAATAGCAATCGCGTCCACGATGTCATTAAGATAAGCGATTTACCGTCCGGCAAAATGTTAATAAGGAAATAATCCCAACAAAGTTATTTTCAAACTGATTAATCCAGCATCCGAAGTAACTGCAAATGTGCAGCAGTTATCTAAAGGATATCTTGCGAGGTATACGAAGACTCGAGAGCGTTCGAGGATCGAGGAAGTGACTCAAAGAGTAAGCGCGAGGCGTTAGAAGTCCCTTACTGAGATGCCGCGGTAAAGCGTACACAGGGCGTACGGGTGTACGGTTTCGTACCTGTGTAAATATCAAAGTTATACCTTCACCGCTACATAGAAACTAAAACTGTGTCTATACCTGTGCCTAAAGCACTTGTATATCTGTACGGAATATATATACTCGTTGCCACGAGATGCGCATATAGGTACCAGCGGCCGCGAATGACCCGACGGCCACTCGACGGGGTTCACGGTCCCTCCCGTATCCTACGCAGCCAATCTATACTCTCATCTCAACGTCGTATATCTATATCTACACATTTATACGCGTCTCGAGATTCCTACCGAAGTCACACAGGAATTCTGGCGCTGAATTTTTGCAAAGCCGCGGCTTGCGGAATCGCGCGTTTCTGACGTGCGAAAGGATCGGTAAGCTCACGCGCGGTTATCGTAACAGCGAGAGCCAGTGAAAAAGAAATTATAAAAACGTTTCTCGGAACTGGACTTGCAACTGCACGATATTTCTCTGGTTATTTTTCTTTTAAATGCAATATCACCAAAAGGACAAGTTTTTCTAAATTTTTTCCAAAAAATATTACTCTATTACTCTGCGATGGTGCACGAGCGATACCGCGTGCCTTGACGCGGATACTTCCTCCTCGCCATTGTCTCTGTTTTCCCATACTAACCAAAAGATATCCCGAATCCCTCGCATACTTTTGAACGATAATGGAGCGTAGAAAAAGGAGAAAGAAAAAAAGAATATAATCATTGATGGGCCTATCGAATCAAACGATAATTGATGCTGTGGTTCCATTCCTGAAACAGTATATCCTCCGCCTATCGAGCGAGAAATGCCTCTTCGTTGAGATGGAGAGACAACCACTTGATATCGGATATTGCGTGCCGGCAGGGTATCGAAGGCGTCGAAGGTGGTACCGACGGCAGAAGATAAAAATGAAATTTCGATAGTCCCATAACTGGTTATTGGCATAATCGTGTCCTGCTTTGGTCAACAGCCTGGCGGCCAATCACTCGTCTATCGCGGCCTCATCGATGTGACTCGGTGAAAAATAGAAGCTCGCCGACTGGCGGTAACCTACCTCGGAACCTCGGAATCCTTTCTTCTTTCACGTGATCTCGTCAAACGAATAAGACGTGACTCAAAGACCAAAGCGGTATCGATAGCGCCACAGATCTATTAGAGGAACTCTCGATCTGGGACAATCAATATTCGAGGTCACGCGGTGCCTCGAAGACACCGTAGATATATCTCACTGTCAATCCGAACTGCCAGAATCAATGACCCCGATGACTTGGCGGAATAGTTTGAAACCACACTATTAACAATTATCGAATCGACTATGAAAAAAGGCGAGGGTCAGTAGAAGCGTACACCGCTGGACGTCCGAGGACATGAATTATCGATGTTAAAAGAAATGGCGGCAACGGGAAATTTTTATGTTTTGCCTGTTACAAAATTGGCGCATCTAACCTATTATGTTTCATACTGGAATTTATTCGTCATTCACGCATTGAATTACAACGGTGCGTCTCTGAGCGTCCGGTTCGTCCGGTTCGACGTCGTCATCAAGAAATCTTGGCTATTCGCGGGCTGCCCGCGCGCATTATATATACCTACGTAGTAGTTAGTCCGATTGTTCGGTGCCTTCGCGATTCCCGTCATTGTCCCGATCGCATTTTTTTTTGTTTCTCGATAACGAACTATTGATCCGCGCGCTGCTGCTCCTTTCACGGATCGCGTTCCTACTCAACGAGACTTTCTTGGCTTTCTTTTTCAGCGCGATACGACTCCGCGGTTCATTCAGCGCCAATGAGAACGTTTCACAGTCATTAATGGACAGTGAAAAATTAGAGTGCTCGTGTGTTTAAAAAAAATAAATAAAAGTACAATCTACGATTAAAGCTCTGACGGGAATTTCACAGTTAGCAATTCTCGACAAGTTGGAATGAAATAAAATTTCACACAATCGTACTTTTTGCAACTGCCCCTTTTCGTGCTTGTATGCGCGCGCGAAAAATCATTGGCGTGTTATAAATAGAAAAGTTTCGCATGGCCACTTTACAACGAAACCATAACGTTAACTATGTTACAACAACAATAAAACATATTTATCAGATTCTTCATCGGCAAGTTTAACGGCGAGATTTTGTCTGAAAATAAAACTTGTGTAAAATATCAACTATCAGCCGATGCCGATGCTAAATGTGTTCGACGATGAATAAGAATTATTTTACAATTAAGCGCCCACAGTTCAGCTATAAATAATTTACCGCGTGAGAGAGCGAAGAAAAAAAGAGAAAAAAAAAGAAAAGAAATAAATAAACAGATGCTCGATGAGACTGTGTGACCGTGCGGGGGCAACCCGACACCGCTTTGCCGCTCATTCATAAAACTCGAGGCTTTCATCGATCAACCGGTATCCCCAGCAGCGAATGCGTCGAGGATATACATACATATACGCACGACGGATGAGACGATATACCCGCCGCGCGTACCTTACCCGCCAACTACCCAATTCCTTATTCTCGCGCGTCTGTTGTTCATCCACGCGTGCGACTCTTTTCGTCTCACTCAAAGCTCCTGTCCGTCCATTCTTTGTCTGCTCATTCCTTCGTTATTTCTACCGTGGGTGTAATCGAGTCTCGTCCCTTTATCATCGAGAAAGAAAGCTTTCTCGTCGCTTTGCATCCGGATAAATTTCAGCTTCTTTGAAACGAATTCAGCTGATGCTACGGGTTGCGACACTGTACGAAATAAAATTTTAATAGATCTTCAACATTGAAAACACACACTCATTTGCCAAACGAAACGCGCTAGAAGAATCATGCACCTGCGGTGGAAGAAATCAGTGCAAAGATTTATTTATTCCATCAAAGTGGAAACCGAAACTCCCAAAGAAACTAGTAAAGCATACGGCAAAAGAGGAAGACACGGAAAATAAGATTGCGCTTAAATCGTAAAGCTTGAATCTCCGCGGCGTAACTTAGCAACGTTGTCCCCCCTGTTGTACGCATAAAGCCTTTATATATCTTGTAACGTCGCTGTAATACGCCATAAAATGCGTCGTTGTATATCTAGCCGCGATATAATCTGGGTTAGGAGCACCGCGTAATGGCTTTCGCGAAACCGCAGCCTCGGTTACGTATGCAATCCAAACGTGCGAATCCTCTTCTTGTGTAACTTTCAGCCCCGCCAGCAGTGGAACGACCTTTCTCGCGGTCCACGAGAGAATTCGCCGGATTCACTCGGCAAATTTTTGGCACGAAGAGATTCAGCCTCGTGAACGAAGCGCAAGAGAAACGGCATTAATCTAATCTCCAAAGTGCTCACATCCACATCCCAGGAAGAAAGCTCGGATGAAGGAACCTCCGCTGGTTGCAACAACAGACTTACCGAGGACTGCTGAAAGTTTCGGCAAGCCTCGGCAAGTCGTCTGTGAGCTATATTCGCCATTATTCCCGACACCCGGCCAACGACGGATACACACACGCCGCGAGCGAGCGAACGTATTCTGGCCTCTCCGCACAGTCGCCATTCCTTTTACTCTCGTCGTTCGCATCTTCTCGATCCTTTTTCATCTCTTCCCCCTTCATCTTCAATGCGCGCACATTGCAACAACCGTTGCAACACATGAGAGCGCAATCGCCAAGGACCGTGGGGTCTACATAGGATAGTCTTCTCGCATCTTCTCGGCACTGCGTACCTACTTATATATATATATATGAGAAGCGCAGCAGCGCAAAATTTAGTGCGCTTTAACGGACAGTAGATAAGACTAGTTGGAGCAGCGGTCTAGGTGCACCGAGAAGAAACATCGCGAAATATAGAAAATACAATGAACAAAAAATTACTCTTCACTGCTAACATGCGCGATACGAATCGCACACCTCGGTTTCACGACCTCTGTGAACTTGAAACTTTTAGATGGATCGATAAATTTGCATTGATTTGAAATTGAAAATTCTGACAAATATCATTATTGTATAGAAATACTTGTTTGGGGAAATAAACCTACCTAGGTATATTACGCAATAATGAAAAGTACATTTTTCGATTAATCATCAAGAAGTTAAAAGAAAAAAGGGATATCGCGAATTTATTATTATTATTGTTATTTTCTTTATATCAAAGACTATAATTATGCTTCCTGAATTCTATTTCTATTACATGCAAATTGAAAAGCTACTGGTCCGTAAAAAACATAATGTAGGTACATACTGCGATAAAGGAAAGTCAATAATGTTTCGACTAATTAAGAAAAGCTAAAAGAAATATAAGACATACCAGCAAATAATTAGTAATAATTTACTTTTATCCTCGGCAATATAAACTTATTTTCGAAAAATGTTTACCGACAAATATTGATACTACGTACGATTGGTATGACTTTTCGTATTCTTCATAAAATATCAGCGGCTTGAATGAAATATCAAAGAATTACGAGCTGCGAAGAGAATTCTTCTCCTCCGTGTGAATATTCCGAACCCAAGCTGTTTGCGCGAGAATTAAAACCGGACTCGGTGAGAGGAAGCCGAAGGGAAAAGAGAAAGCAGATAGATAAACAGTAATAAGGAGGAGCAGGTCAGAAGCTCGCGCGAGTTCCGATCTTGATGCGTGGCTGTGGGCCGCGTGCGTCGGCGAGGCATAGAGGAGAAGAGCAGCATCGGAATCGATAACCCTTTCGAATCGGCAGCCATTAGAAGGTGGATTTACCACTTGGATTACCGCGAAAGGGAACGGGGGGACGCTAATGCCGCAGGATGAAAAGATATCGTGGCGCGATCGTGGCCCCTGTGTGTTGTGTGTTTCAAGGTTTCACTGACTGTCGGTTGAGGCCAACGCGCGCCGCGCGAAATAGCACCCGGAAAACATAAATAAAAATGAAATCCGACGGCAAGTTCGAAGGCGAAATGTGAGAGAATGTCGGCATCTATTCGGCAAAACCGCAAACGTTTCTGCGGTGGTAATTGAAGCCAAGTAGGTACAAAGTAAGAATTGCGAGAAGTACATCGTACATCGGGGAACTTTGATTCTCCGAATGCTCCCCGGGGCAAGTTTGAACTTCGATTGTATCGCCAGTACACTGCGCACATAATAGGATAAACGACATCGCAAAGTCAGTTGAGAAGAGAAAAGAAAAATATTCATTTCAAAGACCTTGAATTGCATTTCCTGCGGTTATTAATGGGCGATTGGCGCGCGAGAAACAATTTGAAATGAACGCGATATATAAGCAGCCCATTGCGACTTAAGTAGTGTAACCTCAGAGGTAAGCAGGACATTGTGAATTCGAAGTGAATTATTGTGAATTAAACTTCAACGAAGCCCAGCACCATAACGCTTTTTCGATATGCTCGAGTTCGTTTCCACGCTCGTGGACTCCCGCAGCTGCAGCTGCAGCTTTAGTTCACTCTCTCGGGGTTTGTGTATAACCCGAGAACCGAGTCCACAGTTCGATTGATTCCACTTCTTATTCTTGCGTCTTGTCGCTTTACTTTATTTTCCTCCTCGTGCTCTCCGTCGCGTCTCATTGTTTTTTGTCGGTCGGATATACTATATATCCGTTGGTCGATGCACGATCATCGGATCGGAGGTGTCGGTGACTCTATTCGTAATGAAAGATTCACGATGGGAAATATCTGTTTGTAAAACTAGTGCCGAGCTGCGACTCGATACAATGGATCGAACAAGATACCGCATATATATTTACTACCGGAAGTTTGGAGAAATTAGTTCGCAATATCGTAGACGACAGAAATGGATGGAAAAATGAGTAAAAACATAATTGGATGCTGGAATACGGACGGAAAATGGTTTAATTATAAAATTTCACTTCGGAAAGTCAATAATTATTCAAAATACACAGAAACAAATGTACGTAGCAGACGTTTTTTATTTTTCAGTTTTTTTTCAAAAAACAAAGTCGCATCAAATTTTTAAGGATAAAATTTGTAGTCTTTTTATTATTAATACTCATTCAAAATCGATCTCGTCTTGCGTTTGCACGCAAGGATAAAGATACGAAATCGGAGACGCGGCCCCTTATATTTCATGTGCAAAAAAAGAGACTCTATCGGTCGTTAAGAATGTTGCAGAAAGCAATATACACAGTATATATACACGTTGGATATAATGATAAAGCCTGCGAGGTGAACGTTTAGCCCTCGAAGCCGGTGATTGGTTATTAGTTTTGGCATCGCGATACGATCTTAATGGGAATACTTAGGTGGGAGGCTCCAAGACATTGAGGATGATCTACACCGGCTGTTCGCAGACACACGAAGTACAATCGATGCATTCGTAGGTTAAAACAACTTCTGGTATGTAGTCTGGTAAGATAGATACACACGTACACGTGCACCCGAAGCAAACGACGGGGGATATTTTCAAAATTTAATATAAAATTCCCACAATCAACTATAGCAGGAGCAGCTGAACGTCTCGTACGTTTAATCTAGCCTGTTTTTTTTTTTTTTTTTGCAGTTTATCTGGTTAACTTAACGTCTTAGATTCTTTGGGCCATTGGATTCTAAAGGGGGCCAGCTGATAGATCAACAGAGGTCTTATCTACGAAATCTGGAAACACAAAAGACGATCTACTGGCCGTTTTTTTTTTCGTTTTATCGTTTGTAAATACGAAACTGAGCTAAACTCATTGCTCTACACTGTCTTCACTTTTCTGAACGTTCATCCTCATCCAGCCCGACAACGAGTTATTGCACAAGTCTGCAAACTGTAAAACATAACAACCGGAAAGGCAGAAGAGGAAAGAGGATAAGAAGAGTGTGACGGGCCCAAGAGTACACCGCAAGATGCAAGCTGCTGCGATCGGCATAGACTCTCAACAATGCAGGGAACACGATCACGATAAGATCGCGGTGCATCGCGAATCCCAACTGGCTGGTCTGCTGAATAAGTTGGAAGGGGAATGAAATAGAAGCATGAGATTGAGAATTAGCGACTTGGATGGCGCTTTTTGTTTTTTTCTTTTCCTCCACCCTTAAAAACTGAAGGGGAGACCCCTTCTTGCTTTGGCTTTGCGTTGATGAGGAGTAACGCGTTATTTTAACCATCCTCGTTAATTTCGTTACGAGTTCTTTATTTCGCTAAAAAAGATCTCTGGTAAGTGATGAACCGGGCGTTGAAACCGGATAACCAGTAAGGATAAGAAGATACATTTTTGTTTTAGTATCAAATAATGAAAGTGATGTAAAGGTTTTATTTGGCTTCTTAGAATTTAAACAGATGCGAAAAATCCCAAATATATAAATTGACTGAATCTATATGTGCAATCAACATTTTTTACCGCGGTGTGTAATTGAAAGCCGAGTTCCGGTCAGGAATGAAAAGCGGCCGATTCCTAACAGAGATATCGCTTCATTCCTTCTTCGATTCCGAAGGGAGAAAGAGAGGTCGCCACACCTGGCTCTACTCGTTTGATAGAAGAAAGTGAAAAAGGGTAATCGTATACCGCTACCGCTACAGGGAGTTACACCGGGCCGGGTCTACAGAACTAGCCAACCCCAACACCCCTTTCCGGACAATCGATATAGCCTCTAACGTCTCGCGCCATGGCACAGTGAACAGTCTGCCTACGGTAAAAAATAAAACCTTAAAACGACCTGAAAGCCATCCAGGTGTCGCTAAATTCTATACATTGTAATAATAAATAATAAGAAAAAAAGGAGTACTTGTGCATCCCACTGAATTACGAAATTTGAGATATAAAATTCATTAAAAACGATTGTATTTGTCCGTGTAAAATTTTCCTTGCACCTGATTAAACGATCAGAGTCTCCGCGATCCAATATCCCGAACTCGATGTAGGTACGTATCCGAGTTCTTTCACCGATGCTGGAAACGTCTCGAAGACGATCATTTTGCCGAGTCAAGGGGAAGGGGATAATCGGCGTGGAATAAAATCAATTTTCGAAGCGAACGAGCCGCCGGTTAGCATCACCTCGACAAGAACGCTTTCTCGGTGTATATACACAGTGTATACTGTAATACGTTCTCCCCCTTCCGTATACAACGGAATCTCGACGAGAGGAGTGAGAGAGACAAAGTATTGAGTGGTGTGACGCGGATAAAGACAGAAAATACAGAAAGTGAAATTTATCGATGAATCCTGCGGTCTGAGAGGTGTGTGGAGAAGGAAAAGGAACTCTTACAATCCGCACGCTTGACCATAGTCACCGTGAGCATCGGCAGCAAACGCGCTGAGAAGTAGTATACGTCCAGTCGAACGGAACGAACGAGCGGCTAAGAGGTGGAACGGAACAGCGCCGTGGCTCTCGAGTCAATCCGTGTAACGCGCGCGGGGTTTCGTAAAATAAAACAAAAAAACGAAAAAGAATGAGAGTTCTAGCCGAGCGGAAGGAAAAGGCCGAACGGAAGAGAAAAAGAAGAAATGCGGATCGACAAAAAGGTGGAAAGGGAGAAGCGAAGGAGCGAAGGAAGAAGAAAGATATGCTCTCTGTGTGTGTGTGTGTGTGTGTGCGTGTCAGGACAGAGGCAAAGAGCCACGCGGACAAAGACCGCGCTTTGGGGAACGTCCGCGTCGAGAGCGGCTGCTGAATCACGGGATAATACCGTGAACGGGTACCCGCGTTTGGCGTGACGAGGTGTACGGGGTGTACGCGGTGTACACGGTAGGACCACCTCCCTTTTACCTTTTACCTATGCCCATCGGATATGCTATAACTGAGACTTCACGGTAGACATTTTTTTTTGTCATCGAGCATTTTTTTCGTTTCGGCTGGCTTCGTTGTCTTTCATTCATCGATGAAAGTTACGAAGCAGATCCAAAGTGTACTCGCTCGATATACTCGGATTCTGGCGGAAAAAGTTTTTGCGACGATATACTGAGATTTTCGTTTTTGTCGCATCGACGGAAGACTCACACGAGTACATAGGTTCAACTTTTTCGGAATGACAAAAAATGTCATTGCTCGTGCAATATTGGAAAAAAAAAAAACGAATAAAGAATAATTATGACAAAAAATTATCACTGTTTTTTGACATCGATACATTTTTATGAATATCGGCGTTGGATATTTAATCAGTTGATTATACGAATTTGTCGATGGTGAGTTGATAAATACATACAATACACCCGTTGTGGACCTTTTAAGTTAAAGTCAAAGGATTAAAAAAAAAAAAAGAGTGCTATAAATGTTATACCATTTCCGCTCAATATCGTCGTATCCGGCGCTACGATGCATTTCGAAAGCCAGAAGCCACTTTGTCAGAGAGATACTTGAAGAAAAGAAAAAAAAAAAAAAAAATCTGACGAGTAGAAGTAGAGAGCTCTCGTAGAACTCGTTGACTCTGGGTACTTTACCCTTTTATTCTCAACCTCGTTCTCTAATGCCGTGCGAAGACTCTAAATTTCACCGGCGTGAAATTACCCGCCCCGGTGCCCTGTCATTATCCTCGTTGCCGGGACGCGCCCTGGTACTACTTCTACAGATACAGACCTTCTTCTTCGCTCTCATACATAACCTTCTCTAAATTAACGGTAGCTGCCTCGGCTCCTCTTCGATGTCTCGATCTCGTTACTTCCATCGTCGGGCAATTGTGTCCGTCTATTTATCTGCCGCGCCCTTTGACTGACGATGGATCACCGTCCGGACTTTGAGAGAAAACTTTCATCGATGGGTTCGACGTTGCTTTATCGTACCTACATTCTCATAATGAGATAGCAATGAAGAAATTATTTAATCGGCTGATTATTTTTCTTTTTTTTTAACGTTTTTCCATTTTTTTTGTTCCTATGCCGCGTAATAAATAGTCATTCGTTCGGTCATTTTCGCCGGACTTGTCGAAATGTTTGTTGCGTTGTGTTCTTTCAAATGAAGTGTATCGAAACAAGCAAAGGAAGTGGTGGATCGTCAAAATCAGCGTAGATTGTCATGAGCGAAGAGTTCGTTCCAATGGCGCGTGACGAAAGAAGAAATCGTGTGACGAAGAGCATTCAATATGCGCATCAACAACGCGTGACGATTGTCGCATCTTTTCGGGGCTTACAACCTCGTTTGCTCCGGGCTTTTTATTTATTTCTTCATTGCGCCTGTCGAAAGAAAGAAACTCGAAGAGCATAAGATAAGTTATAAGAAAGACATCGAGGATGATCCTACCGTGGCTACGAGCGTCCGGAGTGGCCAGAAATTCTCTTAGCGTTTCACTCTGTGACGAAACGAAGAAATCGGCAAACAGCCGACACGCTAGTCGAGAGTACACGTCTCTCGTTGTCTCGTTTTCATACCTACCGAAAGAAGACATCTTCCATACTATCAAAGAATCGTCCGTTGGCGATGAAACGATACATTTTTCTTCTTTGTATCTCGAAGAATTTCAAGTTTGGGGACGCATTGGAATTATTTTTGTAGGAGAAAGAAAAAAAAAGAAAAGGAAATCGATCGATTTGAAGTTGATACATTCTTAACCAAAATTCTATGCTGATTCGACGATAATTGCATCAGTCATTCCACTCTCCAGCTTCACTCTCTACTTCGACTTGATGAGAATTCGAGGAATGTTGGAGAAAAGAAGAAAGACTTCTTTTACGGCAAAACATATTTCTTTTTGTAGATCAGTTCTAAATTCGATGTTTGTCATCGAAATAACAAAACAACGGAAAAGTCTAATTTCTAAAAATTGATTACAACAATTAGTATCCTTATTCGCAACTAAAAAAGTTGAGTTGAATTTCAATATCGAATTTTCGATGAAATCCCATTTTTTGTTTTGTTTTAATACAAAATATTGCAAATACGAGTTATTGATTAATCGATATTCTTTGCGTTCGCCGATCTTTCAATATGAAATATTTTTACTCCACGTTAAAATATACATATACATATAGCTGCTACATATCGGACCACCGAAACTGTAGGCCAATCTCTGCTCGTATAAAGCGCCGACGAAGTCGAGATGTTTGGCCCGCTCGGCGTGTTCGTCCTCTCCTCTATCGTCAATTCTCCCCTTTAATTCTCGAGCGCCAACAACCGATCATCGATGGGGCCCCTGGCACGGGGTCCCCCATCAACGCGTTTGGCACAAAAACCGGGCGCTACGCAACGTCGCTGACCATAAACGGCTTTTTGCCACGTCGTCAGCAACGCTTGAATATTCAACGGTAGAAGAGCGAAACGAACGAACGAACGAACGAACGAACGAACGAACGAGTCTCGAAAAGATCGTTCTGGCTGTTGAACAAAGTCGAAAGCACTCGGGCGAGTGAGAGAAAAAGAAAGATGCATAGAAGGAAAGGAAAGGAGAAAACAAGAGAAAGCCGAACTGAAGAATCGAGCGCGGCATCAGCATGGCTTGGCAATTAATATTGATTTTATTAAATCCTTCGTTTCTTGCCACGATGCTGCTGTCGTCGAACAACAACTGTTGTTCGTTGTGCTTCGCAAAGAACAGACGAATAGAGGGGAGGAAAGGATGGGTCATTCAAGCGGGGGAACCGTATCGCATTCCCTAAACGTTTTATTTCTTCATTTCCTTTTTCATCGTCAGGACCAGATATGGCTGTGGTATCGTACTTTGGGATGCTGCATGAAATTAAGAGTCTGGATAGATAACACGCGAGTGAGAAGACCGAAGCAAATGTTTGAACAGCACGAGCCGAATTTCAACATCCTCGGGCGAACGTGTAACGAACTCGGGGGATTTTAATCAAGTTGTTATTTGCTTCAATTCATTTATACTTTGCGTCGTCGCGATTTAATCTCGATTTACCAAAATCTCATTTTATCAAATTCAACGACGAAGAAATTGAAATTTATTAGAAATAAATGTTTCGCCCTCGTGCGTTTCTATATTCGTCCTGCCCTCGAATTTACGGCGTAGCCAAGTACCCCGAGTCCGTTGCATACCTCCGGAGTGAGAGATCGGTGAGAGATCGCGAAAGAGGAAGAAGAGGAGAAGAATGAGGTGGGGAAGCGGGAGTCGAGAATTACGAGAGGACGCAGAGAGGAAAGAGGAGACAGAGGTGGAAGGGTCTCTAGCGCGAGGTCGGCTTGCACCCCCGAGCGCTACCGATCGAATTGCTTTCTCGGTCGAAACTGCAGAGAAAGAGAGAATGAATCTCGACTGCCTCCCGTTTTGCTTGACGTTTTGCTCTGCGTCTGGCACAGGCTCGCTACACGCTGCTCCTACTATATAATGTATAATACAAGGTAGCGAATTCGTAGAAAAATTAGAAAGAAAAAAGAACAACCAAGGTGAAGAATAATAAGATTTGGCAAACTCGATCGCGAAAACGCATTAACAACTGCTAGTACGCAGCGCCGAAAGCTCAACATTAAAAACATCATTTTTATCTTCCACGCATTTGTACGAAAATATTTCTGACGTAGAATAAAATGTACGATTCAATTTAATAATGATGAAGAAGAACATCGAAGAAGCCGACAGTCGCATTGCATCGTTCCTTCCCCAAAATCTTCTCCGCACATAATAAAGTCATTTTCTTTCCTCGCATCCTTCGTGTTTTTTTCGTCATGTCCTTCCACCGCAAAGTCCCAAAATGGGATATTACGATTAGTTCGTTCGTTCGGAACTCCTCGACACAACGATACACAGGACGAAGACGAGTTAAGCTTGAATACGAAGCTGAGAGAGGCAAGGGTGATTGAGTCTCATTCGAAAGGAGAAAAGGAGATGTGCAACGTGAAAGAGAGTTTTGGGACTCTCAACGAAAGCCCCCGGAGGGCAGAAGCCTGTAATCAGTAGCTCCTTGCCGACACGCCGAGGCACACTCTGACCAAGACTTTCCGGCCAATCCGGCATTTCTACTCCGGCACGCTACTCGATTCTATACCGATATCCCACTAAGAAAACGACCAATGGCACGAAGAAACAAAAGAGTTCAATAGGATGTAAATAAAACTGAGCGAGAAAAAAAGATTTCGACCAAAGCCCGAAAGAGAGTTAAAGAAGGAAAGGAAGGATAAAAGAAGCAGAAGAAGAAGAAGAAGGTAAAATGGAATTTGGCGTACGTAGGTAGATCGACTTCGGTGGTTACACGATCCCGTTTCACCGCGTAACGAGAGCGACTCTGGGTCCATTATTGTGGGCTCCTGGGGAACGGGAAGCGCGTGTGGTGTGTGTGCTGGTGGGGTTCGCTTCTCTCGCCTCTCTCGCCTCTCTCGCCTCTCTCGCCTCTCTCGCCTCTCGTATTTTGCTTTTGGCAACGGGGCTGAGAGAGGGGGAATCGAAGCAGAGTCGGACCAATTACTCGAACGTCTTCACTTCCCAGGGCGCCTGGCGTCCTGCCGAGCTCTTCACGTTGCATCTGGTCCGATCTCTCGTCGACACGGTATACGTTCAACGCCTCGATAGATTTTATTCGAGCTTCGTTCGCGGCTCGTATACTTACGCACCGTTCGAGAATTCTTCAATTATCAAAGTCCCTTTTCGTGTCTCTAACGGACGTGAGTTGTTTAAAAGTTTCCTCGGGCACAAAATCATTCGCGATGTTGGGAGATACTTAACGAGAAAAAATAGTTTTCATTTGTGCAAAGCCTGTAGGAGTATATATAATTAATTAATTCATGGTGCCCAATGTCCTGGAAATATCTATGAATCCTGGAAGAGTCGTAGAATGGGCTTAAATTACTTTGTTACTTCTTATATATTTTTTTCCCCTTAAATGTCCCCGCTGTATCATACTTTTTAATCAATGAATAAAATGTCCCCTGCATCCATTGAATTGAAGCCTCTCGCCGTCGGATATCCAATGTTGTCACGAATCGCGATGAAAGGCACGTAGACGAGCAGTTTCATTCATCGTCCGATCTCGTCGGGTTCATAATTTCAAGCATTGAACGATGCTTCAATGTACGGAAGGAGGGTAAAATAAGTAGAAGATATCTACGCGTGGAAAGGACGAGTGACATTCCAAAGCGAGCGTACCTTGGTCGTTGGCACTCGGGGTTGAACTGCTACTCGCTATTAATGCCACGAGTGAAAGTACAACCGGGTGCCGGATGCTAATTACCAACCGTAGTTAAACAACTTAGAGCTCAGCTCAAGATCGCGCGAATCAATCAACTCGCGGCGAAGCTGTTACTCCGCACGATCGAGAGACGAGGGTTATACGATGCTGCTGATACTGCTGCTGCTGCTGCTGCTGCTGCTGCTGCTGCTGCAGCTGCACACCGATCAACTGCGCCGAGAGAACCAGAGATAATTGGAGCGACGACAAGTTGATCAACGCTCAACTCTCTCGCTCCTTTCCTTTTATTTCGCTCTCTTTCTGTTTTGTCGCGCGAAGCCGAATGGATGGGAGCAGACATTCGAAAAAGAAAAGAGACGAGGGAATTAACACCGATGCTTCAGCGATGATGAATTAATGAATTCATCAGAGCAACTCTACGATGGATGTCGCAATCTCTGCGAAGTATAACGAGATCGTTCGTCATTAATAATTTGTTTTTTGCTTCAATTCAAAAATCATTATTCGAATCCAAGAAAAGACGAGACAACAAAAAAAACATATCTATTTTCGTATCTTATACATAACTTGAAGATTTATTTAAATAATAAGGCGGCACGCGTTGTATTCGTGAATAATATTATAATACAATCTTAATTCAATTAATGAGGCGATAATAAATATAAATTGCACGTAGCATTGCCGTCAAACGAGAAATTAACAAAGGGGTATGTCTTGACTCTTTTTTGTCCTGAGAAAACAAGAAACGAAGAGAGTGACACGTCTCAGTGGAATTAACGCGAGCGAGCGATGGTGGCAATCCAAGTGCGAAAAGTCCAGCGTCAAGTTCGTTAGTGAGCAATTATTACCTTTCCTATATAGTGCGCGCGAGCGCGAACGCCTTAGCCATGACGGACTCGCGCGCGGGGCAATGAAGAAATTAATTTAATCACTCGAGGAGGAGTAACGACCGATTTCTCGGCACTTTGTGACATTTCGAGACTGAAAATTGTACAGTGACCGGTGTAATAGAGGGTGATTTTTTATTTTATTTTTTTTATTTACATACTATATTTCGTAATTAATTAAAAAAAAAAACATTGCGGTCCGCAGCAATAACGTTTTACCGATTAATAAAATCGTAATAATACCCTTTCTTACATTTCGGTAAGTTAGATTAGCTGTAAATAATTTTTATTAGTATCTATATCTATTTTTTCCTATGAAATTCAAAATGAACACAATTCCTTAAATTTTTCCAATTTCCAAATATAAAGAATAATTAAGTGACGTAAATTGGAAAAATAACAAAAATGCTTTAAAAAAAAATCGTATCGAATAACCCACCTCTCCCGGCTCGATGAATCTCCGAGAATCAAACAATGCGTTCGGCTCGACTGCCCGACGTCGATTCGTATAGCTCGTGTGCATCCGCGTGCTTACAGTACGATAAAACAAATAAGTAACGTAGTACCATCGGCGAGCGAAGAGATCTCGAGAAGTGGAAGAGTCGTTCCGCTGGTATCCATGGAAAACGTAACGAGCGCGGGTCAGTAACAGGGGTATCGGCACGGATCGAAGAGAGTCCGGTGTTGCTTCTGCTGTTGCTACTGAGCGAAAGGGAAGAAGAAACAGAACGACGAGTGAGCGAGTATACGAAAGACTTGAGAACGGTAGAACTAAACCGATGGGGTGTTCATTGGCATCGATCGGACTCCACTCTCGTCGTGCCCTCGCGACTATCATCGTGCGAAGGCGAATGAAACGCGCGAAAGCGACATGGAAGAGAAAACGAAGCTGCGACTGCACGTATGTATATACGAGGAGTGGAAACCGTACGGCTGAAACACGAGGATGGTCGGAAAGAGAAGGAACGGGAGCCCCCAAGACGAAATCGATAAAAAAAAAAAAAAAAAACAGCAATTACAAAAGAACGAAGAAGCGGAGGAGTAAGAGAAGAAGGGGCATGAGGCGGGTAGATTCCTACGTACGTACGAGGCTCGGTGCTCAGTAATGTTGATTGCACGGAATCCGGCGCGGTTCTCTTTTTTCGTAGTTTTTTATTATTTCGTTCTCTCTTTCATCTGCGAGCTTCTCTCTCTCTTTGCTTCACGAATCTTTGCGCCTTCTCTTACCGGCTAGTTTGTCCATCGCACAGCCGAACCTTCTTTTCTATTCCAACTCTTTTCGCGCACTTGTATTCGTTGTCTTATTTTTATTCGTTTCATTTTGGCTTTCTTTTTGTTGTTTTTTTATTAAACGAGCTAAGCACGTCGCGATCTTGGATGCCAAAGTACTTCATCCCGTCGGGACTTGAACTCCGGAGTCTGTCCGGTTTCGTGGTGTCTGTCCAACGAGAGAAATGGTGAAAGCTCTGATGTAGGCTTGGTCCGAATGTGCAACTTCCACCGGATGTGAGTCGCCGCTCGTTAAGCCGTTTTTTTCTTCTTCTTATTATTGTTGTGCAACATTGAAACGAAGAATTTCGACTTGCTTCGGTCTTGTTGCTTGCAAAGTTATCACGTACACGTGACCAGAAAGCCATAACTCTTCCCGCGAAGTTGCATGCAACGGTAGAGTTTATTATTTTTAAATACGAACGATATTTTTTTGTTTATTCTCACTAAAATATGTGCACGCTTCATCGCGACATTCGTGAAAAAAAAAACAACTGTAAACCCTTTCTTATCCGGAATTTTAATGATTTTAATGAAGTTTTTTTCCTCAAATTCGAATAAAACGGAACCCTATTTGCGGATAATACTTGGTGAAAAAAGTCTGCTAATTCATCTAATAATATACGTGCCATGGTATTTCACTTTAATGAATGATAAAATAAATAATTTAAAAAAAACCCGTTTATAATTTTAAAAAAATCTCGAAAAAGTATGTCATTGGTATATACGTGATTTTCGTTACTTTTCAGTATTCGCACTCTCGTTGGCAAGTGCCGATGCACGCGAGAAAAGGATCGTTAGAGATTTTTCTTCGCGGTAATGTCTTACAGCCGATAACAACAACGAACTCGCAGGCTCGGCTACTCTACGACTCGTCGGGCTGCGAAGCCAATAAAATATATTCACGAAACGGTAATAAAGCGTTGGCGAAGTGGTCGCGCGCACAAGAGAGAGAGTGAGAGAGAGAGAGAGAGAGAGAGAGAGAGAGAGAGAGAGAGAGTTTCGAGCCTCCGAGACGAGTGAAAACGGCGTAAGAGAGGCTTCGTGATCGAAAAGAAAAAGAAAAATAAAGACAGAGAGTGATAAAAAAAAAAGAGCGACAGAAGGTATGGTAGTCGAAATTCGATTACTTATACCGCACCTCGGGGTCAATTTTATCGAGCTCCCTCACTTCATTACTCACTGGACTTACCAGACGGTCGCTTTCGCCTCTTCATCGCGCGCCGTCCGGAGAGGGGGGAGGATTCACCCAGTCGTTTTGTGTGTAGACCTTCGAGAGACGAGGCCAGTCGAGCGAAAAAAGAATTAGGGGGGAGGGAATCGAAGGTATATGTATGTACATATATCCACTCCGGGAGTACGCGATAATAATAACGGATGAAGCTTCAGGGCACTTTTGCTTCCCCACGCTTCTTCTCTTTCCGTTCTGGCGGTTCATGCTGATGTTCATCTTGCCGCTCGTTCCAATAAAGTCTCGTTGGAACGGCAATAAACACCGTGTCTCTCTCCGCGGGCTCTCACTCCGAGTTTCGTTTTTTCAGAGCTCCAACACTTCTTACAGTTTTAATTTTTTTTATATTCATTCCTGCGTTATCTACGCACTTTTTTAATCCCTTAAGAGACGAAAGGTAACACTTTTCATCTTTCGAGAAACATACCTACATGACATGACGCTTAGACTCTGACGCATCATTTCACGACGAAGAACCGAGATAAAATTATTATTATTATTGTTCTATATAATAATTTATTAAAAAAAAAAAACAATAACAGTTAATACAGCGTAATGTATAAGCGATATTTGGGAGGGGGGGGGGGGGGGGGTTGATATTTCAGAAAAAATCGCATGTACTCGGAATATCTATCGTGTGTCACGACTTACCCCTGCATTTCCAATGCTGCATATTTTCCGGTGCCCCGCAATGTATGGTATGGTTTCTCGTGCGAGCGATGCGCACCTTATTGCTATCTTGATGCAGATAACTTGCTTTTTATCATTCCTTGTACAATCTTTTACCACTTTCTACACGTATGTCTTTCTTTTCTCGTCTCACTCGCGTACCTTACACGTACGTACTATTTCTGCATGAGCTCGGCTTACAATTCGCTCGCGATCTTTTGTCTCTCA
Source organism: Cryptus armator (assembly GCA_963971235.1). NCBI lineage: Eukaryota > Metazoa > Arthropoda > Insecta > Hymenoptera > Ichneumonidae > Cryptus > Cryptus armator. The sequence goes on along the minus strand of OZ020234.1, from coordinate 24,270,772 downwards.
CAGCCCACCATCTCATACGTCGTCTTCCGTGTCCGCAGCCTCCTTATTTTTTTTCGTCACGGTACTCCTCCTCTGTACTCCTCACGTTCGCATTACGTACGCCCCGGTGTGCGTTGGCTACATTTCGGGCGTTTGCATCATTCTCGCGCTTACGACTCTCGCGCATCCGGTTTTATAGCCCCGAGCCGTCGGCATTCTTTTCTTTCATTATTCTTTCGATGCTCCTTTTTTTCGTGTTTTTTTTTATTACTTCAACGAGTTGCCATCCCGCGCGATGAGCACAAAATCATATCTCTCGGAGATAACTGACAAGACCGTAAAAGACATCTCGCTGTCCGTTTTTAAATTGAGCGCATCTGCTCGTTTCTTCCAAGTTCGTTCTTTTAACTCGAAATCTGGAGCACTTCTCGTCCTAACTGTCGGAGCCTCAGTCTCTACTTGGTTCAGTGCTGTTTGGCGGGAATGGCACACGGCTGTCTACGAGTTCACCGTAGTCCGGTATCCTTGGCAAAGTGCGCATACAATTTAATAACGAGGAAGCTAGTGCAACTGTGCGAGAGATCGCGCGCAAGTCGGCTGACGGCGCACCGGAAGCCCCCGAGGATCCTCGTTACGTTGGGACGCGTTGCTGCAAGAATGAGCCTGAAACGAGTACCAGCGATGTTTTATACCGTAACTACTGTGCTCTGCAAGTGCCAACAGCGCTTTCCCCACAAATTTCTCTGTTTTTTTTTTTCTATTCATCTCGAGTTTTGCTCTGTCAATTATTCGGAGAACATTTCCAGGAGCAATTGTGCTTATTATTTTTTCTCAAAAATAGTTTACAATTTTTTCTTTTCTTTTTTTTTCAAAGCTTGGAATTCTCTGATGGAAAAATTCTTTTGACCGGGTAAGCGAAGCCATCGGTAAAGACTATACGCAGGTTTCAGCAGCACAGAGGATCGTGGAGTCCCTTATGCAAACCGGCTTTATATACCTTGGCGAAAACAAAACGTGGAGGGAACGAGAGGCCCTTCGAGCCACCAGGAAACAATCCTCTCTCTTTCGTCCTCTTCGCATTCGTTTTTTGTTGTTTTTTTTTTCTCTCGAGGTCTCTCTTCTCCGGGTCTTTCTCTGTATACCTTCCACGCGTTCCCTCGTGAGACACCCGCCAAGCTATAATATAACATCAACGGATCGGCGATCCCACAGTTCGGATCGGGGAACCGCCTCTCAAGGAATTCCGCAGGACCAGAGAGCTCGCAAAGCGAAAGGAAACACCAAATGCGTCACGAAAAATATTATTTCGCAAGCGCTATTTTCGAATTTGTACTATAAATAGATTGATATATTTATTTTGTCATTTACCTATTTTTTTTATTGATCGCTCATCGGGAAAATTGACATCGGTCAAAATATTTACCGTCCCTTCGCAACGCATTTAAAGTTGCAGTACGACGAGGAAGAAGAAAGAGAAATGCGAAGGAAGAGAGGAGGAGAAAGATAATTCGAGATCGATGCTTGGTAGATCCACCGAGAAGATCGGGCTACGCCTCTTCGGGAGATTTCGAGGTACGTTGCGAAAGGCAAACCCCCGGGCAAACGTCGTTACATCTTCGAAAGAGCGATGAAGATAGAAGCGAAAGAGACTCTGGGAGTCAAAATTAAAAGATTAAAGTACCACGCACGAACTTTATTTTCATTCGTTTCCCCCCACCTCTCAATCGTTTCGTTCTTTGTTTTTCTTTCTTGATCTCTTCCCTATCTTCGACATACATTGTACACGTTCCGCGCTTATGATGTAAGAAGAGAAATATGGAGATTCGTTTTAGAAGCGAGGATCGTTTCTCGCGTCTTTCCCTCTGGATCGGCGAACCCCCCTGCCCTTGCCTCCGTCGGAGTATACCGCGGGAGATAAATAGGCGTAAGACAATGGATCGCTTGGTTGCTTCAGCTCGCTCTGTAAAGCCTTCGTTCGCTTTTGCTCGGACGCGAACCATTCCTTCTCTCGTCTAACGCGGGGTTGGACGAGACGGCGGAGTGTTCAACGTGCTGGATGAAATTTGCATTCGCCGTCCCTCCCTCTTGAACCGCCGATAAATCACTTCGCGGCGAATCTGAGGAGTCAGTCGTGAAAAAGGACGAGGGGATGAAAAGGGCAGAGCGGGAATGAAATTGCGTCGTCTGCCGTGTTCCGAGGAAATCCTCAATGACCAAATGAACAATATCATGTTTATCATCCCTGCAGACGTAGTCGAAACATTTTTTGACAATGACCTCGTATTTGCGGTTGGAAAATGAGCTAATTTTGTCTTTCACAAAAGTTCATACAATGCGTCGTTTCACAGATGAAACCAGGTGAAGTTTTAGCCAATAAAAGCGGCGGTGGACAGTGGCACCATCAGTCGTGCGACTCGCATTCGCCGAAAGCTCGATCGGCTCGTATCTCCGAAACCAGGTATGGCAGAAAAATTATCCAAAGAAAATATTTGTTTAACTTTTAACCCTGAATGCGATTGATAAACAAAAAAAAAAAAATTTATACATTTTTCGTTTTTCGTTTTTTTTTTTTTTCTTTATTTTTTTATGCCAAAAAAGGCAAATCGGCTGTAAAACGTCGCTGCGCGGTCAGAGTAATAAATCTCACCTCCGGTATATAGGTACACATATCCGTTGACATCTATATCGACTACAGTTTATAATATGAGATAAAAAGACTCGTGTCGACAAGATCGGTAAATCGATAACTTATCCACTTAACGATCCTTGTCAATTCGTTGTCTCAACACGAAAAACTTGGAAAGTTAAAAAAAATCTTAACTTCGCGACACGCAAAAATGCCTATATCCTATGTATAATCTGCGGAGAAAGAGAATGGGGGTGGGGGGGGGGGGGGGGGGTCTATTCTGCGACATTAAAACAGCGTCGATTTGCCAGGTAGAGATCAGTAGGTGGATTTGCCAAGGCATACTACAAGCATCCCACTTGTACACACGCGTACAATACATATAGCGTACGACTGCGTACCGGCCCGCGACTGTTCTATAATTTTATAGTGCTCACTTTTATCCGTCCCCTAATTAATGGCCCATAAATTATGGGCGACGAGTCGTTAATGGCGAGTACACACAGTCTCACGACTCTTCGCCGTTCTTCTGCTTCTCTATTCTTCATCTCGTTTATTTCTTATTTTCTCTTTCTACGGGAGGCGCGCGCGCGCACTTTATCATCCTTCTTCGCCGTTGTCTCTTCTCTTCCTCGTCGTTCCTCCGGTCGCCGGCGTTTGCGCGCGAGCACAGCTCGGTCTTTGGGACCCGAGCATCCAATCTTCCCGCAACATCTGACTCCGCGCCGGTACTCGCGCGTGTATAGATATACATACGGGAACCGCGCGGGAACAGGCGAATACACCGAAGCGAGAGTCAGAACTACCGAGCCACACTTGGAGGATACTCGAGAACCGAGCGCCCATTCGTGTATTCCTTGTAGCTACATGGGCGATATACTCGATTATATTTGCGCGACAAGTGGTTAACGCGGGTTAATGCCGGACGCCACTGTTGCAACGCTCGAGCCGAAGTAATCTTCCTTATGGCTGGGCTTTTTCAGCGCGCATAGAGTCTTCTACCATCGAAAACCATTAAATTCCCAGGAAACAATCGTCTTTCAACTTTCCTACGGAATTTCCATATAAATATTGTTCCGAAAGTCAGATATAATCGATTTTACGACATTGGGTCGAAATATCGTCGCTATAACTTTGTTTTTTTGCGCTTACAGAGGTCAGAGGTTCCTCCGAATAAAAAAATCGTTGAATCGGCAAAAAGAGCATCTACCTGCCGTCTTATTATTGTCCAGGAGTATGTTATGAATAAATATTGTTCGGGAACTCCTACATGGACACTTTTTGGGGAGTTGGATCATTCCGCAGGTTGTCCGTAGCTTTGACAAACTTTCGCCGAGTGGCCCGACGATTCCTCGACGTCTACGGATTCCTTTCGTCTTCGTCTCAGCGTCCGATCGTCAGTGCAGCGGCACACCGCGCAGGCTCAACCAACGAAGGGACACGTCCCGTGAAACGAGATTGACGATTTATCGTCGGCGTTCGACGATTCGGCTGTCCTTCCCCGTCCGGAGTACCAGAGCGAGATCGAGAGTGACTCGGGGAATTTACACTCAGGATTTCGTCGCTATGTACGCGAGTGGATCCCACGGGACCGCGCGACGCGTTGCAAGCGGCAATCGCGTCGCGGCTCTCTCGCCGCTCCTGTGGGGGACTCGAGTTTAACGCAAACTACCAAAAGTCTCCACGGCGCTTCCTCTCCATCGCAGCGGTGATTGCGGTTCAAACGAGCGTTCCGATCGTTGCGAACGTGTTCGAGCAAATTGTTTCGAAGGAAAACAAAAATGGAAAAAAAAAAAAAAAAAAAAAAGAACGATTCCGGAAATGGCAGAATGTGGATTTCAGGAGTCGAAGAATTTACTTTCGAGGTCGAATTAAACTTTACCGATACCATTATCGGCTTGTGATTGATGACGATCAACACCTTATCTTTGAAATTGGATTTATTGAAATATTCAACGGAAAAAAAACTGACGAAAACTGACAATTCTACTGCCGGGAAATGGACTCGGAATTCAAAAAGTAAATTCAAGTTGAAGAGCCACCTTTGACGATTTGTTCAATGTACGGCTTTGACTTTGATCGTTTAGAATCACGTCATTGAGTACTATCAAATTTGTAAACATTTTACAATTGATAATTGGGCTATACGATTATAATTTAAGACAATTTTCAGGATGACAAAAACGGAAGTAGAGCGTTAAAAAAATCATGCAAACAGTTATAGATAATATTTATAACAGTTTACCAAACAACGTAATGATAATTCGTTTAACAGTGTTTCGTTACAATTAGAATAGTCGAAGCTATAAAAAAAGAAATTATATGATATACATATATACATAGTCTCGCCGGAAAAATCAGTAGCATACATTTTTAAAAAAAGTATAAAAACAAACAAAAATTAACGTAATCGCAAAGTAGCCTATAGTAATGAAAATCAATGGACTTGTTCCTATAATAAAAATAATTATTGTATCCGGAGTTCGACATGTCCTCGCCGCAAACTCCGAGATCTGATAAGGAAACTAATAAATGCCGCAGTTCGAGGTGCCTTTGTCTTTGCATCAGGCAGACCGATGATGATTCGTCGCGAAGAATCCGACAGACCGCGAGACAAGAGATTCTTATGTGGAATTCGTTTCAGCACTCCTAATGACTACCGAAGACGAGTCTAACGAGAGCCACCGGGACAGAGAACGAGACCTCTCCGCGTTCAGATCATATCTGATGGGGCTTGAGTCGGAACGACTCGAGACCGTCTACCGAAGGTCCAGAGGAAATGAACTCAGCCTCGTGTCCATTTCTTAAAATGTCTTCTCGTTTCTCGTCATCTTTCCTTTCAGTCGTTTTCGTACCTGCATTGGCTGCTGTTTGACGAGAATCGACATCCTGTATCACATCTTATGGCGAATCTTTCAATCGCAACTTTATGTTTTCTCACAAAGTTCTACTTTTGAAAGCCTTTAGATTAGATCAAAAGTCCCGAATTGCCTCAAATTATGGCGGGGGTGTAGTCACAGCCATGCAAGTCGTTAGTTTGTAACAGTTGTTAAATTGTTCTTCCCTTTCTATCGTTCAAAGCAATTCTGAACTGCGATCGTTTGCCTCCCTTTCTCTTTATATTCCACACACCTCGCTCATTCCATCAACTGTTATTTTAAAATCGAAGCGTGCGAGATCCGGCACTCGACCCCTGACGTTTATGTCGTCGAGGTGTTGCCGTCGACGCCTCGGCTCTCAGACTCTCCGTTCATCTCGATTCCCCGGTTCGTTTCTCTCTCTCTCTCTCTCTCTCTCTCTCTCGATTGAATGCACCAACGGGCAAAGAACATTGAAGGAGAGTCCAGAGAGCACAGAGCAAAAGAGGTGGCTTCCTACACTCGGTTCTTTATCGTCGCTTGAGTTTCTCTTAGGGAGGCGAGGAGGTGAATACAAGCCAGAGCGCGGCGTCGCCAGACGACCGAGCCCGCCGGTATCCGTATATCCATTCACCCTTCTTCGTATTTCTCAACTCCATCTTTCCCTCTCCCTCCATCTCATTGTCACGAGGGAAACACCCTGCGGATGAATGTACCCGCGAATCCACCACCTTCACCTCCTACCGCTTTTCACTCGCTCAATGCCAGGAGTGATGTTTGTTTTGAGTGCAGGTACGCTCTTTGTCTCTGCGAGGGATCGCCGACGCCGACACCGACGTCCTGCTCTCTCGATTAATTTTACCACAGTGCTATAGAGCTTTCGAGCTGTGATGCCGCTGGATTTTGAATCGCGCAAGGCATTGTCAGCCACAGGATTTTGGGAGCGGTAAACGCAGTCGGGCTGATTTACTATTATACCTAAGGGGAATCAAAACCTCTTTTGCCTGGCGGTCTAAGAACACGAAAGTCTCACGAAAGACGAGAGAAAAAAATAAAGGAATAAGGGAAAGAAGAATGTTTGCCGTCGTAAGACACGAAAGTAATCCGACTAGTGCCTGCATCGGTAGATGTTTAAAGTACGACGAAAAAGTCGTGGAGTAATAAATTTCTTGATTTTTGTTTATAATAGGTTATCGATTGCTTTCACAATTTACATCCGATTGTCCAATTTCATTAATCGACAATGCGACGAATTCGAAAATTCTTTAACCTGCCTATTTCTTGAAATATATCTCTGCCTTCTATATTCATCGGAAACACATAACACCTATATCAGTCGTTGATGAAGCCGTTGGCCTTCGTCGGACTAAATAAAAACCGATAAAAACGTCGTTTGCCAGTCCCTTCCACTTCAGGAGTCATTACTACACGCTATACTGCCTGAAAGTATACCGTAGACTGTATAGTATGTATACCTCCTTTTCGGAATGAACCGAGTCATCCGACGCCTCTTTTTGATGAGAAAACTTTTGAAAAGGGTCCCTTATTTCTCGCTCCCTCCAACATTGTCGAAAGTGGAACTCGAAACGGGTCGTGTTCAGCTTCCACTAGGGTAAATCTCGTCGCCGCGTCCTCGCTCGACTGGTCGGATCTTACAACCGCGATGAATCTTCGGGTACCGGTCAAACTTCTCGGACGAGTTGAACAACGTTGTGAACAAGTACCTCGTAGCTTCTCTTTATTCGACGTTGAGAGTCGTTCGGGGTCTCGTAAGGTCTCGGGCTAATGTGGCGCTCGAGTGATACACTTTATGCAAAGCAAGACTGACCGACCTAAGACGTCTCTCGTTCCAACCGATTAAGATTCTCTTGGACTGTTGGTTCTTCCATCGGTAGTTGTTGTGTACCATGGTGGTAACTTGGCGCGCGTTCCTCAAATCTTACGCTCGAACTTCAATGCGGTCAGCGGGCCGACAGAAGAACAAACAAAAAACCAACTGTCTATGCAACGCACGAGCGAGAAATGTATGAAAGATGCGCGATGAGTCGGTATTGGACAGTTCCGACTTGTTCTTTACTCCGAGTTGACGGTAGTAAGTAAGTCGCTCGTTTTACGGTAGAAACCAGTTATGGTTAAGTAAAATAGGACCTGCTATTCACGTACGCATGACCTCAAGTTCAAACTACGTAGTTGTCTCTTTATTCATTTAAGAAGCTATTTCCTCGAATGTTTTGTCATCATTTTACGCGATATGAAGAAACTGGAATTAATTTCGGGTTTTTAAATTTCTTTCAAGTCGAACTAGAGCTTTGCAAAGAGATACCTATACTATAAGAAGCAATGAGTTAGCGGGTATATTCGAGACGCGGACACGTACTTCGGGTTGCGTGACGTGACGCGCGGTCGGGCACATCAGTTGAGGACGGTAAATTACCGGGGCGTTTGTCGCTCGGGCGGTACGTTGAAGATTCCGAGCGGTAATACACGAGGACGAGTAACGCGACGAGACGCGACGAGACGCGACGAGACGCGCGCCCAGGAGGTATCGGTGGGTCGCATCTCCATGACAAATACTGGCAGGACCTCGCGCGGACGCAGATCCTATCTTGGTATACAGCGGCAGATAAATGGGCCCGCGTATAATGTCCCTCACGTGTGCGCGCACACACACACACACACACACACACGATAGTATAACCAATCCGATGTGAGAGTAAGAACAGTAAGAGAGTAAGACGAACATGTGAGAGCGAGCATGGAGAATCAACAACGAGGCATAAAATTTTTTAAATATTTTCAACTTATTTCCGTGGTAACGCGCAATAATAATTATTTCTATGTAGTTTCACTCATTCTTATAGATATGTTCTGTTGATTCCATCACCGTATTATCTATATCATTAATCATTCTTATGTAATAATTCAAGTCATATCTGACAAAAGAAATGATTTCTACACTACAAGATTGCAATTTTCAAGTATCGATATGAAGATCGAGTTATTATTTTCATCGGTAACACACATTATTATCAACGCGTTGCCACACAGAATGATTATTTTTTGCTTTTTTGCAAAGAGTTGGCAACGTTGGTAAACGAGAGTGTCAGGAAGAAACTGAATTGGCTCGTTTAACACACTGTGCGCCGCTCGAGCTTATTCGGCTGCTTTCTTCTCTCGTTAGAACAGAAATAAACGTGCGATCGCGTATGATCTTGTAGTAGGTAGTAGCGAAGGACAGAAGGTGCGCCGACAACTGGGACTTGTTAACGGAACGGAATCCAGTCTTATCGTCTTCCGGCTCGCTCGTGCCGACCGGTTCCTCTCGGTTGCTCTCTCCTTCCCTCGTTCGTTCTCACTGTTTCTCGCAAGATCTCGCCCTGGATCCCGCGCCTACTATCCTGGTGGTCCCGAGAGTTTTTCCATTTCTCATAGTGAGAGTCCTTTACCTCGTCGCAGGTGATGCGACGATCGGATAACGACGTTGGGGGTTATTCGCGTTTCGAGAGTTCAATTGCTTCTTCTTTAGATGACTGGATCAAAGGATTCTTCAATTAAACTTGATACTCTACCACCAATGTTATCCTATCTACTGGTATGTACATATAAATGACCGCGATACACCGAGTATAGCGATGCAAATACGACAAGTCAGAACAAAGAGATTATGTTACGCGCGTGTAAAATGACTTCAATATAGGCCAACGAATTACGCAGTCAATGTAAAATGAATTTCGAATTTAAGACTAAAAATGGTATTGTATAAAAGTTTATCGTTACATTTCCCGCGCTCGCACTCAGCTCGCAAAACTTTAATCCTTTTTCATCGATATAAATCTGTCCTATAATTCAATCCCTGTCAAATTTAATGCTTCTTACGGAGTCGCGAGGCATTAAATAAACTTTAGCTTCGATATACGTTACTCGAGGAACATATCCGGCTCGTTGAATCTATCGCATGCATTCTTTACTCGGTGTGTTGCAACTATGGCGGTTTCCTCGCCCGCAGTGCACAAACGTCCAACAGCAGCTCCTGGTGCGAAACCGTACTTTGCAGTCCCTAAGAGAGAACGTAGTAGGGACTGCAACTTTTATATAGAAAAATAATACACAAGTACGGTGGCTCTTTCATCGATTCACTGCAAAGCATCGATTCTCCCAGCAGCGTGCATTCTGCCGGCGCTGTGCCCGATGCTGCTGAGAATGGGGACCATTCTAACACCTGAGACATGCCGCGCGGCGTTTCCTTGCGGTAATATATATCATGCTGCTGTACGACGTGAGTATCTATGCGATACGCCTTTCGCAACACGACAGAGAGAAGCGAAATAAATTCTTGGGACGAATAGCTGCGAGGGTTAATCGCAAACGGATGTCGTCGTCGCGATGTAGATTCAAAAAATTATAATATTGTTGAAAAAATCGATATCACGAAATAATGTGGTGATGTAGTAGTAGTAGTAGTAGTAGTAGTAGGAAATATCGAATCGAGAAATATCGTTGTTGTTTTATTTGTCTGTTAGGCGAAAGGTAATCGTGAAAATGAAATTTTTTTTGTTTTCGTACCGCAATGGGCGGTGTTCCGTTGGACTTTAGATGAAAACGTCCAACACATTTTTGTTGCTAAACCAAAGCAGGTTGAGCTTTCGAAAGCGATAAATTCCACGTGAAGGCTTCTTATAGCGAAATCGTATGTTCCGATTTTCGCCACAAAAAGTCTCATGTAGCTCAAGTCTTACAAGGCTTACAAGGTATGTGCAATTTATTATATGCAACAACTATCTTTCCCGACGCACAGAACAGCGAGAGAGATCCGAAGAAGCACCCGATGGCTCTCGAAGCATCGTAACTGTGGAGTAATGTCGAATAAAGCATCGACGACAGAGGCTTTATATTCGACATTATTTTATAGAGTGAGGTTATTGTGTATTGTGTCTCTCTCGTCTATGTGCATAATAGCGTCATGTTATATGTATATAGCGCGGTTATATACAATATACATATAGCAGAAAGTGAGAACCCGTGGAATACGTCAATGACGTTCGAAAATAAATGTCTCGAGTCTCTTTGCAACTATAGAAATGTAGGTACTATGAAGCTTCTTTAGAGACTTTATTTCATACGACGACGAACGGAACGAACAAACATACCGATTATTTTTTGTTTTTTATTTTTCTCTGACTTATATAGCGGACTATCAAGGTACGCTATATAATATCTCGGCGCATCGTCGCACGTTTATTCCATTGCATGGGTAGGTATATCGCGGCGGCGTTATGCAGCACGCGAGGAGAACTTCCAAAGTGGGAACGTTCTACCCTACAGAGGCAATGGCAACGAAGAAGCCGAGTCAAACGAGAAAGTTGGAAGTACTCGGACTGCAGGTGAAATTATTCCTGGGAACGTCGCGGTGAGGTGATTTAGTGGTTGAGACCTGTGGACAATGCACGACACCTGCAGCTACGAACGGTACAACGGAAGACTTTGTGAATTCACGACGACAAAAGGGAATGCGTCGGGCTCTCCGAGAACTAGATTATTGTAGAAAATTCGCTTCTAACAACATTTTTTTCAGAGGATCGTTAATGACAAAAAATTGGCATGTAAAATAGAAAATTTGAGAGATTATTTAGCGTAGAGATTGCCACTGACGTTTTGACGTTGCGTATACAATGGTGATGGTGGGATATAGGTGAATTATAATGGCACGTACGAAACGTGAGGGAGGTAGGTACCTATAAGATCACGGATTTATGTTCGTAAGCTACGAATATAATTGGTTGTCCAATTGATATTTCCGATAAAGAAGTCTCGCGGCGTGACGCGTAGCCATGTTGGACCCCGACGGTCGCTACCGCGGTTTCGCCGCGTGGTACGTCAGCGGGGGTCCCGAACTACCGAAGGCCCCTGAGGCCGTACAGTCGTGCGGGAATGCCATACCTTATCGATTCTGCTTCGTGCCGGCCGAGCCAAGATTTTTAGAGTAGCGATAGCCCCTCGCGAGCTCGAAGCAAACGATGCATACTCGCCGCTAATGCATACTCTCACCACCACCACTTCGGAATCAAAGCTCTTGCAACAGAGATCGAACGCGCTCTGTTCTGCGACTACGCCGCGGCACCGAGCAAACTGTCACTGCAACTGGCGTGTGTGATACGCTCGTCGTCTGATTAATTCCTTTCTCGTCTCATATTTCGCTACCAATAGAAATTACAATAGACCTGTACAATAAACGAATTTACATTGTCAGATAAGGAAAATCATACATTGCTCAAACAAATAATAATACGTTTTATCGACTCGTTTAATAACCATTATTATATTGAAAGTTGTTTCACGTGTGTAAGGAGGGGAGGGTCATCGGTAACATTCCCAGAAAAAAACCGTGACATTCGGAGAGAGTTTTCAATACTTTCCGATGCGATAAAAATACGAACAAAAAAAACAATCATATTGAAGGGGAATACTAAGAACATTAAAATACCAAAAAGTTGTTAATACAAAAACGAAGAAAAAAAATTGTTTAAAGAATCATCTGGCAACCTAACGGTCTTATTAGCAGAAATTCATCAGTTGATTTTTCTGAATACATATCGATTAGTTAAAAAAATACTTGGGTTGGCGATTTTTAAACTAATCGGTTACCGGGATTTTTCGGATTTTCATCTCAATGGGAAGTATTTGAAATTATCTCTGGATTTGGTTTTTTTTGGCTGGAAATGTAACGATATAACCTCCTTAAAATTACAGCCATTTTTTTTTTCTTCACGACAGTATCAAAATTTAACCTAATTAGAATTTTATTTCACCAAGTCGCGTTCTTCCCCACCACCACTTGACACACCACCTCGAAATTCTAAACGAGTTTTTTAGGATGTATTTGTCTTTTTCGATACAACGAATGTTTATATTTATTTAATTACTAGAGCCAGAGGACGAGTCACGATCGCTGTCATCGCTGAGCCGCGGCTCTTGGATCTTGTGTACCAAAGGCGCGGGTCGCATGACCATCAATACGTAAGTCCCGGTTGCGGTTCTCTTTATTTTCCCCAACGATAGTCCGACTTTGAGAACATCGATGATTGCTCGACGTGCGTTAGTCTCGGTCATTCGCGAATTCTTCAAAACGTATCGGAGAATACCGTTAAATGTTGCGCCATCTTCGGACGAAATTTGACGGGGTTGACAAGGAGTTTTATTGCTCATTGCGACTTATAGGTATACTAAAAAAAAATCGTTTCAATTTTTTAACCACATCGGAACTCGTTTTATTTTCGTTTTGTATTTTTTTTATTTACATTACTGACAGTTTTCCGTCTCTGTTTGTTTGTGAAAACAAAACACAAGTGCCCAAGTCTCCAACGCTAATATTCGTCATCATACTAAAACGGTAATTATTCCATCGTGACGCGGCTATAAAGGAAAATATGTAGCCTCTTCGAGTTATGCACGTGACGTACGTCAATAGCGTCTCTAGATTTTGCGACAAACCCTACTACCCTTCATCATGCAATATATAAGGCGTTCCATATCAAGAAGTAAATGTAACTAATCGTTCAGTGTGAACATTTTTTCGCTCTCTTCCCCGCATCTTCCACAAAAATATTGTATGCAATTTTTAAAAACAATTGAATAACCGAATTAAACGAAATTTTCGAACAATATTTTTTTTTCTATTCTTGACTTTGCTTTTTTTTTTCGATCCATAATGTTCCAATTAAAAACAATCTTTTATTTTTCGTATTTATCTCCGACGTAATAATTCGAAATAAAGAAATCTGCGATTAATGGATAAAATTCGAATGACTTGACTATTATTTTGTTTGGCAATCTGTGAAAATATATTTTACGTGGAATAACTCGTGCCCCGTAGATGTACCTACATATATGTATAGCTGGTATAGGTATACGATGAGCGTGTCCATAGTAAGTATAGCAAGAGCGTATCGAATCGGGGTAGCCTCCCTCGTTACCGAGTACACAGAAGCCGACTAATTGGATTACGCTCGGGAGTGGTAACGCTCGCGCAACAGCGCAAAAGCGTTGGATGGTCTCGTGAGGACGGAAAGGAATTCACGGCGACAAAAAGGGGAAAAGGGGTGACGGCCCCCGCGAGTACACGATCGGGCATCAAAAGGAAGAAAAAAAAACGACAAGAAGGATGAGCGGAACAGAAGCAATAGAGAGCGCGTGCATCGAAGAAACAAGAGAGCAAGAAAGTTTGAAGGCATCGAAAGCCTTGCTATATACTATAAGAGAGGGATCTGCCAAGTGACCGAAGGAACTTATCCGCGAAGGACAAAGCGAGCGGACTCCTCATGCTGCACGTATGGCTTTATGGCTCGTATATTAATCCCATAATTGAGATATGGTGGTCAGCAGCGTTGGTGCTTTCTCGGGCTACCGCTGTGTACGTTTTCTCCGTCGAGGTTCACGCAAGCGGCGGTTGCTCTGTGCAACTCGCCGGTGGTATGCAGCTTTGCTCGACGCAAGAAACTCGACCATTATCTAAAACCGAGCGACGTGCGACGTAACCGAGGGAGTAACCGCTCGCGTGCGTCAAAGATCCTCCGAATTGCGGAACTGCGCAAACTGGTATTGCGCACGTTTCACTATTTATTTTTTCCAATTAAAAAATCATTTTCCAACTGTTATTTCGGATCTGTGTTGGAAGCTTGTCAGCTTACGTATAACAGTGTAATAATACGAAATTTATTGAAACAAAAAAATAACGAGGCTATTTTATACGTATGTATCACGTGAAAACAATTTTTTTTAAAGCTCGCAATACTTCGGAAACTTAATCAAGACTTCAAATCTCAACACGGTAAAAGATGTTTGTACTTTTAACAAACGATAAACCTCCCCAAAATATTTCTCATTTTCTCATTGAGTTTTAATTCCGAACACAATCATATCATTTTCCCACGTCATTAATGATTGACAAATTCAAAGTATGTATCTCTAATTTATCTATGAAACTTTGCTCGATTTTATCGAATTTCGCGCTGTTTGCGCAAAATATCGTGCTCTATATCGGTCTTTTCCTGCCGCCCTGGATCATGGGCGATGATAATGATAATGATGATGATGATAAAGGGGCCGAAGAGAAGAAGCGACGGGAGAAGGCGATCGCGAGTAAGCGGTAAAGGACGCCGACGAGGATGATCAGGACAGCGCGGACAAGCGTCGATCCTCGTGATCTCCCGTGACGAGGAACAAGTATATATCGACTCTGTTTCTTCAACCCGTACACCACAGTATAGGAGATCCGGTGAGTAGCTCCACAGAGCAGACGCTCCTGCCGCGCTGCAATACCTCGGCTCAACGATAATTAGTGCGCCATCGGCGGGAGCCCTCGACGTCGGCTGTCGCTTAAGTTACGACTCGATTCGCCGGAACACCCGGTTATATAAAGACAGAAAGAGATAGGGGGGGGGGCTACTACGAGTCTCTCCTCGATGCTCAACCACTGATGTGGGCACTTCACGTAGCGAACTCGTTTTCTTCTTCGAGGTCATCATCAGCGAAGACTGATCGCAACTGAGCGGCAACTCACGACGACGCTGCTGCTACTACTTTCGCGCTCTCGATATCGCTACATTGTAAATCATATAGTAGAAACAGAAAAAAGAAGCTCAGGAGAAAGAGACAAAAAAAAAAAGAAAAAAAAATGCCGATGATAGGTACCCACTAAAGTTGATAATTCTGCCGACAATTTTTTAAATGACAATAAATCCATAAGACGTTCATCATCGTCAATACCTAAGATCGGTAAGAAATTGTTGATCGAGCAATGGTTGATTTTTCCAGCGACTGTAATTAGTACGAGGCACGAAGGACGGGAGCGCATGTGAATTAAGGGACGAAATGCTTCTTGAGTTTGAGAAGGATAATTAACGAGCAATCGGAAAGCAACGGTCGCGGAGGTTGCGTTGTCGTTTAATTTATTACGGGTGTGATTCGCCGTGCAGAGTTCGCCGCAAACCGCCGATTATCATCGGCTTTGGCAGACACACGAAGATCGTTCGCCCCGCGATTTCATTTCTTCTTTCGGGGTCATCATCGCGCGAAATGAAGATCGATCGACATCGCCAAAGATGCAGGTGCACAAGAATTATATAATCGACGGCTTTAACGGTTGAAAAACTTGTTTTTTTTTTCTTCATCTTCACCGCGCACCTTGCGGAGATGAAATTTTACGTCTCACCAACGAGCTGCCCATAAACTTTGAAAACGAATGTCGTAAGAAAACAGAGACGATCACTGATTTTTTTCTTAACATCATTTTACGCTCCTGAAGCAAACAATGGTTTACCATTGGTTTCTGTCATAATGATATGGTAGATAAGAATTGAACTTGCATTGTTCGAATGTCATTTTGTTTGATCCTTTTGAAAATGTCGCATTAAAAAGCGTTCGGATACCGCCATTACTGTTTTTTCGGCTTCAATACCGTGCCATCAAAGTTTATCGCTTCTCATAAAGTACAAATTCATTCTATTCTTCAAACAAACAAAAATAAAAGACCAATGACTCAATGTTTCTTCATAAATACCACGAAAGTAGCGAATACTAAGGACGACCCTTTTGCAATACCTACTTAGTTCTGAATTTGTCGCCATTATAATCTTTTTATTCGTTTTGTTTTTGTTGTCTAAAAGTCCTTTCTCGATTTATCGTTTCCCATAAAAATACTTTCATACTTTTACCCAAAAAAAAAAGCTAGAAGCCCAATGACCTCTGTTTTCTCTGTAAATGCCGAGTCTCAAACAGGACCTTTTGCAAGAGCAACTTGGACGTAAATTCGCGACGTCCTTCCGTTCGTTTAAAAAGAAAAAACAGTGACTGTAAACCTTTTCCGCTAACGACGAAAAAGTGGCCATCTGCGATAGAAGAACATATAGCCTAGTAGGCTATAATAGAAAGACAGCAAACAGAGTTAAGCCGAAGCTTACAGAGCAAAGTCAGCTCGAGCGAAGCGAGTTTCACGGCGAAACAGTCGGAGAGACACTAAAAGCAAAATAGCATCGAAAGGAATTAACGAAAAAAAAAATATGTATAGAGTACAAGAGACGGAGAGGGAGAAAAAGAGTGAGAGTCCCGAGGCAACTATGAAGTTTTTTCATTTGTCTGTCGGGCCTGTCGGCGTCTCGAGCCGAGAGAAGAAACACTACAGTCGGGGCAGGTGATGCCACTTCGGCCTAATTGAAGGGGTGGTGGGGTGAGCCTCGGTGAGCTTCGGTAACGTATAATTATCGGGTAGAACAAGCCCGAGAATGTGGCGGCTCGAGCGAGAATAAAGACATTATTTCACTGGTTTCTTCTTGCGTTATATATACCGAGGAGTGAAGCATCGTTTCTCCTTCTCTCTATTCCCTTCCTACCTCCTCGTCGATTAGTTTCTTTTTTTTTTTTTTTTTTTTTCTTTCTTTTTTTCGTTGTTACTCGGTAGGGCAGGTAAGTAGCTTTGAGCGCCGAAGAGCCTTACCGTTGCTGGAGCTCGCGTAGTAATAAGATATAGCAAGGCGAACGGAAGTCGCCATCTTTGGATACTCCGTAACCACTTTTAACGCAAAGAGGGAGTCCTATAGAGACTCAACGCTCTACAATTCAGGGCGACGTTTGTTTGTGTATAAGAATCATTTTCTTCGCAGTCTTTGTGACCGGTCTTTGTGTATATGTATCTATATTTACGCAAATTTCACATTCTTCATCGTGTCCTTTGCGCTCGTTTTCCGACCGAGAGATTACGCGACAATGAATGCGTGTACATTGAGCGTATGCGGGTAAACGGACATTTTCCTATCTCAGCTATTAATTATTATAATTATGACGGATTCGTTTAGAACGGATTAACGCATGCACGTGTTACACAGTGGGATATGCACGAGAGAGAGAGAGAGAGAGAGAGAGAGAGAGAGATTTGATATATGGACTACTTGTTACCTTTATGAAAAAGAAAAAAAGAGTTTTATCAGTGTTCAGTTTCACTTGAGATCGTACTTACCGCCGGTTTCGTGAAAGTTTGAAAATTTCAAAAATCCTTTGATTAAAAAATGCAAACTCTGCTGACTCTATATTCTTACTGTTTTCCGCGAGTAATCGTCGTGAATGGTGTTGTGACGAATTCTAGAATAATTGTAACGGAATAATAACTGGCGATTCGATCGCCCGCCTATAATATAATGTGTTTTAAGGGTTTTTCTCGCGTGCGTTTGTGAATAAGGAGACTCGCGTCGGAATTTCTTTACAGACTGCGATCGTTTGACCTCGGATGGTCGCCGGCACGCCGCCTTCAATTAACAAGTCTCCGACAAAATAAAGAAAGAGAGAAAGGTTCGAAAAAAGAATGAGAGAAAAAAAAAATGACAAGTCCGAGCGACAACGAGAGTCAATTAAAGGGAACGAAAATGTACGAGCCGTGAAGCGCCACCGTCGTTTCTTCTTCTTCTTCTTCTGGCCTCTAGTGTGACGTCGCGGCGGTGCGACTGTTCGCGTTCTTAGCTTGATTTCTCGTCCCTCGCCCCCTCGATGCGACTCTACTTCAACTTCAGCGTATAAACCTCCGGCGAGAAAACGCGGAGTGTAAATCCGATAGAAAGAGGCGAAAAAGGTGGGGTGGTCCAGCCTCTTCTTCGTTTCGATCGTCCGTGAGAACGTCGTACCTCCTCCTTTCTGCTTTTATTCTACACACCAGTGCTCATTCCTTTTTTAATTTTTTCTTCTATTTTATCCGCGTATTCGTTTCCTCTTCCCGGTGCGCTGATCTTGTATACCGGCGTAGGTATATAGTTCGGAACTGCATCCAACGAGAGAAGAGAAAATGAAAGCGAAATCTCGTCGATCTCTCGGGCTGCGCGTCACGCGACGAAATCGCGGAGAGAGAGGGACCAATTAACCCGTCAGTATCACTAATTGCCAGGCAAGACTAATTAAGTCCACGCATTAACCTCATTATATTTCAGCTGTTATGCCATGCGATTGTATAATAACTCTTATTATTTTTTCTTTCTACTACAGTCGAGTAATCAGCTAATTTTATCGTTATCTTTTTTTTTTTTTCACCTCAATTTACGTTCGAAAAATATTGTATATTTTTACTCATCAATTAGGACGAATCTCTAAATTTCATCGAATTGTCAGTCAATAAAAAATCTAAAACATGTAAAACGTAAAAAAAAAAAAATGAAATCTTCAATATGGAATTTAGGAAATAGCGAATCTTACAGTGGTTTCTTCATTTCGATTTTACAATTTTAGAGAGCACTGCGCCCTTCAAAACATAAACTAAGGAAATGTAAAAAAATTTAAATGTTAATAAAAACAAACATGATACTTAAATATAATTGTTTTAACATTATTATTAATATCATTGGTATAAATTTAATTTATTTTTAAGTTAAAAAAACAAAGCAACGTTCCAACACTTGAAATGCAACGACAAAAGCGAGATCACAATGAATGTCGTTAAATGAATATGAAAAAACATCTCCCGTGGAATAATGTAAAAGTCTATTTGTACAAACGTATTAACACGTATTTATAGTGGTAATACATCTATAACACTGGCTTACCGGTGTATTTTGCAAAGCGCGTAAGCATTGATGAATTTGCATTTCGCAAGAGTGTTGGCCTATGGACACTGTGCAAACCGTTTCTCGATGGAAGAACTAATGGACATAACCGCGGTCTACCGCACAACGAATACGTTGCAATGTACACACGGGAAATCTTACCATCGAGGCGATTACACTCGCGTTCACGGGAGTGCGAGTGGATTCTCGATTCTCGAATACGTTCCATATATCACTTGTGTCGTTATTAGCTCTACGGCGGAACGCTCGGCCGTCACGACGAGTGTTTGTTCAATCCATACGAGGCGAAAAGCTCACAGAGCGCGCGAACGAAAAGGATTAAACGAATGACTCAAGGGGTGCTCTGGCACGGTGATTGCCGACGAGACACACGAGACTCGTTTTATGGCTGATGAAGGATCGAATCTCGATTCGAAAAACTAATTTTCAAATTTTCACTGGCATTTATGGTATAAATATCGTATAAAAAAAAATTTAATTAAAAATAATAATATTTATCTGACAATAAATATAATTATTGGTATCTTAATAAACTTACATTTTTTTATATATATAAAAAATTGAAGTTTTTTTTTGAATTTCAAACGTGAACGATCTGCTTTTTCGAAAATTATTTGTCGTAGAGAAAAATTTCATAAAAGAAATTCCTTAAATTTGTAGCGCCGAATTGTCGTCCGAATAACAATGTTTTTCTTCAATTCAGAAGCGCGCTTATAAATTGACATGATAGGACTCGAAGCCATTCGGGTATGCAGAGCGAAGCCTCAAGAGCGTATTATGTATGTACACTAAAGTGTAGTACATAGTATTCATATGGCGAAGTGGCGAAGTGGCGAAGTGGCAAAGGGGTCGTCTCAAGAGACCTGGGCTCCCGCGTACTTCTCGATGTGTGTATCTGCTGCCAGCGCATTGCAGTTTACATGTGCCTACTATACCGCGCACAACTTGCGCACCATAGTGCGAGTATTACGTACGCCCGGTTGAACCTGTGAGATCGCCGGATGTCGGCGATCGCCGGAACACAAACTTGCATGGTACGAAATATATTACAGCATTCCGCTACCCCGGATGCATAAACACCCTGCAAGTTACAACGGTAGTATGTACAATGTACAAGACTCGACGTCTTGTGACTCACACTTCACTCCTACATGTGCTATACCTGTTACGAAGGAACGCAACGATGTTTCTGCATATGCAACCATTATTTTTACGTATATGAATGTAATACATGTGTAATCTCGAAATTAGCCAGTTTAGCGCCTTCTATTCTGTGGGAAGCGAACTATTCCGACTGACGCTGCTCGGAACTCCGCTCGTCAAAAGTATCCTCCTCTCGTATAGTTCAGGTGAGAAAATTAAGCATCGTAAATGTAAATTATATCTTCGATATATATATATATATAGATTATATATTTTTAATGCTCCTGTGATTGGACTTGTGTGATTGTGTGATCAGCAGCGAAGATTCATGTGCGGCCACTTCGTACGTAAATCGAGCAGGAGCCGACATCGCATTATTATTGTAATTTGAAAATTATTCCGAAGGCTTTACGCTTCGCGCTTAAGGTACTTACACGCATGCGAAATAACAACGAGAAAAAAAAAACCTTCCAAAGCCAAAAGCTGCGGTGAATTAAAAATGCAATTCAAGTGTCCATTGAAAGATGAACGAGAGAGAGAGACCAGAGTAAAAAATATAGACAATATTTGAAAATCGATTAAACGAGAGGTAAATCGGGTAAATGGCAAGAATTCGTTAAAAAATTTCTTTTCCGCAACTTTGTTCGCACAAGTTGATAGTTTGGAGAAAAACGATGGGCTGAAACGTGTAAAAAGAAAGAAAATAAGAAAAAAATAGCGACAAAACGAATAGCCGGGGGAAAATATTCAAAGCTAAATCGTTTGCGCGAATCTACTGAGAAAACTAGTCGCGCATAATACACGCTGTGTAAACTGTATAATACGCGAGGGAGTCCCGTGTACCGAGCCATTACCATATCAAACGCCAGTTGAACGTAGTTACCATAATTTTCGCTATCGCCAAGCATCTTATAAGACTCAACGCGAGTATAAGAGTGCGCGGTACACTGGCGGTATAGGTAATACCAACCGAGAGCGCATGCAGCATCGAGCGGCGAAGACTCGGAACAGAGATAGAAATACATAAAACGATAGATAGGTACATACGAGGCTTTCCATATCAAGTCAACGTACAAATTCTTCATCGGAACAATTCGCAAATAAATTGTTATTTAGACGAATTAAAAGAAATATAATTTTCTTTTATTTTTATCCGAATTACTAAATTACTAAATTTTATTTCTCCGCGTCTTTCTTTTTAAATGGAGTTTCGAAAAAAAAAAAAAAAAAAAAAATGCTCCACACAATTATCGATATTTATTTCTCATCTAATCAACTTGTTTAAAATTTTTCGATATTATTGAAATTTGGTACTAATTTGCATAAATATATTTTGCACTCGGTGAGAAAAAGACTGGACCGTTTGAAGCGAAATGTCACATATAGGTATAAAAGAAGAGAACGGAGCATAGTCTACGCGAGTGTGCAACGATATGTAGTTGGAGAAATACAGCAATTGCGTAACGACGCGTTCGACTGCAACCAAAGTGTAAAGCGAGAAGTCGTGGTCAGGCGTGTTACCATTACGATCGACGCGGCTGTTACCATCACTTTTACGCTATCCTATCGCATCGTAAATTCGTAACGGTTGCTCCAGCGAATGTTAGTAACACGAGAGACAGAGAACTAAAGAGGGGGCACGTTGCGCGTTGTCTTTGCCACCGCGGCAGCGAAGGAGTTTGTTACAGAGGAGAAGAGATGCCAAGCGGTGAGTAATAGTTGAGTATATGTACCGCAATAGTTGAGGAAGCTATGCGCTCCGGCTTCTGGTATTCCGATCTCTATCCCTTTCCCTTTACAGTTTTCTTTTTCAATTATTTATCATTGCTATTTTATTGCTTCGAAGCGGACAAAGTTTAACTGAATATACGTGCGAAACGAGAGGACTCGGTGCTCGATATCGATCAACATTTTTGTTTTGCATTTGTGAAAACGATATAAAGTTTTCGATAACAAGCGTAGAATTCTTTCCACCGACGTATGAAGGCATAAGCTACGGTGAAACGTTTTTATTTTCTATTTCTTGCTGTTTGTATTTTTTGTTGTTTTTGTTGTTGTTGTTGTCGTTGTATGGGCTTCGCAAAGATATGGTCGTTCGTGCTGACCAGTGTATACCGCGTTCTATATCGTTCCGCCGGTGTATCACGGTTAAGTGGAGAAGGTTATCGCGAGAGCCGGTCGACGAGGGCGAGCGCTTTGTCGTCTTATCGAAGGTACCCGAGGCTCCTCTTCTCTCTCTCTCTCTCTTTATTCTTTTACCTCCGTCCCTCTCGATGTATACCTACAGTTTAGTATAGCTTCGATGATTACGTCGTGCAACAACTCTTATCGCTCCCGGAGTGTACCATTTTTTCTTCGTTGGGATTTGTCGTTGAATATACATTTGTCACGATAGGAAAGAACGTTTTTTTCTTGAACGTTGTAATTATGTTTGCTGGTATAAAAATATAAAAAAAAAAAAATGATCCGTACGAGCGGAGAAAGTATTTTTTTGTTTTGAATCGAACTTAAAATTTTTGCAATTTCCAAGTCCTCTTAATCTTCGTTGTTCCGCACCTTTTTCGCGTCTCTCGTTTACCGTACATAATCGTCGTTTTTCCGCTTCCTTGTACCTACACTCTCTCTCTCTCGTCTATGTACCGCATGCGCATGCCTATAGATTCCAAGTCCAGGAAGCGACGTAGCGCGCTGCTGTTGCTACTTCTGCTTGTTTAGTCTACGGGATAGGTATATACGAGCCTCCGGCGCGGGTTAGCATGACGTCGATCGGCTCCGTGACAAGGCGAATTAAATATTCGCTCGGGCTGATTAAACATCGTCCAATGCTCACCGAACGGTGAGAGAAGAGAGCGAGAGTACGAAACACAAAACGAAGAGTGAGATACAGCGAAAATTTCTCAGTTCCCCTTGTATCGCATTCAGTTTCACTGCGCGACGCGCATACGAAAAGCTTTGGTTAAAACCGCATGACATTGTAGGTGTAACTTAATAATCGACACATTCGCGATTAAATAATCATTGAGATTCCCGGTAGTCGAAGAAGATAATCAGTAGAGTGGAATTACAATCGCGGAACCGCTCGAGATATGACTGCGTAAACTACGGAAATGAATGAATCTCATCGACGAAGTGTTCCCAACAGTCAAATGTTGCATTCTTAATTATTCAATTAATATTTGATATTATTTGGAAAAGTAGGTAGAACATTGAGTGTAGTGGTAAAAATAGTAGAATAGAAGCGAAAATGATTAATCGTTGGAGAATATGAAAAGGGGGTTAAATCGAAAACGTTCTCGGTAGAGGTGTTTTTCGCATATACTTGGGTAATTATTGTGTACTCGATGAGGATTTAGAGGCGCCCTCGCCTCGTGTTTTCCTCCTCGGGGACTCGAACATTATTCAGCTATTCAGCGAAAGGCAATACGCGCGAATAGACGTTATAGGTGTACCTTTCTTTGGCTTTTATACTACGCATAGTTCAAGCACCGCACAGTGCGCCGCGCTGAGCCCTAGCTAAGTGCGTAAGGAAATTACACACGTTGCTTCGTACACGCGTAAATCACGCGGATAGTCGCGCGCAACCGGTACTCCCCGCCGCTAACACACATATACAAATCTCACCGCTAACGTATCTCCGAAGTCTCGCTTTGCTTTCTTCTATTCGCACACGAAGGCGAAAATTCTTTTATTTTTCTTTACTCTCTTCGTTCATAGACGCTTGTAACATCGGCAAACCCGTTGTTACCCTCTCTCTCTTGCAATTATCTTTATCCCCTTTCCTTTAATTTCCCTTCTATCTCTGGCGAACGGGCTGTTTCTCTCGCCTCTCGCCTCCCGCCTCCCGCACGAAGATGAAGATTTTTCCAAGCGAGTTCATCGAGCCCTCTGTAGTATACTTACTAGCTTCGTATTTCTTACTGTAGTACAGATGCTTATATACGCCGCGGTGGCAACGTAACTATAAGCTCTCTTGAAACTCGGTGAGAAAGATGCTCCTTCATGGAGGTCGCGGATATATTCGATGGCAAAAGGTAAAAATAATCTTTCAATCACTTTGAAAGATATTCCTATTGAGTAATTATTAACTCGCGTAGATATTAACGCGTAATAATTTAATAGTTTTTCCAAGTTAATGGATACACTTCGAACGAATTATCTATCGGTAAATGATGGAAAATTTTTCATTTCTTTACTAACTTTGATCAAGTTGAAGAAAAAAGTTATTTTCCAACATTATTGTATCGATAATCTGTTTGAATTTATACTATACTCCACAGGTGAACTATTATAACGAGTTCCATCGACTAATTTACATAGATAAGACTTTGAATTGACTTTATTTTTCGTGTAGATCGTGTTTACTTTGAGTTATTCGTCTTTCTAAATCTTGATTCCAACAAATGGATTGGACAAGGAATGAAAAATCGTGTCGGTGCAGCCTCCTGTTATATCGTATATCTTGTGTATAGTTCGAAGATCGTGTGTTATATTATGCAGTGTTGTATAATAGTTGTACGGTAGAGTAATACTTTAGAGACGAGAGGCGCGCTCTATCGTTATCTTATCGCGTACCTCGAATCTGGTGCGTACAGAATTCCGAAACGTCCGAGGGAACAAATGGACGCCACCGAGGTCGACTGGATGCTCCTTCTTCCGTCGTCTTCTTTTCTTCTTTTCTTCTTCCTTCTCAGTTGGATTTTTCCCGTTCACGCCGGAGCGTTCCGATCGGTTCCGATCGGCCCCGATCGCGATCGACCGAACGCCAAGAAGCTCGCTGCTTCCTACTCTTCGCTGACTACACTTCGCTCGATCGGACGAGCCCACCCGCGAGTTACTTCTCTCGCTTTACCGAGGCCCGGCCTTTGCCGGCGGCTTTGCAACTCAAGCACTTCGACGCGCTTTTTCTCACGCGATATCCGGCCGAGCAACACTATCCCCCTCCCTCTCGCCTCTCGCGCATTCTTCACTTGTATAAAATTGTCAAACACACACATCTATCGATCGCTCTTTACCAAAGTAATCAAAGTTTACTTATTTTCAAACTGCTATATTCTATAAGTGCGCGTTGCTCTTTAAATGTCACTTTATATTTTATAGATCGAAGTTGACGTAACATTTTTTTTCCAAACTTAACGACCAAATTATCGTATGTTATAATATTTTTTTTCTTTTGTTTTTTAATAAATAAACAAGTGGAAAAAACAACCTCACAGGCTATGCTGTTTTTTTTTTAATCATGTACGTGTCATTAATAAATAGTCAAAGACTGTAAAAAAAAAAGATAAATTGATCATATTGAAATAATTTGACGAAAATATAGAGTTGAAATATTTGTCAGGGTGGTACAAATTCGAATATGTAAAAAAAAATATCTCCGACATTAAATGCGCTTGATTGGGTTGGGTTCGCGACTTGCAGATTTTGGCAGACGGGGACTCTCTATATTGCATCTACCGGTTTAAGAAGATCCGCGCGAGCGCCGAGGGCGTTCTTCAAAGATCGGCGATCTCAGGGATGCGCGGGCGCGCGAGCCCGGAATCAATATTGTTGGATTGCCTCGATAACGCCTCGTAAATATAATAAAATCTTGCCTGATCTTCGCGAGAACTCCGCTGGGTGTTACTTCTCGTCTTGCTTCTCGCGCGGTTATTTATTTATTTTTTTCTCCCTTTGCCTCGAGACTCGAGGCTTCCGGGGCCTTCGCATACCGGCCGGAGATAATCATTGCTTTGAATCCCGATAACTCGACGTATTCGCGCGGCTACCACTCTCCGCGTCTCCCTTATGTCCGAATTTTCGTTCGGTTAGTACAAACTAAGCCCGAACGTAATTATAAGTCAGTATACAAATAAATGCGCAACCAAAATGAACGTTGCTCTCTTTCTCGCGGCCGTCCCAAGTTCTCTAACCTATAAAAATAATCTTTTCCGACGTCTAACGGCTAATGATGTTCACCTACACGCTGTTAATTTCACCACACTTCGCAAACATTCGATTTAAAATGAATGAGCGCATCGCGCGACAAAGGTGACGCCGCCAGGGTGTCACGAAGAGACAATAGTTGATACACCATACATACGTCCGTGCCCGCGTATGAATACACACTCGCCCGCAGCGTCGAGTCCCCCCCCCCACCGCTGTAGCGTACGCGTTCGCGTGTCTTCGTTCCGGGCGCGTTGCGGTGGTGGTAACCGTGCGGCGACGGCGGCGGCGGCGGCGAACACAGGAGGTAGGTAGGCCGGAAAGTACGCAAGACCGGACGGGCAGTCGGGCAACAGCCGAGCGATCGAGCGCGTCGATATCTTAGCTGGTCGCGACGAACGTCGCAGAGAGAAACTACACGCAAGTTTCAAAAAACTCTATACAAACGTGCTCGCGTTCACTTCCTCCATTCGTTCGTCCGGTTCTTACGGTGTACACGAAATTGCAGCGAACCGTCACAGAGAAAAGGATATATGATACCCTTCGCGTTCGTTTCGGTTGGCGAAAAAAACTAAAAAATACATGTAGAGAGAGAGAGAGAGACTTCGACGCCCTCGGTGTGTGTGGTCTCTTCTTCTGGCAAACCGATCGCGATATCCCGCCGGGGAAGTTCTCTGTAACCTCCCAAAAATTGCCATTATCCGCGCGTGCGCGTGTGTCTTTGCGTGTGTGTATGTGCTTCAAAGATGTTTGCAATGTGTTTTTATTACGATTAATATGCAAACGATCAATGCGTCCAAGTTGATGAGGGTTCGTGCGCCTATATGGGAATTCATTGGAAGAAATAGTCTCTGCTCCAATGCTCGTTTTTATTGTTGTTTTCTTTCGACAACTAATACCGAGCACTATTAGGATCCGAAAAGCTGCTGGATACATCGACGGCAAGAAACTCGTATTAATTCGAGATTGCCCTATTCAATATTTATATCCCAGCGGAGGGTTAAAAGTTACGGGCGGTAAACGAACAAAAATCTCAAAGGATTATTGTGAGAGTGAAATTTTCGTTTTTTTTTTCCCACGAATCGTGATGTACAAGAGAATAAAATTGCAATGAATCGACCAATTGCATGACGCGAGTGTGAACATAACCAACGATAAAAATGAATATTTCGCGCAAAATATAAATAAAAAGTTAAGTGTCAAATGTTATCGTGAAAACAATCAATTTCGAGATCGTACCGAGGCGCCAATCGTAAACACTCGCATGACGTAAACGTAACCAAACAAACAAAAACAAAGTGAAATGCGATTTTATTTTTTCATTTCGAAAAGAAACCTCGTGTTTCGGCCGTTAATGTGGAAATAAGAATGAAATAATAATTTTAAAGAAAAAGTGTTTGGTGTATGTTAATATAAGGAGCTACGTACTCGTAGTGTTATCTCAGTGATTCCGACGCTCGCGCAGACGATGTCGTTCGCGGCAGTTTCGGGCTGCGAGCGACGCCGTCGTCGTCACCGTTTCGCCGGTTCGATGATCAAACGTCTCGATGATTTTTCGACGCTATGTGTGTTTTTTGCATTCTAAAAGAAAAGTTAACAATCGATTGGGATAATAAAAGCGATAAACGATGAGAAATTAAATTATCGAGTCGTTTGGTGGATATTAATTTGAACGAAAAAAACGTTATAATAGCCAAGTCGCTTGTGGCACGTGAGGAATCGAGAATCGAGAATGAATAAAAATAATAATCTGCGGCAAACAGTGGTCTGGTAGCGGCAGCGGTAGCAAGGTGAATGAAGGTATTCGCGAGTGAGATATTCGTGAGATAGTCGCGTGTGTCGCGGTCGTTTTCGCACGGGATCTGTGGGAAGCCGGAGAATTCAAGGATTTAAAATAAACGGCTGACTACTCTTGGGCCGGTATACCGAGGAACAAACGTCGGTGTAGCTTCAACATTTTTCCTGAATACGCGAAGGAGACTCGCCGGAAATTGCAGTATGGAGGACATAAGTGTAAGTAATCCCACCTCCCTCACCATCGACGCAATCGGCGCAACGATATATATGCATTTTCATCGAATAATGACGGCAGTGTAGTTGCAGCGTGTGGCGTGCGCTACCTGCTGCTAATCGTAGTGTAACGTAAAAAATTTCACACGAAAATATAAAAAAACGGAAATCGTTATTTGGAAAAATCTCGAATTAGCGATCTCTCATCTTCTTCCCGATTCCGCGAGAGTGCTAATTTTTTCAATTCGGCGTTAGATCGGTTTAGGCGCGACAGATCGATGGAACAAGCGGCGTCGTGTGGCGTCTCGTAGTACGTACAATGAAAGAATGAAAAATAATGGGAGAAGTTAAAAGCGAGTGGTGGTGGTAGTAGTAGTAGTAGTGAAGTTAAGAAGCTAAAGGCACGCGGTTTAACGTTCGCGTGGCCCCGCGGGCGTATTACTCCGTTCGTCCACAAGCGCGCCACGAGAGACTCGCTATTTGCGACTGCCGCTGCCGTTGTGGCCGTTGTGGCCGTTGTGGCCGCGTCGTCCGGACAATGAGCTGAGATTGCATATTGTTGTTTATATTTACGCGGCGCGGCATAAATCTTCGTTTAACTCGCATTCACGGCTTAGGTGCTGGCCGCGCGAACTCACCGACGCGATATCTCGTACGATATATGTATATGCGTACGAAGACGTTACGTTTATGCGTAGGTACGCATTCGCATGAGTTTATTTCGACGGCAACTGCGGCATATAGAGGGCGAAACATCCATATGTATAAATGGATGATACAAGCGCATTAGTACGAATATGCCATGAGGAAATATAAATATAACTTTACAGATCTTTTTTATTTTGAAAAGTTGAAATATTTCGAAAACTAACCGTAAATTTCGAACAGTGAAATCCGCAATGTGCCTCTAGATTGTCAGACGACAAGTGTGAAAAAAAAATCGACGACAGTTTCGCGCGGACCGACACATTTGACCATTTGACGGTATCGTCTTTAACGAAGAGCTTTAAATTTTGCACTATATGTAGTAAATATATAATTTAAGAAAAATGATTTTCTTCTCTTTAAATGAGCGTCAAAGAGTCGATATAAGAAAAGTCGCGGCATACATGTTTGCGTGTATGCAGACGGGAGTAAATTGGTCCGATTGCGATTCGCCAGAGTATGAAGAGAAACGGAGAGAGACGCGGGGTGGTGGGTTCGTCACGGATAACGCGCGGTCTTCATTAAAGCTAAGCTCTTTGCGTGTTGGCCGACCATTAAGATGCTCCGGAGCGGGGCATCTACAACTAATTTGTACTGTAAATGAGATCCCGAAGAACCCGCTGGCCGATGCGCCGCGAGAGCTCTTTCGCCGCGTCCCATGAGCGAAATGGGAGCGTTAAGAGTTCGAGCAAAAGAGACACGAATCTTTGCTCGAATCTTTGCAAAAAAACATTTCAAAATGTTAAACTCGCGCTTTGCTGCTCGAACAATCGAAAATTCATCGGAAACTGCATCAGTTTAACATTTAAAAGAATAACGAAGCCTTGGATTTAAACTTCGTATACACAAAAACCCACGTATCTGTATGAAGAAGCAAATATCCAAAAGTCCTTTTAATTGCGCAATTCGATTTATCGCTTTCCAATTATTTCGTAAATTTCCATGAGAAAACTTGTATAAAGGTATCTTTTTATCGCGATTCGTTTGAAAATATCTCGTTAAATTACCATAGTTTCGAATAAGAAAAAAAGAGATCTATGGAGCTTCTTACGAAAGTGTTTCTACCAAAAACTATAAAATCTCGATAAAATAGAATTCTGTATTAGTTTCACCTTCTTCCACCTCAGAGCGCGAAATTTCAGTTCTCCTACAACCGCGAAGAGTAAACAAACCCCCTTTCCCTCTGGTGGTCTGCAAACGAGCAACGGCGCTTCTCTACTCGCGATATTTTCTCTCTTCGTTCTTCGTTGTTTATTGCGTCAAGTTGTGTGTGTGTGTGTGTGTGTGTGTGACAACCACGCAGATTCATGACGAAGGAATAAAAGAAACGGATACGTAAAGGCGAATCGTTCGGTTTACGTATATAAATCTTAAAAGCCCACTAATGCCGCAACTCTCGCCGCCGCATCTACAATGCCATCGCTGTAATGTATATTATCCACGGAATAGCGGAATAGCGCAATACAGAGTATAAACGAAGATGCCGCGCACCCGTTTCATATTATCGCGGCTTAAACTGAATTCCGATACGTATCGAGAACGTTCCCTTTTTTGTTTTTCTTACGTTTTATAGACATATACGATATAAAATGTTAGAGGCACAGAAGAGAAAAGGGATGAGTTGGACTATCCGCCGCGAAAGCCGAGGTCATCGACGCATTCGCAGGGGTGTTGACTCGCCGCTCGCGGTCAATCTTTTCGATCCCTTTAATTTACCTATCGGCCAGAAACAGTGCGTGGATTCTACCGATCGGGGTGAAGACCGACTAGAGATTCGTGCATTCGAGAATCCGGTGCTCTATACGATTCGAATTTTCGTTCAAATGAGAAATAGGAAGGTCAAGTTTTCAAGTTTCAAGAGTCGAAGAGTATTTTACCAACTTGCGGTAATTGCCGGTATTATAGATTAATAATGAAAAATCAAATATTTATTCAATACGAGAAGCTATACCGGAAAGTAATTTTTTTTCTTAGAATGATCATTTTAAAAATGATGATTCTAAGAACGATTCTTTCACATTCGCAAAAGTTCAAGTTCTTCGGAACTTCTGACCTTTGGGAAAGAAAGAAAAAAAAATTCAATAAAAAAATATCGAAAGCCGCTAATTTCAGTCTATTTATCGAATAAGAACGTCTATAATTATGAGCTGAATTCTCGTGAACGTAATATCGCTGGGAGCATAAACGTGGTATATAGATATAATGTCCATACTATATACGGCGATATAATAATAATACTAACGCATGCATGCGGAGAGGGCTGCTCTGGCGTGGCTGATGTTTGATGCTGCATTGCGAATTCTCGCGTGGAATATTCTGGCATAGAGAAGATAGAAACGCGCAGAGAAATGGTAGAGAAATAAAGAGAGAAGCTAAATTCACGATACCCTGCGAACTTGTAGGGTAGCCAAGCGGCGGAAGAGGGAAGGCTGCTGTTGGCGCTGCTGCTTGTGCTGCTGCTGCTGCTGCTGCTGCTGTTCGAATATTCAAACGACGACGTCGCTTTAAACGTCCGACAGCGGTAATCGCGCGGGTAATCGTTTCCCCGTAATCGTTCTCTTCTCTTCCCCTTTCTATATTTTTTGCCAACTTGCGAGAGAGCGAGTTTAACTCACGTCGAGTTGGTATATATTCCCATGACTAAAGCGAAAGCGATCAAGAGACAAGAGGCCAAGAGGCAAGTGCAACGACAAGGTGTACGGACCGCACCCGATCGAGAAATTCATTACAAATCGATGCTGCGTCCGGGTCCGCAACTCTGCTACTTTAACTTTTCTCTACGTCCCAGTCATTTCGACTAGCCTACGATTAAACATTCATACATGTACCAATTTTTACATATATTTCCTTCGAAGGAGCGTCTATTACAAAAATCTTAATTAACATTATACATTATTTAACTTTCGACGTAGAAAACTCTTTTGTCAATCGAAAAAATCACAATGAAAATCAATTTTTTTTGCACGAAAATGAAAATATGAAATAACGTAAATTAAGTGGTACAATTTTAACTTTTTAATGGTAATTATTATTTTCTACGATCCGAGTGCTTAAAAGAGTTTGTTTCATGTATAAATCAATATGCCGGAAGATACGCTTTTACGCTTGTTTCACCATTTCCAAAACGTTCTTTCTTTTCTCTTTCGATTATCTTTGCTTCGACGGTAATAACTTTACTCGAAGATCGCAGCATGGTATTATGGAAGTGGTCATTTTATTCGATCTAACGGCGTCCAAAAACATCCAATGACGTTTTCAATTTTTTTCTTATAAACGGCCTTGACATCTCCGATAATCTGGTTATAAATCGTTTTGAGATCGACGATTCCATTGTACGCTTTTGATTCCATTGACTCGTCTGATTCTTGAGAATCGCTGCTTGCATCGCTCGTTACAGAATCCAACCAATCGTTTGTGTCCTTCAAATATTCATCGACCGCGGCAATCCACTGTTTTTCAGATAATTCAAAAGAAATCGCTTTTCATGTATTCCATAGCGGCGATGATTTTGTCAATGGGAATTAAATCGATGAAATCTTTAATATCGTTGTTCAGATCACTGCTAACGGATCCCAACAGAGTCAGAACGACGGACAGCAGAGATAGAGGAATATTCTTCATCTGTCATAAAAATAACACGTTTTCGTTAAATTGTAAATTTGTATACTTGATGATAATTTTACTTGAAAGTCAAATGCATTAATGTGACGTACCGTGAGGATGTTTCGAACGCTGTTGACGCGGACGAAACATCTGCAGTTCGCACTGTTCCGTCTTGTAAAAACTGCGTGACGTAAATTGTCCCACACGATGGAAGAATGAAACTTAACGATGATAAAGCTTATCACAACAAATGAATCGTCCTTATCACTTATTTTCCGCGTGTTCGTAACACGGAAAGTAACTCGACATCGATGAGTTTACAAGTTCGTTGAAAAGTCATTATTACCATCGTTTTTATTCCCTCCGGTTTTAAACTTCATTGACTCAGCCGATAATGAATATACACATGAAAATCATCATTGAAAAGAAAACAAAAAAATGAATAGGGGAACAACACAAGCCCCATAAGTAAAACGGAGGACTTTGAAGCATATTAAAACAAGTTTTCTCGACTCCAGCTAGTTATTTCCCAATCGAGTTTACGCAGATCAAGCCAATCGCTCACCGTAGCCCCAGGCATCCGTTACTACGTGGATAATTAATAATAATGGCGAAAAAATCGTTGATCCAAGTCGATTATTCGTACGAAACTCAAACACATCTTAATCACAGCGTAATCGTCTTAATCGCTAAATGAAAAATAATCGTTGATCTCAATGTGTCTTTGCTATAGGTATTTTAATTATTTCTTTGCCCAACGAGTTCGCTTTTCCGATAGGCGCGACATCGTTTACCGTGCTATTTATTTACGCAATCTACGCGTCTTTCAATCGGTGTGTACCAATACGTACGTACTGACGCACTTTCTGGTATTTATTTGAATTTTTGTTTACCGTATATACGCGTGTCATCGACAGGCTGTCCGAAACGAACTTGTTGTCTAAATTCTGCCCAATCGATTTCACTGAGAACAATTGAAAACAAGTTGATTCTCGACAAAATAATGAAGAAATAATTGCAAAATGTTCTGTGATCCTGCGAGGTGAGAATAAAACAAACTTTATTTTAGAATATCCAAAAAAATGTAGGATATTTATTGAAAACTCTAGCCGAAAAAAAAAAAAAAACAACAAAAATTTCCCGAATGTGGAAAAATGTTAATTGTATCCTCGTATAACTTTCTACGCGGTTGTTCGTTACAACGTAGTATGGCGTCATGGTTTGCCGTTAATTGAGCATCGCCGAGCACGATACGCCGCGAGTCCAAAGTACTCGCAACGTTACGGAATTATTAGCTTTATCGAGTATGAAATTAAGACGTAGTCGGTAGTGTACCCAGAGTTTGCGGCTCTCGACTCTTTTTTTCGGTGTTTCTCTCTTCGTTCGTTGACGCACACGTGCGCATCGACGCCGATATACAAAAACCGGCATGAGAAATCGAGAACGACGAATAGGGATGAAAATATTGTATGCGTTAGAGGGCAATGAAAAGTGCAAATACACCAACGACGATGACTATATGCCGCATGCATACCGCGGTAAAACCAATCGATGGCTTCTATAGCTGCAGGTATACGCGTACCGTCGTAAGTTCTCGTCGGGAAATAAGTCTCGCGAGCTCGAGTAACCGGGAGTCACGCTTGCCACCGCTGTATGGGCATAAATAAGCTCACCCGTGGGTCTCTCGGAGCGTTACGCGTTACGCGTTACGCGTTACGCGTTACACGCTCCACGGTACATAGGGAGTGTGGGGTATGTAAAACGAGAGTGCAATCGAGGTGAGCCGAAGCGAGCCGAAGCAACCTCCCCGAAGACCTCATCGAACTTTAACCTCGGAAAGAAACATTGCGAAGATATTAATGGGTAGTCTGACCCAACGATAGATTTCTTATCTACGCGATAAGACGCATAATTGCACGGAAAAGATAATGATAATGATAAAAAAAAGAAAAATGTATTTATCTATGACCGCGGGGCCGCGTCTATCGCCGATGAGTTTTCATCATGCCGCAACGGCAGAGATCGTGAAAGATCGAAGGAAACGAAGGATACACCAGAGAGGATGCGGTTCGCGGTATCACTCGAGAATTGGAGAGAACGCGCGAAGCAAGAAAGAAAGTAGCGAAATAGAAAACCGGGCGGGAAATACACGAGCTTTGTGAGAGATTATAGCGAAAGAAAGAGCAAATAAATGAGCAAAGAGCAATGGGGAAGCATTATTAGAGAGAGGGAAACGCGACACGGTGTAACGGTTAAGGATTTACACTCGCCCGTTGGGCGCGGTGAATTCTTCTCTTGCGAGATTATAACCTCCCGCTCGTTCTTTTTGCGCGAGCGGTATAAGCGGTCGAGTAAGCGGTATACGCTCAATCTCGACGTTACTTCTGAGGATGATGCGAACCTTGCTCTCCATGTTATATTACGTAGAAAACAAAAACATTAGATATCTCTTGCAATATGGCATGATGTCGACGATTCGAAGCTCCACCACGTAGTCAAAGTACCAATTCGATGAAATATTACGAAATTTATATGCCACTCGTAGTACTCTTTTCTTAATAATACTCTATTTTTTTTGTTATTTTGAAAAATTCACCATTCCCGTGTAACACATCTCGAGGTAAAAGTGTAGCGCTAGTTCTGGAGTAACAAAACTCCTCGTCACAAAGGGATAATAAAGCCACTTTTCCGCTACACTTGGGAGAAAAATACCAACAAACTCTCCGAGTTGAAAAACTATCTCGTCCATCGCGGAATATGTTACGTCGGAAATCACGCGAAGCGAGAGTAATACACGATGAAAGAGCGAGAAGAAGTCCGCGTACAACGATAGAGTCGCGGAAGAGAATAAGGAAGTCGGACCTCGTGCAGTTGCGCTAATCGGTTACACGAAGAAATCAACGCGTAGACACCAGCGACTGCTGCTAATTTTCTCCTCATTACGGTTCAATGCGTTTCTACACCTTCAGCGTGTATGTATAGCTAAATAGCTTTATTGCAGAAATATATGTATATATACTTATTGCTATCGGTGTAAGGTATACGAACTCCCGGGACGTTTCTATGCGCTTCGGATACTGCAATCTCGTTAACGGAGTCTCGGACTACACGCGTTGCACGGAAAACGGACACGATGAAGAATCGCGAGAATCGATAGATATTGGCTTTTTACGCGAGAACTCGGCGAGATAAACACAGAAATACGGTAGAAAAAGAATTAAATTACAAATAAAGAAAGAAAAAAAAAGGGAAGGAGAAATGGTAGAAAAGATTATCTTGCGCGAAATGTGTCAAGTTTAATTCAACAGGTAATAGGTACGCAAAGGCAAAGGGAACGTTTGTCGGAGAGTTAACTGTACAACTGTTTCTTCACGCGAGCTGTACAATATAATAGAAATACTGAAGAAACAACATTGTACAGAGGCCCGGAAGTGGGTGAATCGAACTCTTTCACGTATAGACATAATAATACTATTTGAAACTCGAACGAAGCATCGCCAATGCAAAAGTTTAACGGCACAAAAATTGTTGGCCCGAGGAGTCATAATAAATTGTATCGCTAGAAAGAAAATAAAAATGGAAGAAGATTGACGCTTCGTTCGTACAGACGGCAACGAAATAACAAAAATAATAGTAATAATAAGTAATTAACAATAGTAAAATAATTTATAAAAATATTATCGTAAGAAGAATTGATAACAAAAATATGCTACGTAACAAACTGCCGTCGTGGGTGAGAAAAAGTATAATAGTACTCAATCTGTGTGAGAGATGAAGACGTTCCCGCCTCGTCTTGATCAGTACGGAAGAGATACGTAGGAGGGCAAGTGTGTATAACCGGCGCCGTTTTTCTCAGCCTCCCCTGCCCTCCCCTGCCCTCCCCTGCCCTCCCCTGCCCTACCCTGCCCTACCCTTCCGGAGGCCCGTGTACCTACAGTGTGGCATACGGTTCGAGAGACTGGATGAAAGGTGCCGCGAGTTGCCGAATAGCCGGAAAGAGCGAAAGAGTGGATCGAAACGACGCGAGAGACTCGACGATCTTCGGAAGAACGAAAGAAAGAAATAAGATAGCGAAGGTGAGTGGGGGTAGAAAAGAAAGATAATTCCTTTCTGCGTTTCGACAGGGGGTTCTGTAATATTTAGTTCCTTTTATCCTTCTATGCTCCAATATCTACACGAGCCGCGTCGCCCCTTCCTACTTTACTTTACTACCGATGATGGGATCTCCGGGAACGGGGTAGAACGGGGTAGTAGACACGACGGCATCGTAGCGGATTGTACAGTTGTAGCCGCAAGAAAGCTTATTTTTTAGGAATTCTCTCTTCCTCCTTTCCTGAGAACGATATCGTCAGAGAAATACATTTTTCTTTTCTTCTATCGAAGGAATTTCGAATTTCATCCTGATGAAGTCGTTTACTTCATACTTCAAAATACACTCGTCCCCGCCCTTGAGATTGCACGGTAAGTCTGGATCCTTAACACTTCGAAAATGCCGAGTAGCTGTGTAGATATTTTAACTTGTAATCATTTTAATTTCAATTATTATAGAATCAATTGGTTTCACGAGAAAAAAAATATTGTACAAAAATGCCCCCTCAAATGTGTGTACCTAATTATCAGGGATAAACAGCTGTAATTATAGAGACAAATAATAAATAAAAATAAATGTAAACGCCTCTATTAGAACTCGCAAATTTTACGAGACAATTTTCAGATTTTTGCCTACATTTCACTACAAATACTAATCAATGCGAAGAATGAGATATTTAGGGCGGCGTCGTTTTTAGCATCCCTCGTTCCCTCATTCTCTTCTACACCACAGCACTAACGAGATGGGTCACTCGTTGTCCAAGCACCCGAATGAGCATCAGCGGTGTGCGGCTCGTTTAATTTCTAGTTTCGGGAATCCGTAGGCTGTGTTGCCTCCGTTCGGACATCGCGGTACCTCTCGCATGGCACACTGGGATCTTCGTCGAGCCACCGCCAGGATAATGGCAGCCATAAAACGGCCGTAAAGCGTCCTCTCGCGCGGCCTCCGCCTTCTTATAAACACTACGGGGCCGTAAACACTCGAAATTATCGAGCCTCAGGGTGCTCGATAGGTGGCACTTCCCTTTTCCCTCTTTCTTGGCTTTGCGCTCCTTTAAACGCGACAAAACGATAAAACAAAACAAAACGAAAAAAGACTTTCTTCCAATATGTCTGAGAAACATTCCTACAGTCAATCATCCGTATACCTTATTTTTCATAATATTATATTACGACAAATCGTATTAAAGTAATCGCATCGCCGAGTTAAACAAAACGTTCTTTAAAACTTCTACTTCCGTTGCACAGATTATACCTTTCGAATTTTGTAGGTTATAAAAAAATAATAAAAAAAATTATTTTCCCGTTTGACAAAATTTTATAGTTTAACCGTAGAGTCGCAAAGTGGAAAGCTAAACACAGGTGACCATACGAGTAACCGGTATTTTCTTTCCTTCTTCATTCGCCTCCTCGCCTGCCTCTCTCTCTCTCTCTCTCTCTCTCTGTTCTTCCTTTCTTCGCTCTAACACGCGGAAGTGAAGAAATAAACAAGTTGAAAAAATTTAAAAGAATCGCTAACCGTCCGGCAAGCCAACTTTTCCGTTGTTCGCTTCTTCTCCGAGTGTTTTCTCTCGCGCGTTGTGCGGCATTACAAAACTTTACGACGTGTACGGCAACGGAGAACATCGCGTTCATTAATTTATTGGCGAGATTATAAATTCTTCGAACCACGTTGCGTGTGTGTACGCGGATTGTATTTTTTTCCGCGGAAAGAGATCGAATTCTGTCGAATACGAACATTTTACACATTTTTATTTTTTTTTTCCTCGATATTTCAGATCGTTGGACAGAATATTGCTATTAAAAATAATGTTAATTTGCCTATATGACGAATGATCGTACAGATGTTTTTTCAAGTCGCCCGCATCTGCTACTTTTCATGTATACCTATATGGTTCTTTTTTGTTGTTGTTTGGCTATATGTTTAATTCTATTCATTCTTTCCACCTGTCTTTCTCAGTTTCACGTGTGTTTTTTAATTTGAAATCTCTTTGTCGCACTCGCGCGCGACTTCGAAGCTGCGAGAGAGCGATTTCTCCGTGGTTCGCTGCTCGACATACTATACATGGCACAGGTAGCGCGTGCGCCGCTTCGCCAAGTTAATAAAGATATCCCTATTATATCGGAGTCGTATATAACCTACGCTCATTTTACGTTTGAATAAAAGCCGCTTAATTTAAGAAGTGATTTTAACGATCACCATAAATTCCTTACTTCCCGAACGTACTTCCCGGCTATCATGCATCTTCCAATTAATATTATTCCAATATCGAATTACCTCACTTGTTTTTTTTTTTTTTTTTTTTTTTTTTTTTTTTTTTCTTTTTCCGTCAAATTACAAATTGTATGCATTTTATTTTGTTTACAATCAATCAATGTTTAAAACATCGGTAAAGATAATCGCAAACGTGAAATACTCTATTTCACTTCGAAAATTGTAGTTTTTATAAAAATCAAATTGTCTTTTTGAGATCGTATTGTGAGATTGAATTCATAGATACGGAAAAAAATAGATTTAAAAATCAAGTGCCGAGTTTTTAATTACACGAAAATCGAAGCGATAAATGTTTCATACCTGTTTTCGATTAGAGATTTCTCTCGAAAATCATCGAGTAATAATCGAGCAGAAACGGAACGACGCACATAACAGGCAAAGATACATAAAAAAAAGAAACAAATGAAGGTTTAATGGGAGCGAAGATCTTTTTTCTGTCTCATTTCTCGGTCATTCCTTAAACGCTGCGGGGGTATCGAGCACTCACCACCCAAGTCAGTAGGTGTCCGAGCGTCCGTTCCACGGATATTCCCGCGAGCATCGTCTCGTTCCCTTCGCAGTTTCGTATATCAAAGGACTTTCCCAATTCCCATGCAAATCAGCCAATTTATTTCGTCGACGGGTCCCAAAACGATTAGGTTAATGCGACCTCCTCGCCGCCGTGCTCCGTCGTCCACGGATTTTTCGTCGTCGTTCACCTCAAGACCCGCGGAGAGATATCCGTAGAAGCGCGGCGACGAGTATCCGTAAAATCTTGTTTCGAATCTTTCCGACTTTTGGGAAGGAAGGGGTGACGACGATACACCGCTCTAAGTATATAGTACAGATACCTATGTTTTATAAAGGCTGTCCGAGAAAATCGACAATCAAATTCAATCGAATTAACTATTATATTGTTCAGCTCTCCGAAATACATCGGAAAAATGTCGAAAATGTGATTTTATGTTCCGTATTTTTAATACGACTCGATGAGTTTTCACGAAATTATTATGATATTCTCCAGAAAAAATGCCTCCAATTCTGTCCGATTTTTTTAGTGTCTTATTTTTTTTTTTTCACGCGGAATATACATATATTAAGGAATGAATTTTGAGTTTCGACACATCGAGTATAATAGTATACAAAACTGTGGCATAGAAGTGTATAATAGGTATAAACAGAAAACTATACGCGTACACTGGACCTTGTGGCGTCGGTGATCTCCATTGGCCGTGGCCGCCTTGCTGTATAAATAATGGTCTTAACTTGATTAACGAACGGCTCGATTGTAAATCGCTGAGGTGAGCGCTCGTTAAAAATCGATAAGCCACCGCGGCGAGGGAAGCCGGGGTGCATGACTGTACGGCATCTCGATCCGGGATCGGGTGATCGCGACCATAGGTCCGTCGGCTTCTCTTCAACAACGCGGCTCCTTATTTCGCGTGTGCTACCTAGCTACTCGCTCGGTTTCTCCATATTTTTTTTTTTTTTTTTTTTTTTTTTTTTTTTCCTCTTCGGCCTCTTCCCGAACCCTGCTACGGTATACACATATACATATATAACTACGTAGGTACCTGCTGAGATTGGCGTCGCTACTGACGGCCTACACGCTCTTTCGACTGAATTAAGACGTACCATTCTTTTTTTTTTCCCCAATTTTTATTACCGATTTTCACTCGACAAATGCTCTGCTTACTTCATTTTTTTTTATCGAGCTAAAAAATAAAAAAATCGCAGAATTTTAAAATTACTCCAAAAAACAGGCTGTTTGACTCGCGGCGGGATATGCTTTATATATGCGTCGTCGTTGTCCCTGTCTCTGTATGAATAACAATAGATAAAAAAATAAAAATTACAACATAAGATGATTTTAAAAAACACGACAAGTAAAGAAAAGTCTCGAACAAAGATCCCCGATGTTTCTTCGACTACCGCGACATGAGGGCTGAATAATACAGAATAAAATTGTTGATTTTAGTGTGTTAAGTAAAAGTTGTACGAACGAACTGGACTGAGTTTTCTTTCCCTTTATATACCGTTAGTTTCCGAGAGATTGGACAGGACCCCTCGCGGAGTACCGCGGGTGGCGCGACGAATTAAAAGAACAGCCGTAGGCAGAGAGACGCAGTCAACAGCATCGGAGAAAACGATCCTCCGACGTTCTTGTCATGCATTTCGTGTGTGTGTGCGCGCGCATGCCGTGTGCCGCGTCACGAGTCAAACATCGCGCAACTTTCTGTTAAGAAAAGAAAAAGATCGGAAGGAGTTTTAGAGGGAGGATCGCGAGTGGCGCGCGATACCTGTCGTTCCACGGCCACGGAAAAAACAAAAAAAAGTAGCGCGTGCGACCAACGACGAAAACTCCCGGTAAGACGGCCAAAAGAATCCACGAAGCCGAGCGCGAGAAAGATATGCGAGAGGAGGACCCACCACCACGCATAGCTCTCTCTCTCTCTCTCTCTCTCGAATCGCGAGCGTCGCGGTAGTGTCTCAATCCCGGCGAGCAAAATTGCTATGAGGGAAGAAAAATTCTGCAAGCGACAGTTGCGGAGTTCAACGATTATAGAATACCTTTCTTTCGCGACAAAGGAGAAAACAAAATAAATAAAATAAATAATAGTCCAATTATGAAAGAAGCCTCACCTGCTGCCGTTGTTGCGACGAGTCACGTTGTTGCGATCGAGTCAATCAAGAAATTTCACGAAAAATATCTACGAGGACTTGCAATGACTCGAAGTTGCTTGCAGTCTTTTTAATTGTCATTTTTATCTTTATTGTTATACGGAGAATCAATTATCCGTTCTCCGTTTAAACCGTACCGTTTGACGACGGTATTTTTCATGTGTGGACCATCATATGGTCCACACATGAATGGTAATGGTACAAATCGTACTGCAAAGAGGTGCTATAATACAAAATTAAAAAAGCTATGAAATGCAACAACGCGCGCGCGCACGCGCACACGCACACGCACATGGAACGAATAGTACGCGCTTGTAGTATAGAAATAAGGGGAATGAGGTGGTTGGGAGGATTTTTTCGAGGTCGTTCGGCGAGAGAGAGAGAGAGAGAGAGAGAGAGAGAGAGAGAGAGAGAGAGAGAGAGAGAGAGAGAGAGAGAGAGAGAGAGAGAGAGAGAGAGAGAGAGAGAGAGAGAGAGAGAGAGAGAGAGAGAGAGAGAGAGAGCTCTCGAAGAGTCTTGCGGCGCGCCGTTCTACCGCCGTTGAGGGCGAGCCAAGATCGAATGTGCGATCGAGTGTGTAAGTGCGAGTGGGCCACCAGCAGAGCCCCGGGACCACCGCCGGTGCTACGCCGAGTGAGCCTCTCTCGAAGCCGGACTTCTCTTCCTCTTTTCTTGACTCTCTCGACTCTTCTTCCCTTGAACGACTACGGCGACGAACGAGATAAAAAGAGTATCGAAAGGTGGCTCGGCACCGGGTCTGCGAACGAAGCTTCTTCCCCTTCCCTCGACGCCGGTGCAGCGTTAACACAGGGCTACAAAGACGAAGACGGAACGAACATTCAAAGAATGCGTAGGCCGATCGTAATGATTTGAAAGCATGTTGCACCCGCGCTTCGGTAACGGAGGGATCATTCACAGAATTATACTCGACGATCTAGATGAATCTCGATTTGTCGGATAGCCGAGACATTCAGAGTTTCTTTAATGATGATTAATATTGCGGATGGATCCGAGGGGTTTGTATTCGGCTGGTCGGTCTTAAAATCCAAATAAGTTCTAAAATTCCAACTTTATAAATAATTTCGTGCACTGCAAATAACTTTACACAGCCAAACTAAGCCTTATTCCCCCAGTTTTCCCCCAAAAATTAAAGTCAATATTCAATCCTCCGGAGATATCCGATAAGCCGGAGATAAACGTCTTGATGTAAACCTTTCTCCTCGAAAATTTCAACCCCTACAAAAAACGGTCTCTTTTGAAAATACAATGAAAACAGAGCCCAACCAGATGCAGGCTTCTTATAAACTCTGCGTTTTATTTACGACAGCTATCATCTAGTCTTGTCTTTCCCTATCAACGAGACGCTCCGTTAACAATCAATTTTTCGGATAAAACGCAACATGTTAAAATCTCGACGAAGCGTAGGTTCGTGACGTTCAGTGACCCATTAGAAAGCAAAACCGGCGAGAAATTCAAAAGACCCAATTCGCTTAGCATTGAAAAGCGAAATTTTATCGAGGTGCGAATCCGTTCGGTTTTACGCTTATAATACCTACATCGTATCTTCGGGCTGTGAAACAACAACAATAAAAAACCATGCGCGTGGGTTGAAGAAATAATAGCAATGATCAGTGTTCGGATCGCATGGCAGAAGCGAACGAAAGAAGGGAGAAAGAGCGGGAGATGCGCCAGATCCCTGGCAGCGATGATGCGCCTCGATGTCGCGATCAAAATCAACTCGTAAAGATCGCGAGGGTTCATCGAGAATTAATTCGGAACGTTAATTGATCGAGGGAAAGTTATAGTACCTACGTGTAGGCCCCTCTGTTACGGCCAGAGAGTCGAGAAATCGTACGTGTATAGGTTGAATAAATCTGTGCGATATGCTAAGTGGATGCCAATTTCGGGACTATAGGAGGATCGTAATCACTCCGAGAGTCCTAATGAGTCAGTTCGTGCTCGTGATCAACGATTCCTACGGTCGATTTAACTCTGCCGAACGACAACTACCACGTTGAGATAGTCTTATTCTCGCTTTCGTCTTCCTCACGTTTTCCCTTCGTAGTAAATTAAACCCTTGGAATTCCGGCAAAGTTCAACCGGGATATCATTATGTAATCCACGTTATCATGATAAGTTACGATAAAAACAACGGCGGATATAAGACAATAAAAATCACCGAGTTTCGCGACAAATATGATTACGACCTTTCTTGTAGATTCGCGATCGCTTCCTTCGCAGTAAAGAAGAAACCTCAATGTTTCAACATTGATTGTTCAATATTTTCAAAACGGTCACCCGTTGCAAAAATATCAGCAAACGAGCCATTAACGAGATATACGGATGTGCGCACATTGTTATTGCTTCTTCATAGCTTCTTTCTATGGCTTTGGCACTCGACAACACAAGTTTGAGTCTCTTAATGACCTCTTGAATTTCTTTATCCCTGGTATACATTTTTCGAATAAATATTTCATTTCCCGGGAGGGATCAAAGATCGGCTTCAAAGGGCATTCATCGTGACGATGGAACAAAAAATCGAGAGGAAAAATAAAACAAAGCCGAGTAACAGAACCGCGTGGCGCACGTAAGAGGTTCGATCGCTCGGTCGATCTCACCGATCTCGTCGAAGAAGAGGTGACTTCGAGAATCGATCTTCTCGCTGCTGCTGCTGCTCCCGCTGATGCGGCACTCTCATCTCCTTTTCGCTTCTTCACTTGCGTTGCTCGCTCCGTCGCTCGCTCGTGTGTTTGTTCGCCTGTAATTAAAGCCCTCGACCGCCACGGGCGCGACCTCGATTGCTCTCTTCTTCCTGATACGCCTACCGAT
This sequence comes from Cryptus armator, assembly GCA_963971235.1. Taxonomy (NCBI): domain Eukaryota; kingdom Metazoa; phylum Arthropoda; class Insecta; order Hymenoptera; family Ichneumonidae; genus Cryptus; species Cryptus armator. Next base: position 24,226,477 of record OZ020234.1, on the reverse strand, counting down.
CTCTCACCTTCGCACGCTCTGTCTCGCTTTCTCAACTTCAACTTTTATCCTTCTTAATCCTTTTCGTTCGCTTCTAGAACGTTTTTTTTTTTTTTTTTCTTCTTTTTTTCCCCGTCGCTTGTAGCTTGACGGTATCGTTGGTGATAAAGAAAGATAGCTAGATAGCTCTCTGTTCTTCATATATGTTTTATCTCTGTTCGGAGTTGAAAGATATCTCGCTCTCTCTCAACCATAATCGAGCCGACGAGCGAGAGAGCGAGCAACGAAATTAGTTACACCTCTTTGCTCCCATCACGCGATAGCTAATTCCCAATAGCAATAGCTAATTACTCAGTGAACATTCATCGTTTCTTCGGTATAGTCTCTATATATACGTATATATCGACTGTACGGTATATCACACATTCCTTCGATCCTTCTTACATAACTCCTCGAGACGATTATCGTACGTTCGGTGTGATCGATTGAATCGCGATTTGATGTAAGGCTCTTCCTTGAAACTTGATATTCGTGCTGTTGAATATTTTTCGAAACAAGATGGGAAATGGCATAGAACGATAGTTGATTTCAAACATCTGTACTGATATAAAAATGAAAGAAAAAACAAAAGCATTTCCCTTCTTCTTCAACTTTTATTTTCGTCGTTTCTCTTTTCTTTTTCAAAAATACGCTACAAATGATAAAAAGTAAAATATTTCGAATAACCAAAAACTCTAGACATAATATTTTTCTCACTCGTGTATTGTAAATTGTCGGGACAGATGTTTTTATCGGGCTGTGATCCAATTTACCATAAGCCAAACTGTGGCCACAAGAACAAATCCGATTGCCCATTTCAAGGTGTTGTGCCGCTTAGTCGTTACTAAAATTCGATAATCCGTAACGCGCCGCTGATCCACGGAAACCTAAGGGTAAACCGTGGATGAAATTCGAACTGTTCTATGTTATATGTATACTGGCGAAGGGTCTTCGGCCCTTCGCCCTTCGAGCGTTCCGCACGCGATTCGATAGGGTTTGCTCGTTACGCCGGTCTCCGCCGACCTCTGTGACGTTTCCATCGCTTTGTACAGATGGGGATGACATGAACGAGACAGAAGCCATGAGACCAAAAAAGGGGAACTTACAACCGATTCCAAAGGGCCCTCCTTGCTCTGGCATGACGAGTTTTCCTAGACTTTAGCCCAGAAAAAACAAACTGCGCCTCACTGTAGCGAAACGTAGAGTTGAACAAAGTGAGAAAGGATGATGAAAAAAATCGACCTTTCGGTTTGACTCACCCTTCTGTAAGTCTTTGTATAACCAATATCCGTCACCAGATACGCAAGAAGGATGCCACCAAATTTTCAATCTTGAAAAGTTAAAAAATATAGATTACGAGAGGAGAAGAGGAGAGAATCGGTATTAGAGAGAAAAAGAAAACGAGACACGTGTGCCCTCGTTACAGTGGGCTGGAAAGGTATATTTATAAAAGTTAGCTGTGTTAACTGCACCTGGAATTGTACCCTGCGGAATATAACTACATCCTACACCACGTGCCCGCTCTTGGATTCCCTTCTGGTTCATCGGTAACGTATGCGAGGGATAGAAAGAAGAAAACATATAACGGAGAGATCGCCTAAGAGAGAGATAGCGGATAGTGAGAAAAAGGACGTATGCTTGGTATATTTAATTGACACCTGGCTGGTGATAAAGAGGAGGGAAGCTCAGCTCACCCTGCAAGAATAACCTCGTGTCCACCCCTCGGGTTTTATGACTCATTTGGAAGCGTTCTCGGTACAATCCGGACTTTGTTATGAGCAATATACAGACGCAAACAAGAAAATATCGCACAAAAAGAAGAACGCGCTGATAGGAATGAAAACATTGAAGAGTTATAAAATTATTTAAAAAATCAATGCAATCAATGACACTTCGGTAGTTTGAAATAATAGATATGCAAATAACGAATATAAAAGACAGTGGAATTGGATAATAAATTAAACAGATGACAAATTGCATGATAGGTTTCAAAAAAGTAAATACGAAAAAAAAAAATGAAGTGTTAATTCATCGGAATTGGGTAACTACTTAAACGTATTTGTATATTTTCTACATCATGTCAGCTGTGGCACCTGGCGTCATAGGATCCGTGATAGAAAATTATGGTCCGAGTTGCGAGCGTCGAACCGTGTCCTTTCATTCCCTCCGAGCGTTGAGTACTCTACAGCCCTCTCGAGCGTAACACCCATAAGTACACTCCCGCCGCCGCCACACACATGCTTGGGAAATGTCGAAGACCGGAACAAAACAAAAAAAAATATTAAAAAAATGCAACCTCATCATCATCTTCATCATCCAATTCCAAACGTCACGACTGTTTCAACGTTTTTAATATTATAATAGACGATTCATCAAGACTCGGAACAATGAATACTTTTTTATGTCGACTCGGTTTTTTTTTGTTATTCATTGTTTTTTTTTTATGCGTTCGACAACACCTGGAGTCAGTGACGCATGCGACTTTATCGTATTTGTATATGTACTATATGTATATACATATATGTATATATAGTAGGCATATGATAGACGATATGGCAGAGATACGTTATATAGTTCGTTATTATAATTCACCGCGTCTGTTGTATTAATCGTGGATGTCGATCAAAGCTGTTCGTTCGGTTCGTTGACGACCCCTCGTGTCAGGCAACTCGTCAAATCTTTGACAGGCCCCCTAAGTTGTCGCATTGAGCGACGTGCGGAATATGTTTCAATCGATTCTACCGAATACAGTGTAGTAGGTAGACGAATCGAGCCGACAATGGACAGCCTAATCTCAGTTGACACGTGCTACCGCCCGTGTCTACAGTTTCCAAGAGTTTATATTATTCTATTTCTGTGGCTATCATACTATGCGTCCGTCTGCCAACGGACGCACAGAAATTCTCTTTCGAACGAGATAACGATAGCCTTTTACACCGTATTCACGTGCATCGTGTTGCAGATGCACGAACGTACTTGCAGTATTTGTAGAACAAACAACAAATAGTCGAACTGGTTGGTAATATCTTCAAGATCTTATCAAGATATAAAAGAAACGCATTTGATGCCAATCGACTGAAACAATGTAAAGACTCCTCCCGACCTTCGATATCAAAGTGTACCTCCATTTCCAAGTATACCCTACGGGGGTAACCACCAATTCCGTATCCTCGAAGAGAACCTCGGTTGCACAGCTTCTAGGCGGGAATTCAAGGTATGGGTATCAGCAGTTCCGTCCTCCCGAGTATCATCAGCAGCACCGTCAGTAGGAGCAAAAGCAACATCGGCACTCGAGGGTACGATGAAGACGTCGGGAGGTTCGTGGCAGCTCAAGGTCTCCCACTTCCCCCACTTTACTGGGAACCCCCGTTTTTATCCTTTCCCTCCACTTGCTTCTTCCTCCTCTGACCCAAGATCCCCTATCGTTTCTTCTCATTCTTCTTCTTCTTCTTCTTCTTCTCTTCGTCCTCTACTTCCATCTTTCGCAAACTTGCCTCCGAGTGGGAAACACGTTGGCTGTCCAAAGACGAAGAAGAAGAAGAACCCAGAAGAGGGAAACGATCGCGAAGCAACGATACGAAAAGAAGTGAAACAGAGATAGAAGGTTATAGAAGTAGAGAGCGAGATGAAGAATAATAAAAGAGAGACGAAAGAAAAGCCCGTGCAACGGTCTGAAATAATAGGTTGCGCCTGTGCGCTCATTAACCTTTATACCCTGCCAGGCTCTCGCGAGTACCACCAATCTTCTTTCCCTCGCTCGCGTCTCCTCATCTTTCTCACTCTACATCCCGACACAAACACTCGCTTCTGTCTCTATCTTCGACTCTCGTGGCGTATTCTTGTAGACTCTTTCGATGGTTTTCCATCGAAACAGAGACAACATCTTCGTGTACCTATGTGTGTGTCCGTTCCGTTGTTGAACACGAACGGCGTCTGGTGGATGGCGCGGATACACCTTGACGCTCACCCGGTCTACGATACATGAGCTCCATACGTACAACAGGTAACGCGTGTTTGCTCTTTGCCATTGAAAGCTGCGACGCGCCAAAGACTTGCAAAGTGTGCGATATCCTTTTTGTTTTTTTTTTTTTTACTGCGACACAAACTTGTACACCATTTACTTGAACTAACTTTCGAAGCCTTTTAACTCTCAATTTGTCTTGTCCTTTAGCCTGGCGCAACAAGTCCCATTTTTCTTTGTTTCTCTTCGTTCTCGTATCTTACTTAGTTGCCGTGTCCTGTTCATTCTACTCACGCATGATACAGAGAGAGAGAGAGAGAGAGAGAGAGTGAGTCTCGTGTGAGATGAACAGCGACAACGAAAGATCATATAAGAATCAAAGCTTGTTCTACTTTAGTGCCTTGTGATGTTGTTTTTTTGGTACCTGTTCCTACCGACGACGTTGGTGAGGACCATTAATTCTTCGAGCCGAAGCGCCAGTTGGATCATTTTTCAAAGACCAATAAGATTCTTGACGCTGTGAAGATGGAAGAGATTATTGGATAGGAAATTGAGTTGGTTTGGAGGGAGATGGATACGGGAGAAGGATACGGGCATTGGCGCTAGAAGAAAAAGACAGATCAGCTAATGACAAGGCATGCTGAAAAAAAGGCGTTTCATCGGCGTTTCATGCAAATTTGGGCGTTGCAGATGCGTGCAAGCGCTTTGACGTCTAAATTTTAGATTATTCCATTTTTTACAACATCGTTAACACACCTCGATAAGTCACGCAATTTAAAAAGCTTTCAACGACTCACGATGAAGGTTCACGAATGCGAAACTTGCCACGCCGCTTTTCAGAGAAAGTATTAAGCAGGTCAAGCGAAAACACCGCGGAACTTGCAAAATTTTCTTACATTAATTCTATACAATTTTTTTTCCATCATATCTTGCTATTGCGATAACATATTTATACTCATTGACTATTTGGTGTAAAAAATATAATTAACAATAATGATTCATGTACAAATGAACAGCTCAATTATAGGTCCAAGAATCCACTTTTCAAAACTTAACATTCCGTAACTTCCAATGGAAATTTTTTATTTTCAAAAGATTTGCATTTCGGTATTCCGCACTTCATCGCCCTAATGGGCTTTTTTTTTGTTCAAAGTTTTCTCAATTAGTCACGCAGTATGCCGCGCGGGCATCGAATGCAAAGGAATTTCAAACCGCGTTGAGTGAACGCAGCTTACCTGTTTGAACGACACCCCAACTATTTTCCGGATTCATAGAATTCCATTGGGATCGAGGATGGGGGGGGGGGGGGGGGGACTCCACACGTTGAAGTGTGACGAACGTGCGAAGCTAGCTTTCCGCTCATTACGGCTATAGCAGTACTGCTTACCATTACAGACGCGGCGTGGATCTTGTGTAGGCCTTTGGAACTTTTGCCGACACCTTTATTTTTTATTTGTCAGGTTTTCTCGTTTGTCGTTGACAGCTTTAGGGGAGATTGAAACGCAACGACTCAAAAGGTGTCGAATGTTTTATTCGTAGATCTGGATATCTGGAGAGATTCTTTCGATCGGACTCCACAAGTTGAATCTGATAAACGTGCGATGTGGCGTTTTTTTGTTCATTGCAGCCACTCCCTTGTCATAAAGAAAGCTTTCCATTGGAACCTTTGCCAATACCTTTTCATATTTAGTTTATTTATGTTGGGAATAAAAATAAAAAACGATTCGATCGAACTCTCTCTCTCTTAATTTTGGGAGATAACGATTTCAATTGTTAACGCACTGCTGCTTAAGCAGTTTTTTTCAGAATTTATCAAGTGTTCATTAATTGACAAAGAACTATAAACATGAAAACGTAATCGATACGAAGAGTTTCACAGTGAGTGAAGCTAATTGCGATCGTTTACTCGAATATAACAATCATTGTTGGAGAAAGGAGGTTGAAGAAAAAATACGAACAATGCGAATATAGCTGTACCGTCTCGAGAATCTCGTGGGAACGTTAAAGCGTCGCAAGGTGGCAAAGTTATAGGTTGAGTAAAATAAAAATGAGACGGAAAAAGCGAGGATTAAATCGTTCTCGTGCTGCATCTCACCGTAGTCGTCGTCTCAACGACGTGTTTACGCTTTAAAACATCGTATCGTTCTCAATAGCGAAGAGCCTCGCGTGTGTCGGCCCTGCCTTTGGTAGGATTATCCGTGTACCCCAGAAATCTTGGAGCTTTCCATTTGTTCGGGGGAGGGTTCACGAGTTTTTATATGTCTCTTATTCTGCTCGTATGCTCGTCTCCATCTGTATTACTTCGATACAGGAATCAACAAAATCTCTGATCGATGGCTTTGTCAACGAGTTCGAGACTTCGACCGTGAATTAACTTTGGAAACAAGGTTCCCCGTCGAAAGTAGAATTCTCAGGCTTACGGTAACTGCTCAACCAACATTTCCAAGTTGATCGACAAATCAAACAAAACTTTTAGTCAATCTTTATCCGAAAGACAAAAATTGTATTTTTGTTTTTGTTTTCAATTATCAATCGACTTGAGGTGAAAAATATTGCGATATTCGTGTTGACGTAAAAAATTCCAAAGAAAAACATGTTTGAATAATATTCCTTTTAACACTGGAATCATTGTGAAAAGAAAGCAAGAAGAAGTCAGGCGTTTTTCAAGTTTTACATGAACCTATTCTAACGGCGAGGAAAAATATTGCTTACTTAAAATGCCGATTCTCGACAAAATTTGATCTAATTAACGGTTTTTGGTTAATCCTCATTGCGAGACTGTATGCTAAAAATGTATGTAGAAAAATAGCTCATACTAAAATCGTGCGTCGAATGTTAGATATTACAAAAGTTGATCAAGACACGAATGAATTCGTACCGACCTTCGTACGTTTGAACTTATCGATGTTAAAATCTGCCGTGAGTGCACTATACACCCTCTTCCTTTGAATTGTCAAGTGTCTCGAAACATTTGCGTGTTGAATGAGAAGGTGGTAAGAGGCGTCGTCGGTAGTCCGATCGTTTCACCCGATCGTTTCACCCGATCGGCGATAAATAAGTTTCTCTCTTTCTGTTCGATGCCGAAGATCGTTCGAATCTCTTCTCCTCTTTCGCGTATAGCATAAGCTTCCAGCTACCAGGATCGCGGTGTCGGCGAGCGGTAGATACCGCGGACAAGACAAAGGGACACGCGAAATCGTTGGGATTTCGCGAAATTCGGTGAAGTTGAGAAACGGATATAATATAAAAAGAAAAGAAAGACAGAAAATCGAGCGACGAAGAAAGAATATATGTACGAGAGGGAAAAGGTCCTTCAAGGTTTCTAGTGCGAGACTGCTGCTGCTGCTGCTGCTGCTATCTTCTTATGTCCCTGTGTCTTCTGTTTCCCTTGCCTTCGTCGTCCTTCGCTGCGTATTCCCTTTCCGCAGCGACTTCTCTTTGCGCCACCTGACAGCACAGGGATCCAGGTAGATTTATCACTGTACCTTCACGAACCAGATATCATCTCGCCTCCGCGTTCCCGTGTCCCGTGTCCCGTGTCCCGTGTCTTTCTCTCATACGCAATGCACCTCTCTCGTTCCGTAGTACGATGGCTCATCTATTAGTTTGCATTCTTTTTTCTTTTGCTTCATAATTTTTCATTTTTGTCGATTAATTTCTCTCACTGGCCTACTCTCTTCTATTACCTTATTCGATACACTCGTTTCAGATTTAGCAATCATGTTCTATAGATCCAATCATATTTATCCCAATTGCATTTACCATTTTATTTATTTCGTGCCGAATGGCTAGTTGATTTGTCATACAAAAACGTAAATAATTTTTTTAAACAAAAACTAATAAATTGATAAATGTATAAAACACGTCGGGTAATGACAATCCGTTGTAATAAATTAATCACTATGCTATGTATCTCGGTAGCCATTTCCGTATTTCTTGGACCTCAAAAGCTGTCGTATGATAAACAACGTTCCCACGTCTTATTCGTCGTCTTAATTCGAATTGCTTTCCGTGTATGTTCCTCATCATTCCTTCTTGACGTTTTTTTTTTTTCCTTCCTTTTTGATTAATTCTTTATTTATTAATCTTCCGTCACTCTCATCTCTCATCCCGAGACTCTCATTCGTTGAATTCTTTCGGTCTGTACACCCACGTCACGTCGACACGCGGCTCGGAACCCCTGGAACGAAGTCCCAAAGTCCCGAAGTCCCCCAGGCGTCCTCGTGGGACACGCTGCAGGTTGTTGTTACCGTGTGCCGTGTGGCTGCTTCTTCATCTATGCAGAGAGCTTCGTGTCGTCGTGATCGGAAAATATCTTTTTGACTGATGATGAGAGAATGAGCGGAGGAACAAGCGCGTGGCAGCCGGCAAACAACTTTTTCTTTATGTGTCTTAGATATCACAAAGTTATAACGCACATACAACATACAACGTAGGTAGAGTGTCAAATTGATGGAACTCTCAGTTAGATCATTATTCGAGATTATGCATATGTAGGAGGACACGTACGATTATTCAAACTGTTGAACTGTTGTTTCAAATTTTTTTTTATTCTTGTAGCATTAATTTGCTTTTTTCTTCAGTCTTTTTCGAATTCGAAGTTTATAAAAGATTCACAAAAACAAATCGTTCTGTTTGTTTTCTTCGTCAAGTGAGATCTGTACAATGCAATCGCGACTTCGATTAATCTAATTTTCGTCGGATATCCTCCACAAATGGACTTGGTTCAATGTTTTCTTTACTTGCTTTATCTATTATGTCGTACGTAGAAATTCAAAAAACTTAACAATAATCATCATTAGTCCTTAAGATAAAGGAATGTCCGTAGTTCTGTTTCGTATTCTTATCTTCCGCTTGACCTCAAGAGTTTACGAATTGTATCTCGAAAGATCTTTGATACAACAACTGGTTCCCTCGATCTTTCGAACCGATTCGCTTTGCCGTGGCATCGGACAATTCTTTATCTCTACGTTACTTCTTCCGATAAATGCACTCACACGGAAGCGTAGAACGGCCGTATCAACGTCGATAGATCGCGAAATTCTAGATGTCACGTCGTCGTCGTCGTCGTTCGATATCGCGACGTTGGTATATATACAGGATAATCGCGCGAATAAAACGTCGGGAATGGGAGTCCGGTGTGTCCATCCGTATTTCATCTTCCTCGCGGCGTCTCGCGAGATTCGAAGAGGCACCGCGTGCCCATCGAGCGATCATGAAGAGGTCCCACCGCCAGCCGGCGGAGCACGACTCCGGCTGAATACCGAACGTTCGGGCGTTGAACGTTGGACGGTTCTCTTCTCTTGGAAGTATAGTGTATCTCTCATTCTTGGAGCGCACGCTTCAGGCGAGCCTTGCACGCCGCCAGACGAAAGGAGATGCTCCGTTGCTCGAACGGTGTGACAGCGTGTAATCTCCGAGTCGTGGAGAGGGCGAAATAACAGGTTCTCTTTACCCTGACCGCGGCCACTCGCGCGATTCTTCTTTTCTTCCCGAGGGAAGTATGGGAGTAAGACGGAGAAAGATATCTCTTATGATTTTTCCTCTCTTCTTTTTTTTTTGTCAATCCCCCCCCTTCAGAGACACGAGAGATCTTAATTCTTCGTTATTTCATAAAATCTGTAGACTTTTTTTGTACTGTAGTTGATTCAATGTTAAATGTTATAGATTGATGGTAAAAAAATGTAACCTATTAACCCTTTGAAGAAATATTCCATACATTTCTACAGTGTCTCTGAAGTACTTAATCGTTAACACGACACAACACGATTGATGGGCACTTTTGTTCAATTTTCTTTTGTTTCTCTACGGTTTTTTCTTATTTTTTCTTAATCCTTAACTTGACGATCCAACTTTGTTAATTTCTTCAATGTCTGAAATTTTAATCACCGTACAAATTTCGTCGGCCAATTTAGATTCCCGATAAATCTTCGACAAGACACTAATGACTTGTTAGTTACAAATCTCTATTGGGTAGTGTTTGGAACACGGTGAGAAATCAATGTCAATGTAATTGGTCGTCATAGAAAATGAATTATTTATTGTCTATATAGATATTCGCGCCTTTCAGTCGTTCTCTCACACGAATGGCCGGCATTATGTATATCGAATAGAACTAAAGTCGTTTGCTTGCGGTCACCGAGCGTCCTTCCATTCATACAGAAATTCACGTCGGGGAGAGACTTAACAACATCTATACAAGTGGATATACTACTATAGATAGATGCTTTAGAGTTGTCGGTGCGGTAGTCCCTCCAGACCGCGGAGTGTCCGCGGTAGGAGTTGATAGTCAGCTTCTGCTGCTTCTGTTCCGTTTACTTCTCGCTCTCTATGCTTCGCGGCATTATACAATCTTCTACAACAACCTCTATTGCTCGATGTCTATTCAACTGAGTTCTGAGACGTCTTTTGCGCGCTTTCATTCACAGACCGTCGCGGTCAGGTACTTATTCGTGCAGCTACCAACAGGTACGTACTTACTACTACTACTGCTACTACGAGTGTTTACTCATACTGGAACACGCCTCGGTGCTCAACGAGATGAGCAGTTGTAAAACGGGAGTAAAACTTGCGACGATCATACCAAAAGACTTGCGGTGACAAAGACTCGAAGGTTGACACCGCGTCGTTTGTTTGAAGCAACACACAGATCGTAAAACAAGCTATAAATCGACAGCTCGAACAAACGTCGACATGATGATTGCGACTTTTTTTTTGGCCGTAGCCTCGTCAACGTAAAACTCTCCAGAGATATCCTTTTTTTTTTTTTTCATTTTTACCTCGAAACTCGTTTGACTCTTTCTTTTTTTCACGTATTCTTGAGATTGCATAACATTTTTAAAAACTATAATTACTATGATCATTACATCGGTACATCGGTACATCGATCGGATCGGTCGGTTTTACGAATTAATACGTATTTATACGAATTGCTGAGATTCTATACCGAGATTTTATATTTGACCTAACTAATCCGAATAGTTGAAAAAGCAAGCCAAGACTTTAAATCTGCACAGTCTGCAGATTAAAGGTTTGAAAAATATGTCTGCCGACGGAGGGAGGGTTCGGATAACGTAATATTTCGATTAATAGAGGAGTGCCTTTTTGGGGTGAGCAGCGTTGCCCCTTCAAGATTTTTTCTATTACCTATAAACAGAATCGGACAAGTGATGATCTTCGGAGTTTGAATGACCCCTCGAAAAACGCACAGGTCGGTGACAAGCGAAAAAAAATCTATGCTTTGACACCAGTCAGTTTGTTTGAGGTGATAGAAACCTTCGTACGAGTCAAAGGTCTTCAATAACGAAGCGTTAAAGAAAAACCATTGCTCGTTCGAGACATAGAACGATCTCACGAATGTTGTTGTTGTTTTTTTTTTTTTTTCACTCTTTTAAAATACGCGCTATAAGCGTGTTCTCGTGTCGGGAACTTGTCATCGCGCGAGAATCTACGTCAACATATAAGCGTACAATTTATACGTCTATTGTCGTAGCTGGAGGATAGCCCGTCACGATTATTGTACGTTGTAGTTGTAGTTCTATGGGGGTCATTAGAGTCTCTTACCCTTCTTCAAGCTGTCGGGGTCCCAGGGACCACCTATCGGACATCGAGCTCTCGTCAAGTGAGAACCGGCACAAGTGAGAGCCTCGACTGATAAACATAAGAATCAAACGATAATACGCCCTTTGGAAAATCAATTCACAGCCATATCAAAATACGCGATTAAGCCGCTTTAGCATTTTCCGAGCTAACAACAACGGTACAGTTATTTGTAATCGATTTCATTGATGTTTCATCAAGGAAACAGACTTGAGGATATGTCCCGATTAATTTTTCCCCATTTTTTTTCTCTTCGACCACACTATTTCTTGTAACTATTTCAACCTTCCGAATGACTTCCATTGTTTTAAACAATGGTACTCTGATATAGGTAGACGGATAACGGCTCGACGAAGCAAACTTACCTCATCAGCGAGACTGAACCAGAAGGTCCGAAGGCGATAAGACTTCTTCTCTTGCCTCCAACGTTCAGCGGCGTTATCCGTCAACCTTCTTCCCTTCACTCGTCCATTCATCCTCATCAGGGTCCCTACTCTTTCTTCCCTTTCTTCCCAGAAGCACCGATGCAAATTCCTCCATCCGCAGCGAGCATCGGAGCTTTGGATGCAGACGAGACGACGAGAACGGAGTAGTGATCCCTCGAATTGGTTACCCGCAAGGAGAACCAGAAGAAAAAAGAATTAAATAAGAAAAAATAAATAAAATAAATTGACGTACAAGCCGAAGCGGAGTCGCTCTTTGTCGAGGGCTTCCGGTTCATTTACCAAACATCTCATCCACCTTGCCACCGCTCTTACGCTTCGTTTCGTGAGATATACTTTTTATTTCATTAATTTTTTTTCCTTTTGTTTTGTTTTCTTTTATTTTCTCTGCCTCCATCGTCCTTTACTCCGCCATCGCGATCCTCGTCGAGAGGCGGGATGATACCTCGAAGCATATAATCTTGAGTTTCTTTAGCGGGGTAAAATAAGTAGTGAGATTGAGGGAGAAGGAAAACGAGTGGCGAGGATCATGACATTACAAACAGCCAAAGAGCGTCACGCGAACGACTTAGCGCCGAGATATTCTCTCTCTTGGCGTAAGCACACGAAGAGCATGGAGAGCAAAAGAAAATGAAGGCACGAGACTGCGACGCGAACGAGATAATTGTCCGAGTTTCATAGCCCGGAGCGGCATCGTTTAAACAGAATTCTTCGAGCAAATCCGCCATATTTCATACCGGAGTATTCTAATTCGTAAAATTATCATTTCGCCGCAGTTTCACCAATTTGTTTTTAATCTCGTGTTAACGCTTTCAAATACGATCTATATAGAGTAGCTACGAACTATTTTTTTAGTGCCACATTACCTCCAAGAGGAGTGTAGAAACATATCGAAAAAAAAACTTGAAACATTTACATTAAGTTTCTGAATGTATTATACCCATTTCCTCACAAATCTTTCATCTGTTTCGAAGATACAGTGTATTAACCAAGTTGTATCGATAAACTGTACGACCCATCAAATGCTTAAAACTCAAAAAGTTGTTGAAAATTTGCGAGGAAAATTGGGAAGAATTTGCAAAGTATTCTCAAACGCGAATATCGGTACCAATGAATTGAGATTCATTGATTCAATTGGAAGATACAATCCATCAACAAAGTCGCAGAGACAATGATTCATTGAAGTGTTATTACCCAAATGGGCGGATAATCAAATTCCCAAATACATGCGTCGGTAATTATCAAGTGACGCGGTAGCGTGACGTGACGCTACGTTTATACTCCAATATATCGCAAGGGAAATATTTCGTCGACAATTTTGTTTATTCACTAAACATTTATTCAGAATAATAACGAAAACAAATCGAAAACAGCGCCATATGTGTTAAAAAAAAAACGCGGAGAAATGGCCCGTTTTTAGGTTTCTTAGCTCAGGACTATGGCAAGCGGTGGTTTCGCGACTGAAACGATATGCCTCGGCACATCGTGCGAGGAGATATCTCCTTTTCTCCGGGGTCGCCGGCTTCCAGAGTAAAGGTGGACTGGTGTATAATCTTTGAGGGAACGAGAGAGGATACGAGGAGTCGGGCCGAGCCTCTCTTGGATCACCACGAGAGACCGGTGATCCAAGAGAAAAGAGAATAAGTTCAAAGGAAAGAAAAGGGGGACTGGAGAGAGAGAAAGAAAAGTGGTGAGTCTCGCGGTCAGTCGATAGGAGGAACGAGCGGTGGGAGAAGGTAGATCGCGGATTGAGTCATTATGCTTGCTTGGTTGAGAGACCACAGGCCTTGATGCGGGATCGCGGGCTCACTTCGCTGGGGCTGCCATCGGGGCGAGCAAGGAAGCGAATCAAGCGAGTGAGAAGGCGAGCAAGCAAAAGCGAACTCTCGGAGTGCCTCGGAGTGCCTCGGCTCTCAACAAAGTTCCGATCTCTGCTCGTCTCTCGTCTCTCAGCACTCGTCTTTGCGATACATACACGCGAAAGGAAACCGACCGGATGATTCGACGCGTATAGGGCAACGAACAAAGTACTCGCAATGTCCGTAGCTCTGTCTCTCCCGTTTCTCTTCCTCTTCTATATTCTTGATTTTCTACTACTTTTCTTGGACTTTTTCTTTTCATTCTCTCGGGAATTCTTCTTGTTATTCTTCTTGTACTTTTCGCAACGTCTGGTGATTCTCCGATATTGATTGGTGTACCTTCTTCATGGTTTTCTTCGTACATGGAACTTGATCGAAGGTCTAATGGACTAGTTTCGTACACGCTCACCGCCAAGAAATGTTGCATGTTGGATCTTTCATTTCTCATAAGTTTGTATATATATGATCGCGTTTGCCGATGCGCATAGAAAATTTATCTAGTCCTAAATAACTGCATATGTTGAACTGAAGTTTGACGGAGGATTACCAAATTTGGATGAAATCTCTGTAAGGCAATCAATATATGAAAACTTTATCAATTTTTTTTTTTTTTTTTTTCACCTTTAATCCAATATGACGTCTCTATCAATCACTTATGAGATGAGTGTAAGCGGAATATTTATCAATTTACTATTTAATGAAAATATAAATGGCGCATAGAAAATTATTATTTCGAAGGAAATCCCTTCTCGCTACGAGGACTTAGTCGAAAAGTGGATAATTGATTCCTCGAATACGATAAGGAAACGGACAAGTGTCCGTAGGGTTGGGTAAAAGAGAAGGATCAACGGTTATTTCGTCGCGATTCCGCGCAGTTGCCGCTCGAGCGAGACGATGGGAATCGAAGACGAAGTCATTGGAGGGACCCGCCGGTGTGCGTCTGGTAATGGAGAGGCGATATCGAAAGCGTTCCGGTATCCTGTGACCAGAGCCCATCGACGCATTCATGTCGAAGCTATTACGAGATTAAGCCAACCGAGCGATGGGCAATGAAAAAACCAAAGGCTGTTTCCAGTTCGAGCTAAGATCGGCACCAGTAGGATTTTATCTCTCGGCATTCTAAAGCCACTGTAAGTCCACGGACAACTTCTTTTCTGGGTTATTGCGCTCCGATTGAGAATGTCTAGACACGATGTCTTCATTCGTGCTGTAAAAATTCATTCGTATTCAAATTCGCACTAAAATTTTTTAATTATCTTATCGATTGCGTAACTTCAAAATGTCGTTCATTCAATTCCTCGAACAATCTTTCGCTCTTCCATCCTGATCCCTTATTTTCGGTTTTTTTTTTTACTTATGAAAAACACATATTTGCCCGAACTATTATTCCCCGTGCCGAACTGAAATTTTATCCTCTCGGTCCCTGAGACAATTAAGAAGATGAGTCTCTGGAACTCCTAGCCGTGTAGAGAAAAAAAGATGATGTCCCCCGCGAGACACCGGAGACCCACGAACGGACCCGCATGAAGAGGCAAAAAACAAACTGAGAACCAAGAAAGATAGAAAAAAAATATATATATGACGAAAAATTCTAACGAGAAGATGTGGGTTGCGTTTTTGGAGTTCGAACAACAAGCGAATAGAGGGCGCGGGGATTCCGCGCGGAGCGTATCTTTTTAAGAAGGAGTGGTTCGGACGGGCGACGATCGATTACCCGGCTCCCGAGTCTCGCCTTTCGAAGAATCCTTTTGACAAGTCACTCTATGCTCCTTTACTTCTTTACCCATATACTCTCGTCGTCGTCGTCGTCCCATCTTCGCGGAATAGGCCGATCGCCACGGCCTAACGAGCGATTAATGGAATTTCTCGACCACCTGCCCCTCTGACCTTTTCCGCAACGTCTCTTTATATATCTTTGCACATATGGAAATATCGCCCTTTATTCAACTTCTTCAAAGCTTTTTTGTTTTAACTATACATCGTCATTAATTATTCAAATAACCATTTTTTCCAACGAGAAAATAGCTTTCGCAATTTCAGGTTTGTTTTTTCATAATGTTCGAATGACAATAAAATGTCTAAAAATACCCGGAAAACAAAGCAAAAAATCAAGTATTTCGATATTTGATGTCCTCATCATATGCCTACGAAATAAATGAATGCGACAATCACGCGAATAAATTAATATTAATCGTTTTTAATAATTCTGAAGTTGTGTTCTATGTAAACATTTTGTTCCTATAATTGTTCACTATAGCGTTGATTAGATAATATCATACACGAGGGTTTCCTGTTTCAAGAAAAAAAGAAGAAAAAAAACGCGTAATAATAATCTCAACCTTTCGACGAGCATTTTATACTTTAATTCGCGATCGCGGCCGGTGTGTGCAACGGGAATCGAGTAATTATGCTTGCAAATGTAGAGGTCCCGGTGCTTCAAAAGTGATGAAGATAGCCTACCAGAGTTTCTTCGCGTTAAGGAGAGAGATCTCCCCTCTGTCCTCCGATGATATTAATAACGGTAGGAATTATGGAGATCGCTTTCGGGGCGAGGATGCGCGAACGAGAACGTCCCACAAGGAGTGGAAAGGATGGAGATGATAGAATGAGAAGAGGCAAGAGTCAGCCTACTGGGCGAGAACGACTGGAATATTTAGGCGCCGACACCTGCGAAAAAACACCCCTCTACATTATCCAACAACTAGCTGTTGATGCTTTTTATATCTATTCTCATTAACCAAATCATGTGGCTGTTTTATAATAACGATCGTTCTAACTCTGGAACAACACGACATAACACTCTCTCTCTCTCTCTTCTATCCTAATAGAAATTTGTTTTCATTGGTTTTTTTTTCTTACTTTCGAAATACGAGAGATTTTTGACCTTTGTTGGCGTTTTAACCAATGCCATGCATTTTATTTTCGAATTTACTTTAGCATTTTTTCTTGCTTTTCCACCCGTTTGAAGCTTAATAATAATAATAAAAAAAGGATTTCATACTCGGGAATATTTGGCGAATTGATGACTTTGACGGCTCTGCACGTGTCAGAGAGTGTGGACCAAATGGCCAGTATACAGTAAAGACGTGGCAGTGAGAGAAAAGAACAAGGAAGGAAAAAAAGAAAAACAAGAAGAAGATACAGAAACTCTTCTCGTTCGGGAGACGGCGGTGCTTTCCCATCGTGCAATTAAGTGTTCCCCAACGAACGAGAAGCAACTACTTCGTTCTCCCGACGGTTCCCTCAACTCTTTTCCTCACTTCGCCGCAACCTTCCTTCATCCTTCGAAAATGCCGTTTACACTTGCTTCTTCCTTTATACTTTTCTCCTCTTTTCCTCTCGCACCTCCGCGTTTATTGCGGATTCGAAGAATTTACGATCCTTCCATCTACTCACGCCTAACTGCTATATACGGTAGACCGTCTTTTCACATTTGCCTTTTGCACCTCGCGCGCCCGTGCAGTTATGTCCGTTGCATTTTATTGGAAGATGGGAGAAAGCACGAAGGGGAAGGCAAAGACGAGAAAAAGATTTCCGTGGAATATTGGAATGCGAAGTTCGTATGATGATGATGATGATGATGATGATAAAACGGCGTAAACAAATAATAGTCGAAGAGTGAACTGCGTAAAAAAAAGTCTATACAATGTTCCATTTGAAAATTTGAATAAAAATTCATCCAAATATTCGATCTTAACTCTCGTTGATTAAATCATTTTTGACAGCTTTACGTGAAAACTGCTGTAAAATTGATAGAAAAGTCAAAAACTCGTGAGGTTCTGTTACAGTACAGAGTTAAGGAAAATAAATTCGCCAGTGAAGTCGCGACGCAAACTGTATCAATAACGAACGTAATTAATTTTTACTCAACAGTATGAAAGTATTGCACAACATATAGAAATATAAGCAGTTTACTATGGCTATTGAGGAATGGGGCCCAATTTTAGTTTGGCAATTATTGCGACAAAATTGTGTAGTCAGTGTAGCAAACACTAAAAATGTGTCATTGTATAAAATGAATTTCGTTTTAGATCAAAGTGTAGATCGTACTTGCGACTAAAAATTAGTTCATGAGAAATGTAATGCGAAGAAAAGTAATAAATAATAGTTTGAGTAGCGATGATCGATTTACGGGTTTGATCTTCGACGTGCGGTAGGGTAAGAAAGATCGGAAAGAAGAAGACGAAGAAGAATGAAATAAGTAAAGAGAAAGAAAAGACATATTGAGTTCGGCACACTGTCGGTTCGTTCGTCCGAAGAGAGAACGAAGTTCCGTCGAGAGAGAGTTGCGCCGCGCGCGTCCCGTCCATCCGTACGTCGTGGCGAATTCAATGTCCATGCAAAGCAAACGGCGGCGGGTACGGCTGTCAATTATCCATTATATACGGCCCGGGCCGCTCAAACCCATCCTTTTAACGACCCCTCAAAGCCCGAATCGCTCTTAACCCTCTCCCAGTTGAAACCAAGCCGAGTATGTGAGAAAGCGATGAAAAAAGGAAAAACGTCGGATACACGTCGAACTCGCGACGTGAGACTGAGAGAGAGAGAGAGAGAGAGAGAAAGACGGACATTCGAATCTTCTCTCCGTCGAAAGAATGAGAATGAGAACGAGACGAGAGAGATGAGGAACCGAGAACGTAAGAATACCGAAATATCTTCAGAGTTCGATTACGGAACAGAGCCGAAACGAATAAACTATCGACCTCGGTACGATTTTAAAAACTCTTGACTTTCTCATCCCAATTGTTGTTCGTGTGAAGTTAGTATTGCGTTGATATAGGTATATGTTCTTAGTGGAGGTGTTTAGTTTTCGAATCCATCTATTTTTGTCCTCATTATTGTAACTCAAATTTTGTTAAAATTTTGTTGATCGCTTACAATCAGCGTTTACCGCTGAAATGTTTCAACATTATGTTACAAACCATAGGTGGCGAGTCGAACTTTTGGCGTCGATCACGCCTCTCGCGGTTGAAGATCGACTCATAGACGTTACCTCTAGAAATAACAAAAGTTTGACAGTACGCGATGTTTTTTCGTCATTTTTATTTTTCTTTATTAATGTTTTTGAGAAATGTAGTGTGCACATTTTTAGTTCACAATTCGATTTTTTATTGCAATGAAACATGGTGTATGTGATAAAAACTGTCTATGTGTGTATAATCTCAAATACTTTTTATTTCACGTTTCAAAAAAATCTGATTTTCAATACCAAACTCAGATTTTATATGTTGAACATGTGTGTTAAGTTTCATAGTTTTTATTAATGTCTGTACAAAGTTATTGTGTTTACACCAGAAAATTTGATATATATGTATAGACAGATAAACAATTTTCTGGCGTAGACACAATAACTTTACGTAAACATTTTCTATCGCTGCGAAACTTTCAACGTATCTTCTACATGTGCCGTATGAGTTTGGTTTTGAAATTCCGAGTTTTTCCTCCACATTTACTAGTTATTTTTTTTTTTTTATAAGTTTTGGCATTTTAACATTTTTTTAATTTTTAATTTTGCACATCGCTGGTAAATAACTAGTAAATGCGTAGGAAAAACTCTGAATTTCAATACCAAACTCATACTCCGCGTATAGAATTTATGTTCAAAGTTTCGTAGCGATAGAAAATGTCTGCGGAAAGTTATTGTGTCTACGCCATAAAATTTGATACGTACGTACAGACGGACAGACATCTTTGGAAAATCCCTTTTTTCAACTACTTTTGAGCAAGAAAAAAAAACTATTCGAGTCATGAAATATGATAGATTGGGGCACAATTATGAGGACAAAAGTGAGAAAAGATTTCTTTTTTCATTTTATCATGTTGAAAAGAGTTATTTAGTCCATAAATTTGGCGTTATTTTTTCTCGCGATTACAATACTTTCGCTTTTTTCATACTTCGTATGGGATGAGAAAGTAAAAAATCAGTTTCAATGAATTTTGTCATAACTGAAATTGCCCGTGAAGCAGAGTTTATCGTTGAAATAAATAGTTCACTGCGGTATGAACTTAAAAAAAAAAAATAAATAAGAAATAATCGAAGGCTACTCGTAGCTGCTCAATATTTGATACGAAAATATTCGAAAAAATATTGTTTTTGATAATTATGAATTGTCGTGCAAAACGTTTTGAATCGTTGCTACTTGACATGGGAACAACGTCGATTATTTTTCCCTTTTACCATTATCATCGTCACCGATCTTTATGTGCGAGAATTGCGATTGGTATTCCATCTCGAATCCAATACTTCCAGTCGTTGATTATCGTTATGTCTCTGAATTCTCTTGTCCACCAATGCTTCTGAATTTACTCTTTTCTCTTTTTCAATTCCTTTAGTCTGTCTGTCTTTGCCGGTCAGTGCGTATATATACAGAATGTTACTATAGCGAGCGGCAGAAGGAACGAAATGTTTCTCGGAATTGCAAGTGTCGTTGCAAGCAGCAGCCACCCGGTGTGATCGGTAGAAGTGCTTCAAAAGCCACTGGTGCCTTTACCTTCTATCCTGACAATTCTCATTCTGTTTCTTCATATGCAATTTTCCCCGTCGCCGTACGTTTCTTTCTTCTTCTCATCGCAGTCAATGACTTAATTCGCAAAAATCTCGCCAAGATTGTACCTCGATGGCGAACGGAAGATTTATTTTTTGCCAACTTCGATCGTCCTGACGGTAATTTATTCGTCAAGGAAAAAGATAACTGGCTATATAAAGGAGTACAAACGTTTAAACTCGCATGTCATATAACGCCTTGAAATTTAGCTCCCCTGCTATTAGCGAACATGCGGGTTACAAAAGCCGACGATAACTAGACCCGAGAGGCGAACCACGGACGTTCGAACGCGTTTGAAAAACGCAGCTCGTCCGTTGTGTTGGCATGCGTGCAGATGGCTCTCAAAGCTGATGATAGGCTGGTATCCGTGAACGAGACTCAAGTCTCTCCGATAAAGATGCTCCGAGATGGGTCTCTTCGACTCTTTCGAACGAAATAACTAACTGACGAACATCGGGTCGAAAGTTTGACCGGTTCGTTTCCTCGTTATCTCACTTCGAACGCTCGCGGAGCAAATTCGATGGAGAAAGAACGAGCCAACGTACTTGCCAAAACCCAGACGCGAGAGGGACGCGTAAACGCCAACACGTAATAATTATAACGAGAGGATTCTACCCTCGGGATAACGACGGAGACGACGGAATAAAGAGGGGGAAGCGCTCACGGGAAGAAAAGTACAGTGAATTATCGCATAGTATGCGTATGGCTCTTTCTTTCTCTATCTTCTACACTTCAAAGTGCTATATACATAAGCATATATATAAGCATTCCTTTTCTTTGACTTGTCGTTGTTTCACGACGACCAGACGTCGCAAATCAAGCGCCGAAACTCGCCCTCCTTGAGCCGCTTCAACGCGCAAGAGAAAAGTAAAGGAACAACGAAACGAAGAACGAAGAGCAAACGCGTTAAAAAATGTAGACGGTAAAATAAAATTGGTTATCTAAATTCGGAAAAATTGTGCCTCTCGATACAATTGGTAAATAAAAAATATATAAAGTCATTCACGTATTGATAAAAATCTAACGTCAATAGAAATTTATGAAACGAAACCTGATCGTTTGGAAGTGCAATCGACCCATCGACATCGACACTTGTAAAACGAGTCACTGTTTTTATTCGGCGCTCGAGCCAAATACATCAAATTGTAATATACTGTAGGGTATTTTCATTCTCATCTTCTTGCTCTTTCACACAATGTGACTGGTGACTTTTCGAGGTGATGCTCTTTTGTGCCGCGATCTTTTGCTCCTCGAGAGTCGGAGCAACCGAGTGGTTCGATCCTGAGACTCGCACAATGCCATGCATTGATCGGCTTAATTACCGTGATATCAGCGTAATTAAAGGCCCGTTGTGCCTCCTCGCGTTCTCCCCTTCTTCTTCTTCTTCTTCTTCTTCTTCTTCTTTACTTCCTTACCTTACCTTATGGCGTATGTGTCCGATACTCTATTGGGTTCTTGTGGCCCTCGAGGAACAACTCCACGAACCCGCAGTGACTCTCGAATTCTCCATACTTTACACCGCATAATACGTTGCTGTAATGTTATACAGATATAGAGTGTAGTGTACGCAATAGTATAGCGAAGCCGCCTGTCAATTTTAACACCTTGCCGTGCGACGCTTCGTTAATAAGCCATTATAGTATATAAGGCGGCGCCGCATTACCTCTACAAATCGAAATTCCACGCACAATTTACATTTTTTTTTTCAACTCTCCTTAATTTATATTCTCGTCTGAATTTATCGATCGGGGTTTCAGAAATAAAAAAAAATCAATGAAGGAAATAATAATTTATGCCAAATCTAATAGCATCATTTGAAAAAATCTAAGCATCGATCCAACTCTTTAAAGGACTACAACTTCTACAAAGGCCTTCGAAGTTCGGTAAATTCCTTTTTTCAACAATACGTAGCAACAATTATCGACTTGAATTATTAAACATTTTTAAACGTCTCGTCGGATATTGGGATTTCTGCGCCAGAATCACTTTATCGTGAATCATTGAGATCCGGTCACTGATAAACAATCTCCAAAGTAGGAAAATCTTTAGACGGTAACAGCTGAAATTGACGATAAGCTCAAGAGTATGCGCCGTGTGTCATCGGATGCGTTATCGCCTCGCTGCAGATCATGGAGTACGACGAAGGAACTGCACGTAATACTCATCCCCTTGATATGCTGTAACCCTCGTCAAAACGAGGTCCTCGAGAATCTTGTCTGGCACTTGAGCTCCGCACCCTCACGGCGGGCTCGAGTTTCTATCTCTTCTCTCGTTCTTTTCGAAGCGAAAGATAGGATATACAGGAAGAAATTCTCTCATCTCGAGTATAACCCATGGGGCTCTCGTCCGTGGCTACCATACACTATCCACTAACGAGTGCGTCTCGTCTCGAGAGTTTTGCTCCGAGAAGTGAATACACTCTTTTTCACGTAGACACGTGAGCCACGTCACTGTTTACCTAGACTCCCCTGCGAGATATAAGAAAGCCGGTAGGAAAAATGCATACGTCGAGGCTTTCTCTCTCTCTTTTTTTTTTTTTTTTTTTTTTTTTTCATTTTTCCTTTTTTTTTTCTCGTACTTTCAAGTTCGAGATGATGAGGTCGCCATGACGGGAAGGAGGGAATGATGATATTAAATATAAAAATGTCATTGATACAATAATAATTTCATTATTTTTCTTTGAAAAATAATTTGTATTAAATGTTTTGAATCCGAGAAAAGCAGTCATTATGTTCGAAATTGAATCAAGTATTTCCTTTAGAATGAAATCGATACCATGAGTCTACCGTCCGGTATTATGTCCGGTTATTTTCTAAGAACATTCTTTGTCGCAATTAGAAAAGATATCAGAAAACTGCGCGCAAAGGACGTTTGTCTAAAACGTAACTTCTGAAGAGCAAATTGGGGAAAAAAAATGTAGAAAAATGACAACTATTAATATTTATTATTATATTCAGTACCGGTGCGTCTCGTAATCGAAGAAGAAACAATAATTTATTATCGTCATTGCATATAAAATGTATCGATATAAATTGACCATTAACAACGGAAATAATAAAAATTACAAAGCATTTTCAAACTCAAAGGAACTTGAACAACGAAATGTTGAAAAAATTGTCAAGTACGAAGTTAAAACAGCGTTAACTGCAAAGCAAAGCCAAGCCGAGTGAGGCTCAGTTGAACGGAACTCAGCCCCGAAAAAATTGAAATGCGCGAGTTCAGGCCGTGGAGGCATCGGTGAAAGAAAGAAAGAAAGAAAGAGCGAATGAAATGAAATAAAGAAGACAGGAAGATTTCGTTTGTGGCCGGCCGCGATCTCATGTTTGTCGTAGGAGTTAGAACAACCCTTTTGTCTTCGCCGTGGTACAAAGTGCCGCTTCTCATCGCAGCTTTGCCTGGCATTGCTCCTTCTCCTTCTCTTCCTCCTCCGGTTATTCATGTATGTTTTCCCAAGCGAACCATGTATTCTACTCTGTTCCTTTTATCTTTTTTTCGAATCCTTCTCTTTTTCTACTTTCCACTGTGTCTGTGGCTTTGTATATTTCGATTTCCCGAAACTCGACGCTGTTCGCACAACCGTTAGTGTATAACCATAGCTACACGTATGAATCTTCCGACTTTGGACCGGCTGTGCGCGTGTACCGCGGTTCCCCAAATGAGAGAGAAAAGAGACGCGCATCGTGTACTTTTCTATCTCGACTCCATTAGCCGTGTTTGTTGAGGTCCACAGATTTTTTTTCTTTGTACGCGTGGAAAAAAAAAAACATTTGACTTAAATATCGTGTCCCGCATTCGACGCCGTTTGCCTATGTACACAGCATGTTGTAATCATTTTTTATTTACACCCAAAAATATTTTCTCACAAATATTCGATTGTAGCTGTACAAACTACAGAATGAGTTTTTAGTCTTTTGCAATCCAATCTTCAAATGTGAACGCGATGTAAAATTTTATTTTTTTTTTTATCCAGGAAGTTTCCTGAAATTATTCATTTCGTTAATTTATTTATTATAAAAAGTAAAAAATGTCCACAAAGAGATACGAAGGAAATGTTTTTGTTTCCGTAATTTTTCCATTTTTTTTGTTTTTTCTCCTTTCTTAGACGGGGTAGAAAAAAAAAATGGTTGTACGTCGTGATAGGTCTTTAGTTTCGATCTTTTCTCGGTCTTATTGTAACACGACGAAATATGTTGGTGTATTGTTTTAGGTGACGGTGGCGAGCAGCACGAGCAGCACGAGCACAAGTACTGTGAGTAGCAGCGCGAACGACATGGACTGGTTTGCAGGGGTCGCTGAGGAAGAGCTGCTGTATTACACGGGAGTTGGTAACGGCGACGTGGACTCACTGTGGGCAGTCATAGGTAGCTTCGTGCCACCACCTCCGAGACCACCGTACCTACCCGAAGAGGGCGTCACGACCGACGGACTCACCACCTGCGACCTTTGCACATGGGCGTTGAGAAACGACAGGCACTCGTTTTCCCTCGATGGTACACTTGGTAAGTCAATCTATAGCACCAACAAGCTATAGCGGCTATAGCGGCTATAGCGGCTATAGCGGCCTTACAAAAATCCTCAAAAGTTAAAACGAAACTCTTTAGTCGTAAAACGGCTATAATTCTTATACTATATACCTCATTTCACTGCAAACAAGAAACAAACAAACAAAAATATTATTCTTGGAAATGCAAAAAATATCCGTGATTTTCCGAAGGGTCCGAAGGCTTCTCATCCTATGTTAATACTTCATAGAGGGAACGACACGTTTCTCTATATTATCTCTACCGTAACCGGAAGTGCAGATATCATCCGGTCAGGAAGCCTGTCGAGTCGTCGACCGCGTCCACTTAGTCCCCGTTTTACCGCCTCTTTCCATTATTCTTCTTCTTCGCCTACTAGAACTCTTTCCTTTCTCCTCGCCGACTTAATATACACGACGGTGAACTCTTCTTTTCCGCTCTTTATTACTCCCGATACTCGATCGTCGAAAACAACAACAACAACAACAAGAAAAAGCAATAAAGCAGTCAAATGCCGAAGGAAAAAGAATACGTAAATGTGAGAAAAACGAGGTACGGTACACTGTAATAAACAGTCCATAAAAAGAATAATACTTAGCCGATAACATCGTTTTCTTTTTTTTCTTCTCTACCTCTCGACTTCTCCTGACGTATTAATTAAGAGCGATCCTGTCGGTGTGATAAAAATCCAAAGAACCCTTGTACGTATAACCGGTTGAAAAAATTAAAATAAATGAGAGAAACAAAAAATATTGAAAGGAAACTTGATCCGTCTTTTTTGCTCTTTCGCACATTCGGCGCTTTGCTTTGCGATCTACGAGAAGCCAGTCATCGAAAGATTAGGAACTCGAGCAAAGATAAAATCTCGATGTGTTTCCCCCTCTACGGTTGAAAATATTTTGTGAGGTATAAATTAAGTGTCGTTGAGAGAGAGAGAGAGAGAGAGCTAGTAGTATATACACAACGATGATAAAGTTGTGTGAATAAGTACCGGCTGTGGCGACCGTAGAGCCGTAGGAGTAGCCACATCCGGTTTGAACGTCCAATCGGGAAGCGAGCGACCATCATCAATTCTGCATGGGATACACTTGAAGCGCCGGGTGTGAAGCCCCTGTTTAAAAGAGTTTAATGAAATGTGCCGAGTATATAGGTATATGTTGGATTTAAGGAAGTTTCCGTTCCAGTCGGAAAGCTCCACCTTTCAAGTACCTTAGATCCCGCCTTCCTGCGATCAAGACGATCCTGTTTTTTCCTTCTTTTTTTTTCGACAATTTGCGCGCCCTCGACTGTGCGTGTGCATCTGGGAGTGAAGCAACGAACTTGGGATGGACGCTCTTACGTTCCCGTCTTCGGCTCCACCCTTTGCGGTATCGTCGTTTCCCACGAATTCACGGCAATCGCATGACGGTATAATTGGGCGACGTCAAGATGGCTGATACTTGACTACTGCAAGTTCGCTTCTTTCGTTCTTAGCTCGATCTTTAGTGAAAAAATTCCAAATTTCCATCTTCGTAACTTTTGTAAATATATTTTCGCAGCGAATTCTTCACTTACAATTGTTTTATTCGCATTTAAAGAATCAATTTTCGGGCAAAAAATATTGTGCATCGAAAAAAATTGTTCAAGTGTTTCTCGGACTTGCCGCTGGAGAAATTCCGTGAGCAAATCTTCCAATTCAGTTCGAAAGACTTTTGTTTTTTTTTTTTTTTTCTTCCTTCTTTCGAAGCCTTAACAGTATAATTCGCGCCTTGGACAGATTATTTATCTCTCGTATCGGATTTCGTGAGTTTCTCGATGATAATAAATAAATGAAAACGAGAGCCCTCCCCTTCGAGCTGCCAGCTCTTGTATAGTACGGTTTAAGTGGTAATATACCAAGACTACAGTGTATAATAGCCAGTATATTCGCTGAAGCGAATAACGCTTGACTTT
The DNA here is from genome assembly GCA_963971235.1 of Cryptus armator. NCBI lineage: Eukaryota > Metazoa > Arthropoda > Insecta > Hymenoptera > Ichneumonidae > Cryptus > Cryptus armator. The sequence continues at coordinate 24,199,600 of OZ020234.1, read as the reverse complement.
GGACCAGCGAGCCACATCCGTTACGTTGGCTATATGCGAGAAAGGCCCCAACGTGGCAATCATCGCGTCACTTGGCGGTCTCACCGACGCAATAATTACGAGATCACACCTTCGTCCGGAGGACGATCCAGCGCATGCCGCGCGCTGGTGGAGCCTCTGCCTCTGCCTGTGCACGGGAGAAACGTGAAAAACAACAACAAAAACTTACTAAAAAGCTCGCTGAGGTGAGGAGATGAAACCCGCGGCCTGTTGGCACCGTGAGCATCATCGCCACGCTCAGGAATGGCGAGGGTGAGGCTAACGGGATCTGGATCTCATCGTCGAAGAGTCTCTCGAGAGCTTCGGGCATGAAACAGACTATTACCTGATTTCCAATCTGGAAAACCTCTTCCCGAAGATTCTTGTCAAAAAGTTATCGACTCGATGATCGATACATTTTTTGTTTGTTTGTTTTTTTTTTACCAAAATAAACAAAAACAACGCGTAAAAGAGGAATAGTGGATTTTTTCATCAAAAGCTACGAATATGAAAGAGAATTAAGTTATTAGATTTTTCTATCGTATTAGTAATTATTATTATTTTTTTCATGGTTGGCCGACTAAATAAAAATTTGTTGCACCTAATATAACCCGAATTTGTTCAAACTAATGGTTGTGGGACGTATTGTATCATTTAAATAAGCATTGTCTTTGGAAATTTTAAACACTGGAAACTTATAATAAAATTAACGTTTCTAAAAATAAATATACTTAAAAAACGTAGCAAGATAGCGTCGTTGTTGGTTGCTGTCCGTTGCAACAATGTAAACCGTGAAGAATTTCCGTAGGTGCGTGTTTCCATATCCTTTTATACGTTGCTTATCTCGACCGCGTTCTGTTTCTCGTTAACGCCCCCGTCGTGTAGGTAAGGACGAAGTGTCGATACGCAGTATACACTGAAAACTGCGCAAAAAGGGTACACATACGAAAAGGTATAGTTAAGGGCTCCCAGCGTATCGGCGAAAGAGTAACCCGGCTGCGAGAGGTGCGAGACCCGCACTGAATAAATAAAAATAATAATAAGGAGAGGCGAAAAGAAGAATAAGACCAAGAATGAGAATAAGAAAGTCGAGAGGAAGAACGGCGACGACGGGAATGAGATAAAACGTGCGCAGAGCTCGAGTGCTCGTTACCGAGAGTTCTTCTCCGCGTACTCGAGATTCCTTTTTTTTTTTTTTTTTTTTTTTTTCAAGAATGCGCGCATTCTTTTTCCACCGGTGGGGTTGAACACAGCGCAAGGAAAGAACGTAGCAAGGAGAGCTGAGAGAGAGAGAGAGAGAGAGAGTTTTCTGTAACGATACGCCAGAGAGTCTCGCGGTAAGGAACGCTGTGTAACGATACGCGCAGTTGGGTAGGGAAGGAAAGAAAAAAAAGTCTCGTTGTAACGCCTAGCAGCATCAACGAGAGAAACCCGAGCGACTTTAAAAGTTCGCAGCCGAGCATTGAGAGATAAAATCTTTCAAGCTCCATCAGGGGTAAAGGGTTGCGGACTCGGTACCCGTTGGTGTACTCGCCGTCAAAGCCGAAAAACGAGATCACTTTTCTTTTACTGGGGCGAGGCGTACGTACACGAGTTTCGAGGTGTCAGGATCGTTCCCGATCATCTTGTTCTTCGGGTGTTTGCAGGATAAAAAAGGCTTCCGAAGGGCAGCGACGCGATTGCGCGTGACAAAAAAGTGTTGAATCAGATCGATAGTGTAACGGAGTAACGCATGTTCTTTTTTTTTATTAATATAGCACTGTCGGAAAAATGATTTACCAAGACCACAGAAACAGTTTTTTTTTCTACGAATTCCTTTATTTAATCTTCTCTGAATGTTACCTTCCTTCAAAATAGCGAATTTTCACCTTAATTTATTCAATTAGTTGATCCATTTATTATCTACTTCGTTCTTTCTGCACGTCGAAAAATGTTGCTTTACTTTAACTTTTATTTTTCCCCATTTCTTCACTTTAGCGCTTGCCGCGTTTTTTTTGTTCCGTTTTCAATCCTGTCCTTTTCATTATCATTCTCTCGCTCGCTTACGCCAGCACGGCGTTATACCACCGCGAAAGTAATCTCGAAACGGATCTCCGGAGCTCGTGGATTTATCGGCACGGGGGAACCAGGAGCAGCAAGGAACAACACCGCGTTCGCCTGTTGAACGTTGTACCGCCCGGGCGCATACCCACCGCGCCGCACTGTGTCCACCAACGTTCGCACGCCGAGCATGGACACACGTGCGTGAGCGTAGCCCGATTGCGTGCCCGAGATGCTACCGTACGATAGGTTTCCTTCCAAAAAGTTCTGTCCGCGGCGGTGGCGGCGGCGGCGGCGGCAGAGCTGGACCGCCATCACCTCGCCCCGAAACGCAATGCCTCGTCTCACAGGAATTTTCGTACTCCGCGTGTCCTCGATCATTCCCTTTGCCTGTAAAATAACGTATGACGCAAATCCAACGATCAAATAGGCTTTTTTTTTTTATCGTATACATTTGCAAGATTTAGTAAATTTATTAATTTGCCATATAAATCTATTAACGCGCCGATGCTACTGGCCCGCAAACGACGCGTATTAAGGCAAAAGTTATTCAAAATGTGAAAACTTTGGTAATAAGTGGGCTGTACCTTCAACGCAATACCATCAACGGAAGCATTAATCTTTCCTATGCCGTGCTAAGTTTAAGAAAAAACTTATTAACGAATAGAATCGTCGTCAATTCAATTCATAATATCTCCGGTGCCGAAAAGATTTAAAAAAAAACCAATCAGAGTTCACCTAACAAATGAAATAGATCGTAAAATCGCGTGTCCGATGTTGACGTAAAAAAATATTTATCTTTCCTAGTCTTGTTCATCCCCCGGTTCATCGTGTACTCTCTTTCTTTCTCTCGACAGATAACATTCGATCCTGTCGCCAAGATCTCTTCTCCGAGAAATTCTCCTTCTTTTTTTAACTTTTATCTTTTCCACTCGCCCTGTTGGGGGCTCCATGCATCTCGCTGCCGGTACATATAGAAGCTTCCGATTCGACTTTCTGCTTCTCTATACGGATGCTGTGCATGCCGTGAACCAGGGGGAGAACCGCGCAGGCACGTACATAAGATCGCGTGACGGAGACGAACACGAGTCCCGATATATCAAACCGCTTGTAGGGCTAACTAAGGTTTGTAATGCCCGGAGGATACACGGGACACCGCGGGGCTGACTAACGAGCGAAACCCTTCCACCGATATAAAACGGCGACGGCCGATTCGATGAACGGTTGCCAACAAGTGGTGTTGCTAGTGGGACAAACGCTAATAATCCTGACACGTATAAACTTTTCTATTTTTTTCTTTTTTTCTTCCTTTTCATATACATATATATATGTACATTTTTTTTTATTCAACACGAGACATTTTATTACGTTATCGCTTCTCGTTGCGAGTGTCAAGATTCCGAGGATAAAATCCTTCGATACGTAAAAAAAAATTTGAAACAGAAAAAAATATCAAGGAAAGATAGGAAGATTAATCAAGTCAACACAGGAGGTGGCTGATTTAAAGAGTCGCAACTTTATTTTTGTTATTCAAGACAACTGTGTTTCTTAATTAGTCAACATCGGAGATTTAAAAAAAAAAATTTATTTTAAATGAAAAACATCGGATTTAAATGAAAAGCAGCTGAATTTTCGATTAACACACTTTCCAAGACTATAAAATCGGTGAGAAGATAGTTGAGATTCCGGTAAATTTTGAATTTTTCATTGCTTTTTGATTTACGATCGGCATGATAATTCGGATACTTTGTGAGTAGCGTTTACGGTTTTTTAAATGTTTTTCCTGTCTGCATTCTATAGAAAAAAAAAATGTTTGCATCAACGTGAAAATCATGGGCCAGTAAAAAAAATTCTTAAAGTGCCTTTCCATATAAATTTTTTTCGAATTCTTTCAATTGTTTGGCGACCCTCTATTTTGCTTCTAATCGTAACAGCGATCTTTTTTCTTTTTTTTTTTTTGTTTTAAGTTAAGATTTTTTACTGCACGTATGCTTTCATTCTTCATTGAGTCACTTCGCGAGCAGAGTGAACGGATTCGAGTTTTTCGGGCAATTGAGATTAAAGGTCTACCTGACTTGGAACAGCAGTTCCGCGACTCCTTAGACTCGAGTTCCATTCCCTTCTTTCGCACTTTTCGCCCCCGTCGCATTATCCTGAGAGCCATGAAAAAAAAAAAAAAAAAAACAGCATCCAACCTTATCTCAGGAATGCGAGATTTCGCGCGCCTCATCGATGCTACGGTAATGTTTGCCGTTCTGTATCGCGTTGCAGACTCATCTGCGTAGAATGCGAGAAAGGATTCCCGCGAGGAGTAAAACTAGCGGATTATCATCTGCTAATATTTAAAGAGCCGAACAACTATTTTCGCTCGTTATTACGCTTACTATTACGTAGATGTCCACATTTACACCGTTTTCAAAAAATCTAAATCGTTCTTTAGTTTTTTTTAATTAATTTTAATCGACAAATGATTTTTGTATTTAAAAAAAAATACAGTAGTTTAGTTGTTAAGCCCCATTTTTAATCTACAAATAAAAGATTAACATCGTCGGCTCTGGTGTGATAAATTTCCTTGATATCTGCTGCCGGAAGTGTCGAACCCGCTACATCTGTGATGGCTATATTTATTCGAATGAGAGAAGGTCATTCGGAAGCCGCTAGACGAGACATCAAGAGCGGCTCCTTATATGCATATCTTCGCTCGACTCGACGAGAGAGTGATAGGTATCTTCCGTCCCGGCGGTCTCGAAGGAAACTTCTATTAAAGCACCATCGAGCGATGGATGACATCGAAGCAAATATACTAATACGAGATCCCGAATCACGCCTTAATGCGGTGTCCGACACGATCTTTCCGCAGGGAAACCGTTCGGAAATCAACGAAGAGCCAAATCAAAATCTTTATCAAATGATGAAACAAAAGATTTATTAGTAAAAAGGTACTCATTGCCCAAATGCAATAATTATCTGGAAAAAATGCAATTGCAATTCATAAAATGAATAAACAAATCTGACAATATTTTTTTCAAATTTTTTATTGTTTTTTACTTTGATTTTTTAGTAGCAAAGTTGAGCGTCGCTTCGAAATGCGCAATACATAAAAAAACAGTCTATAATTCGATGTGACTATTTCGAATTATCAAATTGGCAGTCGTCGAGTGTCTTTCCGGTATTCGGTGTTCTTCGGCCTCTGAACCTCGATAAATATGTCATTAGGAAATATATAGGTATATATAATTCATAGCCGCTGTACGGAGCTGGACGTTAACTTGCGGTCTACCTGATCCCGATCGTCGACTAACCAACCGACGATCTTTCGATCCCCTTCGGCTTCCAAGGCTCTCGGATACTTGCCGGATAATTGAGTCATTCGTAGGCCCGTCGAAATGCCCGGCGCTTTTTTTACCCGACATTATATTCCACACGTCCATTAATCGTGCGACAATCGTGTTTTTCCCCCAAAGTTCTCCAAATCCTTCTACGTATTCGCTCGGTTTTCTTGGATTTTTTAAAATTCGCCACGTGATTATTATTATTATACTGACGAGTGCAAGGCGATAGTTCCGATTAGCTCATTAAGAACGCCGATAATTCATCGTAGCGAGACAACGATCGAGTCCGCTTCAGGCCGACGCGAAACACTCTCGGACTGTAAAAAAAAGGATATTCGATAATTGAGCCATTCGTAGTCACACTCGGGTGTCCCGAATCTCCAATTTTTTCTTCTCAATCGTCGGCTACCTGCCGTGAAATCACCCACAGACTTCGGTGATTGCCCACGATTTTCTGTCGTTTCACGAAACGAACTCGGCTTATTTATCATTTATTACTTTATAAGAAAAATAATTTAAAAAAAAAACGAAAATTAAGCTATTCCGTGTCACCTTATTCTTCATACTTTACTCTCATTGGTATGTACCTAATTGAGACATTCGGAGCCCTTGCCATCGCATCGGAACAGTTCGAATTCTTTCGTTACGTCCACATGCCGATGCAGCAACGACATCTCGATAGTTCAATCCAAAAATGCGCACAATTCATCGGCTAAAAAGCAATTGACATTTTTTTCCGAAGGAACGTTTTCTATGTTGCCGAAAGTGACGTATCATTCACAAGATTCGATAAAATATTGCATTATCGCAAACCATTCGCTGCAAACTTGAAGGGTTATTCGCAGAAAAAATTAGTCGTGAATGATCGATACATTGTTTAAAAAATATTGCAACCATATACAGGTACATTTAATGTACCTATATGTAATGGTGATGAATTGAATAAATGTAGGTACCTACTTTTCGACAGTCATGTCAAACAAGTCATTTATTGCATTTAAAGTACCAGTACGGTAAAGTTAAGGTAAATTATTGAATTACGATATTTTTATAGGAAAATTAAGTAGGTACATTATTATTAAAAGTAATGTATCGATTACAATGTTTAATAAACTTACAGCCATTGTCCATAATAATTATAGATTGAATTTAATGTACCAGTTTACGTATTAAAACTTGCAATATCGGAACATTGGATTTTCAGAATTTTCTTTTTTGTTGTTTTTTCATAATTTGTCGTCACAGTCCTTGTTCTCGTGCTACCTAATTGAGACATGCGTGGCTACACGCGCGCGCGTCGCCGTCATTACCGTATGCTAACCTTTTTCCTCCTAATGGCTCAAACCTGTTGCAAAGTAACTTTCAAAATGTTTTCTTTTTTTAAATCGTATCGCAGCTATTAGTATAAATGTCAACCGAGTAGCACTCACTCCTCTATTTTATCAAAGATTAACACCGCTTCGAAGATACAGTCGGCAGTGTCGAGTAGGTACACAGAGTCGGAATAAACGCGTTAGAATATTATTATCCGGACTTACCGTTCGTTAAAATTCTCCACTTCGATCCTCTCTACCGGCTTATCAGAATTTTTCAAATAACTCACGATAACCTCAGTGAAAAAAATAATTATCCACTTTGTCCGCGCATCTGACTATTCTAATAAATATTCTAAATATATCTCGACAATTTTTTTCTCGATTTTATTAAAAAGATATACGCATATAACAATCCCGTGGCTCCGTTTCCCCGGATCTCTAAATTCGCTCGTGTCGAAAGAAAGTTACATCATCGGCACCGCGCGTGATATATAACAATTAAAACAAAAAATATATAATTCTGCTTTGACCGCACTTGCTTTGCTGCACTCGCTAATCGTTTATCGTTTATCGTTTATCGTTTATCGATCAAGTGCTCGTCGTCACGTTGTTAATAATCGTGAAAGCTTGTGCCCGTAGCGGCGATAAGATTTAAGCTGCATGCTGGAGTACAACGGCGATAAGAAGAGTATTTAAATTGTTTATGTATGCCCCCGTCTGTACATAACATTTCTTAATACATCATTTCTTTTTATTTTAATAATTGCCGAGAGCGGCTTTTACGCGCTTACCAATTTAGTCGCTTGCCGCGACGAGTCAATCGAAAATCTCTTCTACTCTATGGTATGGGGGCGGTATTAGCGGCACGCGATATAAACCGGCTTCATAGAAAATAAAACTGCTAGCTGCTATCCCGTGGCTCAGTAGAGCGTAACACGAGTCGCTCTCATAACTCGCGAGCAAAGTGGTCAGGTCGCCCGACGTGTCAACCTCTCGTTGGAAACGTTCTTCGAGGAACGAATAAAAACAAAACGAAGCTGCTGTCTCAAACGAAGTGCGCATCCCTGCTAATTATTAAATTAATCGATCCAGGAGGCGAGGAGATCGAATAATATTTATAGTACCATTTACAACATAGGTACTTCGGAGTCGCTAAAGGTGTAAGGTATTCATGTCATTAACGACTATTTTCTTTACAATTAGCATTGATAACGAATCGCTTAAGATGCAAATTTCAATACAAATTAAGAACTGCAAGTTTTGGAATTTCTGAAAGGATTTTTTTAAATTGAATAAAAAAAAAATTGTTCGTCTCATTTTTTATAGACTTCGCGAATGAAAACATTGTATATAGGTATCGGGCGGTTGAAAATTTCAAGTAAATCTGTACTAAAATATTTGAATTCGAGTACGAAATAAGTTACTCCTAAAAAATTTGCGAGAACAGGAGTTGCCAGTGAATTCGGATCGCAGAGTTTCGCAGGTTTCCGTTTGTCCCGAATCGTAACAAAACGGAATAAAAGCGCCGAGAGAATCGGTGTATAGCGGTAGATCGTGAATCGTGATAATAAAAGTTCTTGAGAGGGTAGGTGCACGGGTAGGTGCACGCGCTACGGGGTACGGAATAGGTAAGCTTAGTAAGCGAGGAAACAGATCCATCACCGTTCGCTCACCGGGAGATCCGAGGGAAAAATCAAGTAATAGGAAACAGAGAACGTGAATGAAGCGGCGGAACCGACGCGGTGAGCGTGATCGAGTTATTCGTCATTGCTGCATCTCTTTCGATTCACGACGAGACTTTATCTCTCGCGACTCGATGCTGTTCGGCTCTTCGTCCGTTCGTTCGATCGTCGAGAGGTCTCTCATAGCATCCTCCATACGGATTCTATTAATTCTCCATTATAATGCAAGACACGAGTTTATACACTACCCAAGAGCAACAAATATATAGTATATGGCAGTATAGTAAAGTATATAGCATAGCAAAGGTGTGGTCCGCCGGACGTGCTGACTGACAGCATCCCTTCCACTGTACCATTTCCAGCTCCAGATATACGACGTTCGATCGTTCAGTCGTCAAAAGTTTTTTTTAATTTACACTCAACTATTTGTTCCAACAACTCGGGTAACAAATTTAAATTCGTGATTTTTCTTTCACCCCGGATCACCATATTTTTTCTTTTTCTTCGTTTATCGTCTTGACTTGCAATTTCGCAATCTCGCACTTTCGCTCTTTCGAGGGGCACGACAGAGCGAAGGAAAGAGAAATTCCACGATTGGCTCGCCGACGGCTCTATTTTCGGGAGTCGCAGAAGCAACAGCAGCCGAGGGGCAAAAGCACATCGACGCCCGGTGAACGGCGAAGAGGGGGGGGGGGGGGGGGGCAAACTTGTGATTAATCACCGGCCCCCGGGGTCCGGGGTAACCAATCGACCGATAGAATTCTTCGTGTATGTAGTCGTGTATGTATAGTATTACGCGCTCGAGTCCCAGAAACGAGTGGACGACGACGTCCTGGTGCGAACGAACTAACAAGAATAATCGTCGAGCCGTAGAGGGAGAACGAAATGAAAATAAAAATGCGATGAAGAAAAATGAAAGATAAAGAACGAAAGAATGGACGAAGGCGAGAACGAGTGAAAGCTGTGAACGGTGCAGAGGCTAACGAGTGAAAACTTGAATTATTTCCTATCGCCCCATCACCTATCGGCGTTATTTTATAATCACGGGGACTATAATCGAAATCGGAGTAAATTTTTTTCGTGAACAATTTTCAACTTTAGCTCCGCGCGAGAGTCGATAACCGGGGAAATAAAATGACAAAAATAATCTTTGATTTATCATCATTACTTTTTTATAGAAAGAAAATGATGAAAAAATGTTTATCGATAAAATGTGAAAAATAATATTTTATAGCGACAAGAAGCGGTGGTGGTGGTGGTGGTGTTTGATTTTATCATTTGACTTGTATAATATATCGTACAATAATATTTCCGGCGACTTGATTGAACTATACGACCCGGAGAGTGTCCGAGAATACCGTGCGATATACGGACGGCGGACGGTCTGTGTTATAATATCCCGAGTGCCGACTCGTGAGAGAGCACCGCTTGATCTACCGTTTTCTTCGTACAGCAGTTGTGATCAGCCGGCATAATTGGATTCTCGATTCTCGAAATATAACGCCGTGTATATGCATGGGACGAGGGAACGAACGGGAGAAGGAGGAAGAGAAGAAGAGGAGCACCTGCAGCTCTGGAATACGAAATGAATTCCACAGTGACCTTTTCAAGTCCTCTGCCGCGCTTATAAAATACCGCGATGATATTTTATGTAGAATAATATTATAAAGGCCCGTGTAGCTATCAACTATAATATCTCGCACAAAGCTACAATTAAGGGCTTCAAAAACGTCGAAATTTCAATCCTCATTATTTCTTTAAGTATCACATTTTTATTTTAACAACATTTTAGAAAAGATAAAAAAGAAAAAATTAAACGTACGTGTTACCGATAGAAGACGCTGCGATTAAACTTTGGAAAAAGAATTTGCTTACTCAATTCTGTTGTCTGAAATTAATATTCATTCGTGTGAGGGGCAGATAAAAATTGACAACTTGAATGAAAAAAATGCATGCCTGTCCCCGTAGCCGGTATAAAGCGATCCTCCGGATAAAGAGGGTCTCGAAAATGGGTCGTCGATCGACCCATTGTGCGTTGACGACACACACGGAGAACATTGTTTGCTTCGCGGACTTTGTCTCTTCGTCATGCGGCAAACGGTGTACCGATCGAGAGCATTATCGAGAGCGGTGAACTCGCACGACCGGAAAGTATAATAAATGGCCGCGCGTATACTATAGATATGTATATACGATAGGGTAATAGCACGTACCTATAGACCGCGGCACGCACGTTCACTATATCATTAAACACGCCGGGAAAATACCTTAGGCAGATATTATGAAGTGACGCAAAAAAAATATTTCCGTCTCATACGCCGCGCCTAGTATCAAAATTTCTCAATCATCGAGAAGCCGTCGTTAAATTTATGCTTCGACTCGCTAATTCGAAAATTGCAGTATAAACATTTTTTTCTTCAATTTATGTTCTTGCAATGTTGAGCCCATTATTTTTTTTAAATAAGTCTTTGGTTACTCCGAATGGAAATAAAATTTTCATTATTTTACACGATAACGCAATCTCGATGCTTACTAAACTACGTAGGTACCTGTAATATTGTCATTTTTAAACTTGAATTCCATGGAGTTAAGTACTTGTTTACAGCGATGTTTCCTCGTCGTGTTTCGCATTGTCTCGCATTGTCTCGCATTGTCTCGAATGACGATAAAATTTTCATAATAACATTATTTGAATGCTTACCGTATGTATTTCGTTATGTATTTCGAACTTGGCGGGCTTTGTCTTGTACTTGAGCACGGGAAACGCTCGAATAATCTTTATCTCACCAAACTCGCGCGACCGGTAATGATTAATACTATTATTACATCACGTTTGGGAGGGACACTGCTTTCCCATGTATATACCTATAATCTCTACGTCTCTGCATATAGAGATAGCGTTAGTACATGCTTTGCAACGAGCGCCGGCTACGTTAACTAGAAGGTAGAAGAGAAAATTCTCGCGTAGACAGATATGATCGATGCAACAATTATGATAAATATAATCGATACGTTATTTATGATAATACGCGAGAGAGGGTACCAGAAGCAGAGTTCCGTTTTGGTTCGATCGCCTCCGACCCTAACGATCGAAATTCGAAACTTCACACACAGAGACAGAACGAGAGAACTTGAAGAGTTATACCGTTTCCCTCCGAACAGTTGTGGATAGTACCGATCCGATCGACAGCGAACGTACGGAGATTGTATTGCGGACGTTCGTATCGTTCGAACTCGCGTGGATATATTCGAACGCGCGAGACGTCCGTTAAACTCTGCGGGAGATGATCGATAAGTTCCGTGTGTAACAAGTCTTATCGGCAGCGGCACGGTGCAAGCTGTTATGTTCGTGTCAGACGCGGAGACGATGAGAGACGTGGAGTTTCATCTTCTTCCACGTTCTTCTTTCACTCCCTCACACTTTACATGCGTGCTTGATTTTTTTTTTTTTTTTTTTTCCTTTTCGTTCCATCAGCACTCATTCCGCTGTTAACTTAGTTACATTCTTGCACTCTCTTTTATTTAACGGTCATTCGTCATTTGTTCTTTGGGTTTTATTTTACACGAGTCAAGGGGAGATCGATGATGCGAGCATCGCACGTGACGCACGCTTGTTACACGTTATTCGAACTCACGCGTCAGCGTGTTAATTCTTTGAAACAAAGTAACGCGTATACCCGCGTATCGATGCTCGCTTCGAGTGCATGCGATCTAACCTTTCAAACGAATCGATGAAAAATGGGAAATTTTCCTTTCGTTCGCAGATTTTGTTTTTTTTTTCATCGATAATGTTACTACATTGGTTACGCTGTTCGAAACTCGAGATTAACTCTTTGCTAATCGCAAAGCTTTGGTGCTTGGAAAGGATTAATTTATATTCTTCGTTAAACCTTTTGATATTATCATTAATTCCTTTACAAAACCGACGATAGTTCTCGTTTAATATACACGTTTGCATTATGTACCCTTAATAGATCGCTTCCACGTTTGTCGAGGTAGAATCCACCTACATGTGCGTCCGCACGCAAAGTCTCCTAGCATAGTCTTTCTGTTTTCTTTTTCTCGCGTGAGCACAGCTTCCCGGCTTCCCGGCTTCCCGGCTTCCCGGCTTCCCGCGCTCGTGAAATTGGCAAGCCGGGTTCATTAGTGACGCTGCAACGGCGAGTAACGCATCCAGCGCGTGGGTGGCTGGTAGATCGGTTACCGACACTACCGCACTCGTTGGTTACGTCTATACATCTACGATACGCTATATATTCATAGTAAATAAATGTGTTGTCCCGCAGACTCTCTTATTACTGCTACCGGGGCTTCCGGATTCTTCTCTACTTAAATACGGGTTTAGCATTTCGCTCAATGTCCCGTTTCCCGTCCCGGGATATATTTAATAACAAAGATTCGAATAAATGGGGCATTCAAGTCGTAATTCTCCAGATAACGAGCGATTCTTTTTTCCAATTTTTTTTTTTTTTCCAATTTCATCGAAATCTCATATTCGGGAGTCGCATCGTAATTGCGATAAAAAAAACAACGATAATGTTGTATACAAATTAAATCGGAGTACGGAATTTGCATAATCGAAGAGAGTCGTCCGTGAAGCGCAATTTCTTTTTTACAAACATCGACGACGCATAATGATGTTGTTTCATATTTTAGAGCCTTCGCTCTAAAATACCGCCGTGAGAATTCTCGAAATTAAATAAATTAACGTGATAACTACTTGGCTCGCTAATTATCTATGGCTTAACATCACAAGTTTTTCTTCAACAGTCTATTAATTATCTACGCATTAACCGAGTTCATTAAAATTCGTGTATCAACGGTATTAAATAATCTCGCGATAACTAGCGTTGGCGTACATCGAATTTCGTGGCAATTCCAATGTAGCAAAAGCCATAAAAATATATTGAAACTTTGTAAGGAAGAAGAAAAAAAAGCGCTCGCGGAAGAAAGTACATAAATTAATATATGATTATAGTTATTATTAGATCGAAGAGGTAAACTTTCGTTCGGGTATATTATACTTAACTCGCGCAAAGTTCACTTACATCGGCGTACCTGACGTAAGGTAATTCTCCTGTAGGGTACTTTAACCGGCGATACCTCGCCGTAAAGTCACCGCGAATTCCGTTTAATTACGGGCCACACGGTGTGTGCCGCAGGATGGCTCTCTCTCTCTCTCTCTCTCTCTCGCACCCGCAAATCCCAATGCACACCCAGGGGAACCTCTACTCTCCTCTCTTATACTTGTGAATTCTCTCCCGGAGTCTTTTGCTAGTCCCGGGGCGAGAGCGTCGCCTCGGGTGCGTGCTATCCGCGCAACTCTCTCTCGCGCTGTGGCTCCGCTGCAAGTATTATAATGCAATCGCGGGTAGTGGTAACCCGGAAAATACGACGGTGGACTGGTTATAAAACCCTCGGGGGAACCCCGCTGCGCGGAGAGCCGAGCGAGATTCTTAGACTCTTGCGCGCCAATTATCGCACTCCTTACATACGTTATTCTATCCTATATTATATATTCTATGTATCAGCAATATAAATGCACACATATACGCGCTATACGCGCCTTTATTAAAAATGGTAATCTTTACTATAAGGATTCGGATTCGTAGAGTTCGTCGATCTTGTATGTTACTTTGATATATGTATTAGTATTTTATTTGTATTAGACATTTTTTTTTTTTTTTTTAATTTTTCGTTACAGAAGCTCCCGGCGAGTTTGGATGGGTTTTAACTTTAGTGATCGTTTCTTTGGTTTCTGCTGGCATAGGCGCCGTCGTCATGGTCACTCTCCTCCACTGTAGAAGGTTCGTGTCTATTTCAATTCGCTTAATCCGAAACTGATGTGTAAAAATACCAACTCAAGTATGAATTTGCTAAATGTTTTTTTGTCACTTTTTTTTTTTTTCAGAATGAAGAGTGCCGGTGGCAGAGGTGAGCATTAAATGATTTACAGTTTCTTATTTAGAGATGCGATCGATCCGATCGATTGATATCTGCCTTTCCATTATCGAAAAGTGAAAAAAAAAAAATAATGATCCGCTTCCCTCGCCATTAACCAATGTCCCGATCTCTAATGCGTGTGGCGATGCGAATGAAATTATAAAATAAAAAGTAGCCAGCGAGAAACGTGTGGCTGCGGCGATAGAGATAAAGATCCGATGATAATCTCAAACGTTATACGAGGAACGGTAAGCGGGCGCAGGACAAAACAAAACTTTGGGGCCGACGAGGAGAAGGAAGACGAAAGGGACGAAGTATATATTAGATCTTTGAGATAGAGCCGAACAATTTTGCTGCGGTTGACTGTAATACCGATCCAAACTTTATACCTACTGACGTTGTGTCTAATATATATGTATAGGTACCGCGGAATTCTTATTGCTTCTACTATAAACGACAATATCGCGCTGGTGTAACCCGTGAATCTAAATACAATTACACACGAAGTGAGAGCAGAAGCTAGAAGATAAAACGTTGTATCGTATGATGAAAAAAACATTAGTAATCGTGTGAAACTCGACAAAGAATTAATTTTAACTTTATTTAGTATACTCGGTCGATCAATAGATTCATTCGAAAAAAAATTCCAATTTTTTTCATACCCCCCCTTCTAGTTGAATTTTTATATTTTTTAACAACGAGTATCGTTCGAATGCATCGAAATTATTTTCATTGAAGTAATATTATGACGAATATAAGAGCTGAAAAAATGGGGCTTATTATCATTTGAACTTGTGGAAGATTCGACTGTAGGATAAAATTCAGTTTGAAGCGCGACATCCGGACGTGTCGGCGCCAAGACGAGAGTCGCTCGGGGGCGTCGTGAGACTCGTGACTCAACCGCGAAGGAAGGAGTGTCGAGAGTCAAGAGAACACGACTAGTTCGCTCGTCGTCTGTGTCAGCATCGATTGGCGTTTAATTAGTTCGCTTAATGAAAGCCGCCAACTCGACATGTAGAAAGGACTACATGTCGCTGAGGAGCCGTGTCGCTCGTGGGGATTCACATAGCCTTTTTTTTAACATCTGTATCAATTATAACAATTTTTCCTTCTTCTTCTTCTTCTTCTTCTTCTTCTATTTTTCGACGATTTATCGAGCATTCACCGGATTCAGTCTTTGGAGTTGGTAATTTTTATACAATTTGCCAAATCGTCATGGACCTTGGAAAAATTAGATGACCGTAGATTTCGCTATCATAATACACGAGAGTATATATATCGAGTTTCGGCGATGTAATACCTCGACGAAGACGATCGTCACGACGATGAAATATATGGATTTATTATTGGCTTTAAATATCGAAGCTCCGACAAGATATTATTTGTTCGATGTGACGAATCGAGTCTCTAAAATACATCTTTGGATGATCCGGGATCAACGTTGATCTTCACGAGTCTTCGGTACGGTTACTTTGGAATCTCTGTCGACGGTGTATGTGCCGCATGACCAACCGACGACGCGTTAATGGACGTTTCATAGACGCGTCGAGCTCAACGATCAAATGACTGACGTCTCTCGTCGTTTTAATCTCGAACGCGATCGTCGGTTACAAACGTTCCGCGCGTGACAATGCCGCGGCGAGGGAAGGCTTCCACAGGGAGCGAAGAAAGAGAAAAACGATAGAACGATATATAGTAGAAAAAAGAAATAACAAAAAAATTGTGCCCTTAGAGCCGCTTGTAACCGGCGAGTTGAACGCGCGGTAATCCGATTATGTCCGCGTGACGCAACCGGCATTTCGGGCTTACGGTCCGCGCGGTGCGCGCGGTTCGCGCCTCGTCGAACAGAACAACTAGCAGCAGGTTCCTCGTCGTCTTTTACCAATGTAGAAAGAGCGTGAAATTTTGAAACAGCCGAAGATCGAGACAGTTATACCTTGAGATACGAGAGAAAAACGAGTTCGCTGTTCGCTTCACGTTCAAAGCTTAGCTTCACTTTTTTTTTCTTTTTCACTTCCAGTCGTCTTCCGTACGACTCTTTTACATACATTGTTTCTAGCTTGAAACAAACAAAAAAATCATTTTCATAAAAATTATGAAAAAACAATCATTACAATACACAGCGTTTAAGCTTTGCACTTTTTAACGTAACACTTTATCCCTCTCGATGAAAAGAAAATACAATAACGGCAGCTCTATGAACTCACTGATATTCTAACGAAAGCGAATAATGAACTGCGGAGCGACGTTCGTCATTTCTCAATTACATTTTTTTCCTTCGGGAATAAATATGCATCATTTAATCGTCACAAGATTCATAAAAGAATAATTCAAAGTTCCGATACTCGCGACGATTCTTCGTGATCGAATTTTTTTTTTTCTACCTATCGCCCGCTTTCTCTCGAAGCTCAAGCGGCAAATTCTCGTGGAGAATTTAGTAGTAAGTACGCGGTCTCTGTGATGTACAAAAATCCCGTAGCCCTCCCTCTTTCGGTCCCCGCGAGATTCACGACGAGAGACGTTGTTGTGCGATGACGCGACTACAATGGACACACGAGGCTTCGAAAGGGAAAGAAGCCCGAGTTCTGCCTCCTTTCATATCCGCGCTCATGTCATAATGCCCCCGTTTCAATATACGTACCTACCTCCGTTAAATATATAGTATAGGTAGAGAAAAAAAAATATGTATACTATAGGTACATCCAAATAGGTAGCTGCGCGCTGTAAAATGAGAAAGAAGAAAAAAAAACGTATCGGGCTCACCTGGCACTTCACAAGCTTCGGTAGCTTCGTTTTCGAGTTCTTCTTCTTCGTATTTTTACCACAGTGGGAGAATTATTCTGCCATAATACACATAATATACACCGTCGAGTACCTTCCGAACCGTCTCGGTCACGTCGGTCGAAAAATATTCAAAGCTTTTCACCTCGACGCGACACATCGAACGAGATGTTATGCAAGGAGAAGAGGAAGACGAGAAACAGTTCAACGGCCAGAAGGCCAAATAACGTGCCTATCATAGAATGAAATTCGAAAAGCCTCCTCTCCTCTATATCCCCATCTCACCCTTCTTTTTTCCGACAACGATAAAATTCAACCTAATTTCGAGCCCTTCGCGTCGATTCATAATGCATATCGAAGAAATATTAAAGGCATTTTTTGAGTAGTCGCAATGACTATGATTATATTAGTACGAAAAAAAAAAAAAATCCTTAAATGATCTCAAGAGTGAAAAATAATATGTTGGGATGAAATTTGACAAGTTCCAAGCGTTGTTTTTTTTTTTTTTAATTCGAATCTTTCAGTTATGTCGAACTATTTATTACAGTTGTAATAGTTGTTCGCCGTAGTGACGATAGACTATTGTAATGAAAACTCTTAGCTGTCTAGAATCGCGAATCTACATAAACGCAATAGAATAATTTTCCAACGCCATTATTCGATGTTTGTCAGCGATATTTTTCACAATTTAACATTATCTTCGTAAACGATAGATTAATGAGAAAAAACTCTTCTTCTACTTTCAGCGAGTTGCTGCGGCGTCGGTGTCGAGGAGTCGAATGTCCAGGAACCGGTTAGCGCCGGAGCTGGCGGAGTCGCCGGGGGTGGCGGAGTCTCCGTCATACCGGATCGAGCACCCCTGGAACTCGACAAATTGCCGCCTTATCACGACGTGACGCCCAGTCCCGGTGAGTAATTCAAAAAATGAAGAAAAAAAATCCAAGTAAAATTTGTCCTTTTGACTCGATAGCGCGATGAGACACTCGCGATGACAGCAATATTTGATTACTGATCGAAAGATTTTTTTGTTTAATTCAAAGGACACAACGTATGGTCATGGCTCGGATCCCGAAGAGGCGGAGGAACGGCGGGTGTTGTCGCGACTCCGTTGACGCTGCCTCAGCACAGATGCGCTATGAATCTTCCAGTGGAAAATCATTATACTCATATGCAAACCGACGAGGCGCTCTACGCGGAGCTGGACTCCCAAGCGGCGAGTTACGCGAGCGATCTTCAGCTTCAGCTTCGCGGCAGTTCGACTTACGGCGGCGGTGCAACATCGCCGGCCGATCATGACGACGAGTATCACGAATTGGATGCAGCGAGATTGCACAGGCGATACGGTGGCGGAAGCGCGCGGGGCAATGGGAGCGATAATGGAACGCTGAAGAAAGATACCCTGAGGACGAGACACAGCCAGAGGTAACAAATGCTTCTTATCGTTTTCGGCACTTGAGGCTACACAAACAAATGTTTCTTATCAAATCGAAGAAATTGAGAAAGAACAGCCGCATCCGCGCTTAATTCACACGCGGCAATATTTCTTTTTGCCAATTTTAACATTTTTCTCGATAACGAATCACCGTTTGTCACTAATGCATTTGTCGTTGTAAATTCAGGTTACAAGAGCCCGACTACGAGATGTACGAAAATGGCCCAACGAGTCCCGTACCTCCGAGTCAATTGGGCAACGGACATCACCATCATCATCATCATCACCACCATCATCATCATCTCCATCAGGCTGCGCTACGTTTGAGTAATCCTGTCAATGGCGAGAACACTCCTTCGTACCAGAATACAGGATACACGGGTAGCGATGCGGAACCGGACGGCCCATCGTTGAGCAGCGCGCCGAGCAGCGCCTACTACAGTGATCTTAGTTCAAATTCAACGAATCAACAGCAACAACAACAACAACAACAGACAACTATGCTAGCGATAACGTTACCAGGTGCCGCTAATGCGAGCCATCAGCAAACTAATGGACAGCAACAAACAGCACCGGAATCGTCGAATCAACAGTACCGACTCGCCGCTATAAACGAAAGCACGACGCCGTCGGATTACATTTGATGACGAACTCTTCTCGCGTCCGAATCGGCCGAATCGGACAAATTAGCCGGACGAATGTTGTTAGTGCGCTGAATTTTTATCGAACTGTCGAGTGTAATATCGAGCCGATTAACACAGTGATTTGAGCTCAAAGTAAAACCTCTAAAAATATATATTTTATATAAAAATACCGTTAGACTGTATAATTTTCTCGGCAATTGTCGATCAACTTTCTTTTTTTCCTCGGAACAAGTCATTCGATAACGACCCCGAACGTTCGTGGAAGGGTAACACCCGGAAGTGCCTCCAACCTTCGAGATTACATTCGATAAAGAGATTCATCGTAACCAACGAAGCAGTGCGCGCATCCGTTATCCAAACGATTCTCGCACGACGCTAGTTGGACATAATCTATCGTTTGATCTTTTAAATCCGTGCCTCGCGAGCATCGCGCGACGATATCTTTACGACGTTACCACGGTGAAAGATCAATGCATATACGACGACTTCGGGCGATTGATGAAACTTGCGAGAAAGAAGAATTATAGCAAAAAAAACTTGAAAAATCCAAAAAGGGGATCTACGATATATCGAATATATCCACTTTGCTTCCGTGAAATAGATCAATTGTCGATGGAAGCAACTTTCATCGTGAACGTTACGATCCGCTGTACTTCGAAGAAACAGATAAATTTTCGAATAGACCGCTTCCGATCGAGAAGCCATTCGGATCGTTATCTCGCGAAGAGCTATTCGAATAATAGACATCAAATTCCACGGATTCGTCTCTACGACAGTTATCGGAGGATAATAGTATGTACTAAGATCGTCGAAAAGAGTAGCCGCCGCGGCGATGTAACGATAAATTCAGAAGCACGAGCTTTACTTCTCTCGCGGCGATGGTACGCGCTCGCTGCTATCTCGAAACTTCACTTCGTACCTAATAGACACGTAATTCCGCGAGCGTAGTAATGATGCACTGCATCGTCCTCTTCGTCGTCGTCGTCGTCGTCGTTGGTTGTAACCGATGCAACGACATTGGAAGCGCGTAAGCGGCCGGTCGCTGCCTGCGATACCGTCCACACCGAACACAATCGACTCGCAGCCACTATACTTTCGTAATCCAACGATCTAATCGAGCGAAATCTCCGTCCACCGTCCATTTTCTGACTTCGTCCGCTTGCTTCTCTCTGCTACATGCCTCACCTCTTTTTCTCTTTTTACTTCTTCTTATTCTTCGAGGCTTTGTTTTATATTTATTTTGCTGTTTCTCGAGGGCTTTGCGAAGCTATACAATCCACAGTGCCCGGTATACATATCAGCTTTATCCGCTTACTATCTACGATATATCTGCCTCGCTTCTACCACCACCCCCTTTATCTACAGCAACGCACGTTGTGTACGATGTATCTATATTTATACTGCGTTTCGGTATCGCCTTCTATCTACAATTTTCCTCGAGGACGCGTTTCCTACGCGTTTCTCATTCTCATTCTTTGAGTTCCAAGCATCTTTCCCCGAAGCGACTCGAGACTCGGAATGAAAAATAACATAATCTTTTATAGTTTACTCAATGAGAAGAATATTTAATCTCAATATAAGTTCCAAAACATTTAAAATAAACAAAATCATTTGATAAATTCGCTCTTTGAGTGCGGAAAACTCGGGAGAATAAACAATAACATAATGTGGGTAAAACAAAAAATCTGAAAACCTTTGACAAAAATACTCGTTTTTTCAAAGAAACAGAAAAAAATGCTTTCCAACATCCGTATCGTAGTTCGAGCTTATATAGGGTAGCTTTCCTTATTTTTTCTAAGATTTTTTCTTGTATTGTCGGAATCTCCATGAAGAAATAATCAAGAGCCGCGAGTGCGATGAAAGAAAATTAGAGTCCTCATCCGTGAAAGCCTGAGGGTTAACGCGTGAACTTCGATTCCCCTTCGGAACGGGAAGGAGCATGAAGAACCCGCACAGTTTGTACAGTACAGTTCTATACCGAGTATATACCCTCTCAGCTTTCGATAAAGTTATTTCGTGGAACAGGTGTTTCGGTAATTCGTGCCTTCCGCGAGATCGGCGTATACACGCACCGCCCATCATTCTTTCTTATATATAACAGCTAAGAGAGATCTGCAAACATTTTTCGAGACTCTTTCTTTCTTTCTTTCTTTCTTTCTTCTTCTTCTTCTTCTTCTTCTTCTTGTTCACTTCAATATTGGGCTTCCTTTTTTTTCGTCTTGTTTTATTTTATTTTTTCTTTCGTTCCTCGATACAAACGCAAAGCAATGAGCGAGTACTTGTGTATTTATCTGCGTAGTACATACATACGAGCCTTCGCAGCTCGAATCTTTTGCCTCGGGAGACTTCCTTCTTCTACTTCTTCTTCTTCTCTTGACTTCCCTGCGGACCCTGCGGTGCTACGGCGCGCACGCAACAATGGGCAAAGACCGACGAAACAGGTTGAGATCACGAAGGTGTGCAGAGCCGCTCAAACAACAGATAGAAAAAAAGACGAGAAGAAGAAGCGAATAAGAGATACCATAGAAAATGTCTTGACTATGCGTTTTGCTGCGATTTTATTTTTTTCTTTGCTTGTTAACTTAATTTGTCTTCGGTACGAGATATTCGGCTAATTCGTTTTATTCGATACTTTCATAAACTTGGTATTGTGTTAGAAAGAATTAAGAGAAGTCGACATCGAAAAATAATCGTGAAAGCGGCAAAAAATCGATCTTTTCAGATGTACCGTTCTATTCGTTTTCACCGTTTCTGAATTTTGCGCGTGAAGCCGAAAAGTAGTAACTCGGCGTTTCCGGGAGAGAATTAATGCCGGAAGGCTATACTTGTTTATATAAAATCCATACAACACGAGCGATATATACCGTGTATATAAAATACGTAGAATGCACGCACTTTCATTTATTGGAGATCTCGAAGAACGGCGCAGCAAAGTAGACGGGGGTGTAGTATAGTCGCACGCATACGTGTACGCGGCAGAGGTTACGAAGTGTATACGAAGCGAAGTAAGAAATTGGCAAGCGAGTCAGCAGATGCAACAATGCGCGAGCTACCAAGCGGCCACGCAATAATTAATTGCCCTCCCCGCGGTCACAATGCTTGGGCGCCGAAAGAATCCCACGAGTTCCATCGGAGAGCCGCCGCTTATCGAAGAACCTCATTGGCATACTCGAGCCAAAGGAACTCGGGAAGAGTCGTGAGTCCTTTTCTCAGACTACGGTAGTTTATCACTTCGAATTCTCGAAAAGCCAATACCAATTGATGAATCATTTGTTATTCACGCCTGACACGCTATTCTTTCCGTCGATACAAACAATGAATTATGATTTTACATTGAATTCTTTGTATATGCAGTACGAAAAGAAAAAAAAATAGTAAATAGAGATTCAAGTCAAGAGAAAAATATCTCGAAATTGGAGACGAAAACAATTTTTCTTATAAATAAATTTTTTTAGACATTTTGTTGAAAAATGTTGATCGATCGATGAACTTGTTCTCCATCGCCTCGTCAATTATTACGATTGATAAAACTATACTTTCTCTTCTTATATACTTTGCACGTGATGGGAAAGTTAAAAAAAAACAATGCCAACGATGTGTATGTTTTTCCAAAGAACGTCGGGAATGAGCTTCGAAGGTCCGAGCGATTGGGATGGTCAATTACGAGATCGATAGATTAGAAGCGATTTCAAAGGGGGTTGGGAGGGGATGATTTGAGAAGCATCGAAGGAAAGGAAAGGAAGGTAAAAGGAATAAGATGCGCGCTTGTTACACGGATGAGATCGTGGGATGGCGAAGCTACGAGGGAGAGAGGTGGAGTGTACACAAGGGATTACCGCAAATTGAGATTCCTTTCTCGTATAAAAAAAATAAAGAAGTAGAGAGACAAAAGATAGAATGAAGAAGGTGGAGAAGAGAGGCCTTCGTGAAGAAACCGACGATAGCCATAATGGCCGCGTCGTAAAAGAGGTGGTGTGCTATACACACATCGCGGCGAGTTTGTGTATTGTACACAAACAAGTCGAGTGCAAGTCAAGTTTCACTCGCCCTAGTCTCGCTTTTCTACGGTATATTATACACGCATACCTATATACTGTATAAAAGATATTTGTATGTACGCTTTCGGAGCCCCTCGCTGGATATATAAATTATACATGTAAATATACGGGCGGAGCGGCGAGCGATCGAACCCCGAGATACTATCGAGATATAGCGGGTGTTGGCGAATCTTCTTCTTTGTCTATCTTGGATATTTTTGTGAACAAGTCTTTATAGCCATTGCTTTATTTCTTTCTTTCTTTCGCGAAGAGGGAAAAAAAAAAAAGAAGGCCAATGTTTCTTCGCTATCCGCGTCCACACGCGTAGCGTCAATGTGAATTCTTTGGTTGTAACCCCTCCGACTCCTAAAAAAACCCCTCGAGCTAAAGAGGAGACTCGTTATAATCTTAGCATTCCGGACGAGCCTCTCAAAGAAGATATTTGCCACCCCGAGGGCTCGTAACGAACGGGGCGAGGAGTTTAATAATCGTATGTAGGAAAAAATGTGAGCAGCTGATTGTTGACAATCTGCAATAAAAACATTGAGAGAGATAAGAAATGTAAAAGTGGCACTTGCAAGCTATTGATTCTCGAAAATCGACTCGAAGGTACCAATTTTTAATGTAACAGAAATTTATCAAAAGAAAAGAAAAAAAAATACAACTAAAACGATGACTTTAATGTGCCGATGTTTTATAATCGTTCGGTATGAATTTTTGTAAAAGAAGATGGAATTAAAGACCAGATAAGAGAACATAATTTGAATGATCAATTTGTCTCATTTCGTGATCTATGAATCGGTTATATCGATTACTTGAAGCTATAGAAGATCAATACTGGCTGTGCGCGTGCATATAAATTACGTAATTATTTTCAGACGCTCGAATAATAGGCGAATACACGTGTGATAACGACAATAATTTTTGGCACCTGCGACAATGACAATGATAAGAGTTGATTCGCCTTCGAACGACTAAACTACGCATACGTAGGACTCGAATAAAAATTCAATATCTTTATATAGAGGTTATTTAAAGACACATATGTATAGAAAAATGCGAATTTATTTGTGTAAATAATATGAAATAATGAGAGAAGGATGGGTGACAAAGAGTGAAAGAAAAAAATATCCGAATGCTCATATTATCAGATACTTTTGTTTATTTTACAAAAAGTGCCAGCCTTGCGTTCCATGCGTAATGTACACCTTGCCACAGAGAATAACAAACTAGTTAGGATTCTTTCATTTTCATTTTCCGTAGGTATACCTACTAATGTGTTGGTAGTTTTTTTTCTTTTTGCTATACGACGATCGCGAGAAGAGGAATTATTACACTCGCCGTAGAGGAGAATATTATTATTCTTTTTTTTTCTTTTCTTGTAATATTTTATACGAAGGCGAATGTGTCTGGAGAGTGTAAAAAGAAAAGAATTACAAACGGAAGAAACGACGTAACCTCGTATCAAATGTTGTATATACGACTCCAGCGCGATTTCACGAAAGCATATTACTTTTTCGATAGCAAATACGATGATTTGTTGTTGTTTTTTTTGTTTTCCTGTCGAGGCATAAAATGCAAATCGAAGGTATAATCAGTGCTACACTTGAAAAGTATAACTGTACAAAGACAATAAAGATTAATTTTGCACTTCTCAGATGAAAAACGCCTCGTGTGTCTTGTTATTCGAAAACCCAATCAAATTCGAAAGCTCTTTACTATTTCTCTACTGTTGACGCAATTTTTTATAAATTAAAACCCGAACCCTTTTATATTTTATCGTACTTTCTTCTCCTCGGTTAAATTTACCATTTTTCAAAAATCTTTCTCGCTTCGAAGTTTTTCATTTAATTAAGCAGGATTGCGTATCGGTTAATACATCGAGACTTCAATGATAAATCAACCAACACCAATCTACCGAAAAAAAAAAACTAATAGTATCGATGATAACGAATCTATAAAATATAACGAATTAATCGACTTCACTCGAAAACTACGTGGCAGGTTTCGTTTCTTTTTTGTTTTTCTCTTAAAATGTATCCAATTCGCAGACTCTACCGCTCAAAGAAAAAAAGAAAAATGAACCGAGGTAAATTCTATGAAATATATTTGTGCGAATTCTAAACGAACACTCTGCGCCATTTGTCTTTTCTTTCAAACTATTGAAAAAAACCGAAAAACATTTAACTATGCTAAACTTCGAAGTCTGTTTGCTTCATCCTTATAAAAGCGAATAAATATTAAGCGTGTATATAATTTAACCAAAAATACAGTTTAATCGCGAGAGATGCGCGAGATCATCATATAAATGAATAGAAATATATGATGATAAAAAAATGATAAAATAATCTGAGCGATTTTTAGATATTAATAGAAATCGGTAGCGCCTCTGGTAGAATAAGTAACATGAATAAAAATGTCAATTTATAATGTTTTTATCTACAAACGAACTGCATAGAGCGTGTAAAAAAAAAAAATTTATCTGCCACGAAGCACCGAGTCGAAATAAAAATCAAGCGATTTATATCGTAGCGTAAAAAAGAACTATAAACGTTTTTTTTTTGTATTCGTGATTTTTTTTCTTCATTTTTCATGTTTTTTTTGTTTTTTGTTTTTTTTTTTTTTTTTTCAACACACACGCCATATCGAAGACAAACTCAGTCACGCTGGTATTCCGTTGTTAATAATAATTATAAATATAATTTCTTTCATAACTACAGTGTATGATACAGTGAGAATTGTTTGATCGTCGTCGGTCGAAGATATATATTCGTGTGTCCGCGGACTCTCTAAACGTTCTCCGCCTTTTCGTTTGTTTCGCACCTCTCAATCTTTCAATTTTTCTTTCTCTCTTCTACGCTCTTTCTTTTACTTTGAGCTATTATCTCGTTTACCCTTTGAAATTCTGTTTGAAAATTAAGTGCCCGTTTATCCACGATGATCGAACAACGATCACGGGGACTCGACTCGAAAAATCATTCCCTAAATCTACTTTTTTTCCAGTGTCTTTTTTTTCCTCCAAATTCTCCCCGTCAAGAATGACACTTTGAATCGAGTCCCTTATTTCGGTGGAACAGTGTTATATCTCTACTTATTATGCCGGATTAAAGCCAGCAATCGCGAGGACGAATTTTCATTGTTTCATGTATCCTATTACTTTTTCCTCCATATTTCTCTTTTCTTTTTTTTCATTAAATAAATGACAATTTCGTAGTTGACGCATCGGATCTTCGATTAAAAACGACAAGTAGATGATTTTGATGTTGTATTCGTCATTAAATCATCGCTACGATAAGCTCGATTCATTTGGGAATTGCAAGTCGCGAGATAAATGGGAGATAAGCAATGTAATTAATCTAACAGTTTATCGGGTTGACTTTCAACGATTCGCTACAAAGCAACGCTTGCGGATGATCATTGCGATATAGACTCGGGCAGGAAAAACGGAAGGAGGGAAATGCGAAGCTAAATTGCGTGGTAAATGCAACACGATGTTCTTTTTCTTCTTAGTGTAAAACTCTATAAAACTATGGCTGTCGAAACTGTTATCGTTCATTGCGATCATTACCGAAAAATAGGACACGATAGCAATTTCATCGAAGAAACGAGGCAAACAGAATGTGAAAAAAATTACCGTTGAGCGGATTCCTCCCAAAAATAAACAATTACCTCGCCTTATCCACATCCGTTTTTTTTTTTTTTTTTTTTTTTTTTTCTTTTTTTTTTACAAAGTATATGCTTTTTGTTACTACACATTTTGAGCAAAAAAAAAAAAAAAAATGTTTGATAATTTTTCATAAAATTATTCACGTGTATAACTTGCTTCTCAAAAGGCATATCCGCTCGACTATGTAGGACGTTAAATCGTTTTTCGTCATAAGAGGCGCGCGATGGTGGTAACATTATATATTGATGATTCATGATTTTTTTTCTTCACACCAATGATGTATATATATATATATATATATTCGTCTTGGAACGAACTTACGAATGATGCACTTTCTTTGGACTCCGCGTCGCGTTTGGACGGGAAATTATTTCGTTTTAATCGATCGAATGATTTTCGTCGATTCTTTGACAGCGAGAAAAAAGCTATTAACGACGAAACCGTTGCATCGGGTTCGCGGGAGTTACGTTTTTGTAAACTTCGATTCAAGCCGATTTTCATCGAGCTTTGTTTCTATTTTTTCTTTTCGTTTATCTGGCGTTTTAATCTTTACAACGTGATTTGTTGGTATTTGAATCGCGAGGGAGGGAGGGAGGGAGGGAGGGAGAGAGGGAGGCACGCGAGACTCGAGCCACGGACCGCGGCACAAAAAATATCTAAGATTCTCTTGAAACACAATTATTAGCTAACTCGGCACTCCGATCGTGCGAGTGCCAACCAATTTTATACGACTTTGTCACGCAGCTGTACCGATCATTTGTCGTCGACGTATATCTTCAAGGCCCGTTCTCGTCTCGGACTGAAGCGCGACGACGAGGATATACCCAACATTCGTGATCTGGTTTGCGACCTTCCAACGTACTGCGTTTCCTCGGTAATTGGTTCTGTCGCCTTTTCTCTGCAATCTCTGTTGTGAAAAAAAAAGATATCGTTAGTTTGCGCACAAGAAAAAAAGTTTTGCTTCGCTCGGAGGATCGAATGGCCCAAACCACATTAAGGAGGGCGTATCGCTGCTACATTCCCAGTCAAAAGTCAGATTCGAAGAGAATTACGAAGCCTTGTCGATGGAATAAAAATCTGGAAAAAATGAATCTTACCGAAGAACATGCATTTTCCACAATAATAATGACGAAAAGTTATTGAGAAATTAGTTTAAAATGTCTTTTTTAACGAATCATCATTAGGTAAGCATAATACATATGGAATACATATGGATTTTTTAGAATTCCTTTTTATTTTCGAAAATCCGCGTTTTGGATATTTCCGAACATGTTCGATTGATTATCCGGAAACTTCTGAAGGGCAAGTGTGTGCAAAATTCGTAAGTGTTCATCCGTAAAAAAAAAAAAAATTTCGAACGCTAGACATTTTTTTTTTAAATTACTATATATTTAGAAAAATGAACGGATCATTTTCTGCGAAAAAAAAGTTGGCTTATCGAGAGATTGGTTGAACAATTTTCTTAAGTAATTAATTTGTTAATAATTTTTTGGCATTATTATTAGGCTAAATGAATCTTTGAAAGACTTTTTGTACGGTTAATTTTTTTCAGATTTTTATTCCATTGGGAAATATTCGAAATTCGCTCGGAATCTGACCTTTAGAGCTCGAACTATAGCGATATACCCTCCTTAATCAATATAAACCTTTTTTTGTGCATGAAAAAAATGACTTGTAAGCGCACTGCGTGTGTCGTTTTAAAGGGACATATGTAGTGAAAAAGCCGGTGTGTTCAGCTTACGGCGCGTGTTCCCGTATGAAATTCGTTTAAAAATCTTTTGTGAATGCCTTTTACACTCGTGGAAAGAACCAATAATCGAAGAAACAAAGTGAGTATGGTACATTGGGCAGTATTTTTGTTTTTGTTTTTGTTTCGTTACAAAATAATATTTAATATTATATGAAACGAAAGAGGATTTATCTAAGGATTTATCTACGGAAAATAAAACGATGGAAATTACAGAGCTAACGTACCTGTAGTATACGAAACTTCCGTCCTCGAGACCGCTCGGTGGTAAGAGATCGTGCGGCGTCATTTGACGATTCCAATGGAGTGACTTCTCGAAGATCGACAACATCATATCCCACGACATTGTGCTCTTACCCTTTGCCATCTCGAGATGCTCCTCAGGTATTCCCGAAATTTCGGATAACTTGAAAAAACGTGGGAAAAAAACGAGATTGGGCTATCGATTTCATGATAAACTTTTAATCATACGAAAACTGTTGTAACTGTTATACTCACCTTTTCGCGTACTTCCCCGATCGACTTGACATTCATGACCACCTCTTCGATAGGTCCGAGAAAAAAATCCGGTCTCATGATTCGCCTCACGAAGAAAACAATTTCGTTCGGATCCGTAACGGGCTCTTTGCCCGGCAATTCTTGCACAATTATCTCAAAGGGCCATGATAAATGGAGATCTTTGAATTTTTGATCGTCGAGAAATACCTTCGACGCTGTATTGTAATTCTTTCGCCTCAATCTACAACGTTCGAATGGTATGTCTATGCCGAATTTTCTTTTGAGCTCCACGAGAATTTCTTTCTTCGTTTGACCGACCGTCGCCTCCTTCGAGACTATCCATTCGCATAGATCTTTGTAAGACTGCGAAGCACCCGTGAATTAAATCAATCGGATAATTAACAGTTATTTAACTAAATTAAGAAAAACACAAACAAACAAAGAAAAAAGATAACGAGACTAAGTTTTCGTTTGTTCACCTCTGTTTCCGAATCGATTATCAATTGATGCAACTTGACTTTGAGTTCACCACTGCGGACTGCGCGTCCCAACTTCAGACACACTATCTCGCCGTCTTCGTGAAAATTCACCGGTACGGCTAAACGACTGCACTCAGTTTCATCGCCGAACTGACGGAATACCTTGAAATACTGGGCCGGCACCCCCACGTAGGGCTCCAAACATTTCTTCAAAGCGCCAAGACTCATTCTAGTATCCAGCAGTACCCTCAACACTGTTACACATAAACGCGGATGAAGAAAATTTTATTAAAAACGCGAAATATTAAAATTCTCTAACGTATGCATGAGTTTTTTTTTCTCTGTGATCTAAAAAGCGGCGAAGATATAAAATATGCTCACTGTTTTCGGGATCGTCTTCGTCGCGCGTAGCTTTGAAGTAATGTTCGTTCCCATCTTCGATATCCCAAGACTCTCCGGATACGAGTTCCGGTTGATTGAAAAACTCGTTATCGACGCCGGCCACTGAAATTGTAATGAAAAAAATCAATTGCTTGAGTTTAACGCGTTCTTATTATTAAGTACATTTTGCAATGAAAAAAGTAAGTAAAGTAAACAAAAAATCAACGTACGCGGATAATCGTCATCTTCAGATGCGTCGCCTTCACCGACGAGAGTTCGATCGCTGTAACTAAGACTGCTGTCCTCACTGTTGCTCTGTTCCGGTGTGTGCCACTCTTCGCCCTCCGATTGCGTAGCCGGTGGACTTGTAGTTTCATTCCAAAATCCTGGAACTTCATTGCCTCCGGCCACTTTCGTTGCCGCTGTTGTTATAACGTTCGCTTCCGGTTTGTCGACGGTATCTACCGATACTTCGCTCACCGATGATTTCAATGACTTTGTCGGGCCGTTTGTTACCGGCACGACGACAGTCGCGGCCGGCGACGGTATTTCTGCCGACTTTTCTTTACATATTTCCTCGAGAGACGGTATGCCGAGTTCTCGAAGAGCCTCTGCATCGGCAAAAAATGCACAAATGATTTTTTTTCGTTGTTCCGATAATCTCGTCGTAGTAAGTAATATAATTCTGCTGCTATCGACGCGATAAACTTTTTCGACATTACCTTTACTCGTGTCCGGCAATTCCACGGTCAGTGATATAAGACTACCAAATATCTCCTTCATCTCTGCGATTCTCTCTTGAACACTTTTCGTTGTATCGGCGCTGGTGACCGTGGGAACGAATATCTTCGTCAATAACCCGAAAATGTGAAGTATCTGCGTGCCGCTGTTCGCGACTAGATTAATGGAAGCTTTTGGATGTTGAAAAAACAAGTTTATGTCCTTTGGTTCCATGCCGAGTATCTCGCCTAATTGTTCCTTGTATTCGAGAGCCGTTTGCGTCCCGATAGCGCGCACGTTTATCGGACCTTTCAACACTTCCTTCTTCGCCACATCGACGAGGTAAACCTTCGTCGCTAAACCTGTGAAATAAATGGATATGGATATTTCCAACGAAATTGTACATTTTAAAATGAACGGAGAACGACCTACCACCGGGTAAATAAATTTTGAATTTTTCGTCCTTTTTGCGAATTTCCAACAGTAAATCCTGCTGATCGGTGAGTATAGAACGTATGGGCTCTTCTTCGCGTCCTTCGAAACTGCACTCGATCAGTCCTGTCGAGTCCTCGCAAGTGACCAATCGAACGCAATCTCTATCGACGATACTTTCGAGACCGAGAGTTTTGTAAACTCGGTTTGTCAATTGAGCCCAAGTTTCATCGTACAGGCAAAATAGTTTCGTGTAAGTGAAATTTTTTTCGTTCGGACGACGACACAAAACTTTGAGTCTGTACATCTGCATGAGCAACTCGCGATTCTTCATATCGTGATACTCGCTGTCCTGCATCTTTGTTAAAAGTTCCTGCGAGCCAACATTTTTAAAACAAATATAACATTATTTATTTGGAATCGCTCTTTTTAGAGATAATTATCAAAGATATTCCTTTTTTATGCTCATGAATAACCGGCGTACTTTTAGATGCCTCGGGAAATCATCGACTTGCATCGGTAAAGCATTTCTTGCGGGATCGATTTGTCTGTACATTAGCATATAGGCATTTGTGCTGCTGCTGTAAACACCGCTGTAATGCGCTCGAGTCGGTCCGCCGCCGTACGTTTTTTGTATATCGTCGTCGGTAATCTATCGATAGCAAACAAAAATATATTAATATATACAATACAATTTTTTGTGTGTGTGTGTATGCGTTTTTCTTACCGGCGAAACGTTTTGATCGTTGAAACAGAGCCATTCTCCGGTCTTGAAATCCTTTATGTAGGCGTAATAGTGTCCGCCGCTTGCGCTACCGCTGTGAATCATAATTGAGAAGAGTTCGTACTCGTAAGGACCTCGGGCTCTCGGACGATTTCCCCGATTTTTTTCATTGTCGAGGTTATGCGTGCTGCAACTCGACGTTGACGGACCGTTGCTCATGTCTATACCCTCGTCGTCGTCGTGATCCTGGTTCGTCGAATTTTCGCTCACCGACATACCGTTGTCACACGGGGGACACTCGTCGTCTAATGTTCCACTGTCCGTCGTCGAACTGTCGTCGCATTTAACGCCAACGCCACCGTCCTCCTCGGCGCACGGAGAATCTTGACTCGCCGTCGATGGGATGAATGAATTCAAATTCAAGACATCCGGAAACGTTACTCTGCGAAACGAAGATCGAGAAAACACTTATTACCCATTAACCTCCTTTCATTCCCATTTCGATAACTATGATTTTTTCACGACGTACGACTAAAATTTCTACGAGCTTTTTCCAAAGGATATAACTTACTCGTCGTTGAGTTTGATTCTGTGAAAGGTGTGGTAATCGAAGTCAAAACGTTTAAGATGGAGAGTGAGAAGATACGGGAACTTGGTGAATTTCAAGCCCTTGTGAGCGTCGCATTTTTTGTTACAGGTCTCGCAGTGATATTGATTTGTGCCGTCGAGTGTTTCCGGTTGAACGAAAGCAGCGAGCGCATCCTCCTGCAAATTAACAATTTTCCTTATGTTTACGAAAAATCTCAACAATGCGGAAGCGGAAGAAATTTATTTCGATTTACTGACCACGCTGTTGTAAGCCACGTTGCTGCCGAACGGCTTGACGGGCAACGGAATATCGAGAAACGTGTCCTCCCGCGATTTTTCCGTTCCGCACTCCAAACACTTGACGTAATCGATCATTTTGCCTGGAAAATTGCGCCCGAGGAACATTCCAAAAATATTTTTATCAAATTTTCTCGCTATTCAATTTTTCACTTTCAATCCGATTTATCTTACTTCGTCTTTGAATCAAATGTCTCTTAAATAAACATAAATCGATGCAATTGCACTTTTTGTTTGTTTTTTTGTTTTTCCGAAACCACAACACCACCATGTTTTAATAATATTCTAATAATGAAATTTTCTCCGCATTCAATATTCATTTTTCATTCCTATTTATCTCAAGTACTTCGCGTTTGAGACAAATGTCTCTCAAATAAACATAAATCGCACAAGAAAAGAAGGTGGTTACAAAATGACTTTTAGATTATAAAATTGTTGTTTCATACCTTCGTAAAGCCGGTTGATCAGATCAGCCTGTTCGGTCTTCTTGAATTTTTGCTCCAGCGCGTCGAACATTACTCTGCAAAGTTCTTGAATATCGTGCTGTTGCCAAGCCTCAGTTGAGTCCCAACCGAAACTTTTCGTCAACGAAGTTGTTTCTATAGCATTTTTCGACGATGTCTGCGAAGAAAAAATAAAAACAAACATTATATCATTCATTCGAAAAACTATCCGCGGTGAAAGAAAAACGTTTAGCGTTGCGGCTAAAAGACTAAATAAATAATGCGCACCTGCAGATTGACAAATAATTTTTGCAATTGGTACGGTATGCTGTTGGCTTCGTCCTTCTCGGATCCGTGAACGTATTCCCAGTTGTACAAAGCGTTACGAAACTCTGGTGTCATGTATAGCGCTTGAATGAGACTGTTTAAGTAGCATGTCATCGCTTGATTAACCAATCCCACGTAAGCTTAAATAGAAATATGTTGATAAATTTTAACTAATTAGACGAAGGAATTTAAAAAAAATTTAAGATATACTCCGAAAGATTGATGTTTCGAGAAATTATTAACTCACAAGTTTCGCTACGCAGATTCGGTTCGTTATCCTCGTGTCGTGATCTTGTACTATCCTCGTATTTTTGCTTTTGTCGCCGAATCTCGAATTTTGAAAGACGGCGACAGCCATCCTTGGAATCCATATTCAATGCGCACGAAGTCCTCGAATGAAGGACAATTCGACAATTCGAGGGATTCGAGGGATCCGAGGGATTCGAGGGATCCGAGGGACTCGAGGGATTCGACAATTTAGAATCCCTGGATGTCTTCGCGTATTCTCCTATTAATGGTTCGTTCTTCTGGAGTATCGAATAATCAGTTTCACTGATTTCCTGACTGTTCTCTTCGTTCGACCCCTTGAATTTTCTTCGAACGCGACGAAATTTCATTTTTTCCGAACCCCACCGTACATCCATATCAACCTCGCATATTTCTCCTTCCGCGTATGAACATTCTGTGGATTGAAAATAAATATTTTCCACACAGTCGAGTTAACGCGATAATGTAAAAAGCAGAAATTGATAAATGCTCGACGAAATCGCTAATATATTGCCCACATAGACCGAATTTGTTTTTTATACTCGTTTCAATACCGCCATCGTCTTCAGATTTTTTCTCCAGCCATTGATAATCTTGTTGAGTAGTCGATATCCTTTCCTGTGGATAATCCTCCGTAGGTGTCGATGCCTTAGTTCCGGTTTCGGCGCTCGGCGACTCCGCCGTTTCCGTAACGAGCAGCATGACTGTAGAGGGAGACGACAAGTCAACCCCGAGTTCGGTTAACTTCCTTGTGTCCTTATCGTTCAGTTCGATCTATCGAATGGGAAAGAAAATAAAATAAATAACAAAAAGGAAGAAAAATACGGAATAGATAAAACCATTCGCGATCTTCCGAATTGACGATAGTCGAGAGAAACATTACATACTACAGAGAGTTTGTCAATGGTAGTGGAATATTATAATCGAGTCGAAATATTGCAATCATCGGCATGATACGGTAAGAATAACTGTTGAAGAACAATGCAGCGACACAGAATTATTATCAACTAAATAATAGAGCGATACAGAGCTTATATATTAATAACGTTGGATTTCAATTATTAAACGATCTACCGGTTAAAATTGATGATAAAAACGTTATTTCGTCATCCCAAACGGAATTTGTATAATCGATTGCTGCTATTCGCGTTTGTGACAAATTTTTGTTCCGGTGAATATATGATGCGTGCGGGGTATGATTGTGCGATTTTGTTCTGAATATAGTAAACACGCAAGTTGCCGAACACCTTTTTCCTTCCGTATCGCAAGATTAGGCCAAAGGTGCCGGCCTTGTGATTGCACACGAACACGACGTAATGAAAAAGATCGATGACCCTCGTGGCCGGGCCAATCTCGAGGTTCGAACGCGCAAAGTCACCTCTGCTGAGGTCCAGAATGTCAAGGAGTACCGACGGCCCACCACCACCGTCCACGCACGGCATTGTCTGCAATTTTAACAAAAACAACAAAAGAACAACACACGCACACCCAATAAAAACAAAACGGAACATTACTTTCGACACTCTCAAAAGCTCTCAACCAACTACGTGCGATTTTTTATTATTATTGTATTTGTTTGTTTTTTTTTTTTTTTTTTTTTTTTTCCTTCTTCTCAATCTACGAGGATATTGCAGACTTTGCGAATACTGAGCGGGACGGTCTTAATTATCGAATAATATAGAAATTATAGCAATGCGAAAAAGCACACACTGTGCAAATATAAGGTGGACGAAAAAAAGAAAGATTTTATTGACACGGGACTCGGAACATCGATAATCCAAAAGTCCCTTCGTCGGAGACGAAGAAAAAATCGGTAAGGAAAAATATTATTTTACAAGCGGGACGAATGTGCAAAATATAGAATTTCGCACCTGTTCATCACCCTCCGAGGGCGAAGCCGACCATTCGGTAACGAGCAACATGTAAGTAGTTCCGCTCGTAAAATCCACCCCTATATCGCCTATCGTTAGATCGCCCCTGACGTACATCAGATCGACCTGTCGAATATTCGCATAACACAGGGAGTTAGTTTTTAATAAAACGGGCGCAAGCGGCAATATGTAGCGATTATTCTATAAAGTACATATGTCATCGATGTACAGAAATTTATTGAGAAATTGATCTCGCGGGTTCGTGAAAGAACACCACCTTTTTTCTCTCCCATTGAAGTATCAATCCGAAGGTTCCGATTTTGTGGTCGCACAAGTGTGAGACGCGAGCGACTAGCTCGTCGACCCGTACGGATTGTGATATCTCCAGACTTGTCTTCAGTGGATCGTCGCCGCCCCGCGATAGATCCCATATTTCGAGGATCCCTTGACCCTCACCGGCCACACACACCATTGCTCTGCAATTTTTTACACAATAAAAAGCGTCAAAAAAGCATCACCCACGATACGCTCGTAAATCCTTTGAGTTATATTTCTTTGTAAATAACGAAAACAAATGTCGATGGATTTTTATTTATCTTCCGTATATCTTCCGTTATTTTCGGAGATTCAGCGAAGAATTTAATTTATAAGCGTTAGTTGCTAACAGCCGCCAATTCCATGCTATAAAATACGATCGTACAGAGATTAATAATCGAGGATGTCAGACTCTAGAGCCATATTTATTGAACAACAACAAACAAAAAGGAAAAGTGAACCCCATAGTCAAAGTGATGGCAAGTTTTTCCCGAGAAATAGTCATACGTGTAAAATTATTTTTATCAAAAAGTTTGCGAGCCAATAAATAGCTTTTTTCGATTCTACGAATTTTTACACGTATATAAAAATTTGTTCGTGAGAACAATTATTTTCGAAATATCACTGTTGAATTCTTCGTACGTATAGCACTTGGAGCTGCTTGTCCTCTTTAACACAAAAAAACTGATGTACCGAATAACGTTACTGCGCACCCTATTTTTTCTTTTGTCGCACTATGAAAGTTTATGAAAAAATGGATAGCGTACCTACGATAAAAACAAGAGAAACGAGACGAAATATCGAGAGAACGAGAGTCGAGGATAAAAAAAAATGTATCTTAGATTCTTAGATTGAGATTTGGCAAGTTGCCATGGTAGAAGTTAGAAAATCGGTGAGATCTACGCAACTGGATGGTGGGACGGTCGCCTCTCTGCACGGCACTACACACTATTGAGAGACTGTGGTTGACTGCCTGCTGCTATATTTAGATAGTCTAAACCAAGACTCGGAAAATGGCTCTCGCTCTGTCTTTCTTTCTCTTTCGCTCGACCGTTGTATCACCTCCCACCATCAATTTCCGAATCTCCGCCGCTGCGTCCCCTCCCCCATTACTCTCGCAAACATCCCTCTCTTAAATTTCGAAATTGAAAAAAAAATAATTCTTTTTAATAATCTTACCGGTGTTTTGCTAACTTAGTAGCAAAAGTAGGGTTTTTAGACTTCCGTCAGAATTGTGTCCAGTAATCGTTGGCGGAACACATTAGGATCTGTAATAAAAATCTCAATAATAGAAGAAAATTTATCAGAAAAAAACTGGATAGTAAGTAATGCTACGGTACGGATATGACGAATGCTTGAAATTAACGATTTAAATGGTTGACCGACCAACGTCACGCTTTGTACGAATCGTTTACAGGCGATCAAACAAAAAAACGTTGAATCGAACAATTCATTGCAAATAAACTCAGAATTTATTTCACAAATATATGCAAAGAAAATTCATGCGGGAAAGCGTCAGGATGCGTAGGTAAAAAAATCTGCGTTGCAGGGTTCAAGGTCTTCGATGTAACGAAACAATCAAAGAAATGTATTTTTTCATTCGGCGAATAAGAAAAATCGGTCAGCGATCTCGCGGCAAACCGCGACATCCGAAATATTTCAGTGAATCTCCAAATGTCAAAGATTCACGGCTCGGGAATGTATCCCGGTGTTTGCCAAAATAATACGAGAATGCGGATAGCCGCAATGAGAATTGGTAACTCGGGTTGCCCCGCGTCGACTGCCGGATGAGAAAAGTCGTTTCGCGTGACGAATGTAGATGATAATAATAGACTCGCGTGAAGAATCGTTCAACGTCGATAACGAGCGATAAGATTTTTTTGAAAATTGTATTTGCAATGGATTATAATATCTGTGCGCGGTTTTCCGTAAGTCGTAATGTTTTTGAAAATAAATCGTGAAATGGCTGGCGTGATACTTGCGACGTCGATGATGTGCGCTTCACGGGTCTTCGACTCGTCGGGATTAAAGGCGATAATAAGCAAAGCCAAAAGTTTATTGACATGTCACAAAAACTCGTTGTTTTTTTAGTTAAGTAATGATAATTGTTTTATAAGATAATCAAGAAATTATCCGACTTTGGGCTTTAGGTTGTCTTACCCAAAATCAGTGACACATGTGTAACAATCACTTTACGCCATATTTTTATCTGAGAGCCGCGCAGTAGCGCTACTACTGACACAGCGGCGGCAATGAAAATCCCTAAGTAAATCCTATTTAGGGAATTGACACATTTTATTTGTTTTTTTCAATACTTATTTATATACAAGATAAAAGAAAATAACATTTAATCATCAAAGTATTGTCTTTTATTTCAATAAACCGTATAATTTCGTAATTTACAGATTTTTCATTTTCATACCGCAAAAATAGAAAAATTTGCTGCTCGGTAGCGAATGATAAATTGAAAAAAAATATTTTATTCATTTCAGACATGATATATGTTACATATTAAAGGAGAAAAACCTTCGAAAAAACCATTACTTAACTCAACTAACACGTGCAACGTCACATCATATGGGATACAAACACGAGAAATCTCGCGATAAAGGGCATTAGGATATTATTGCGCATTATTGGCCCAAATCTCTTGTCAATAGATACACATTGAATTGTGCACAAGTCACAGATACAATGCAAATATATTAATTCGTTGTTCAAAGATACAAAAATCGGGTAGCGAAAAGAACGGTAAATCAAACGTGATAATCCCCACCGTCGAGTTTTTCGTCGGTAAGCCAAAATATGAGACCGGCGCAAGTCTCAGGCTCAAGATAGATGACACTTAGGAAGATTCCTTCAACGATGCCCAGCAGTACTCCGGCAATGATATCCAAAAGATTATGTCTTTTCATGAAAAGTCTGGATAGACAAATGGAGGTGCACCAGGCCAGTAAAGGCGGAATGAAAACAATGGAAACTGGCCAAATATTCAGAAAGAAATAAACTATCATAGCGGAGCGAGATGCGTGACCAGACGGAAAGGAATATTTATCCGGGCCGATGGCAAATGGATCGTCATTTACCGTGGGACGTCTTCTACGTATTAACGCCTTGAGTATCGCGACAGCGACAATGTCGATAAACAAACCTGTAACAATATGGTTGTTAATATCCAAGCTAACAATGCGCGATATTTGCAAAACAATTAAATCACAGAGGCGAAGGCTTGCAATTTACCTAACATCAAGTTAATTTGCATCTGATACAAATTTGAGTTGTTGAGAATCCAAATAAAAGCTAACCAGCCTGCTAGCCAGGGTACGCCGTGACACGAATACTGAAAAAAAAACACACATTTTTCAAAATGCATATCCAAAAATGTCACGATAGAGCTATCATGCGCGATGAGCATTACGCAATTACCTCAAGTACTCTGTAGTGCACTTTGAGCTGTCGGAGGGGTAAACATTTCTCCACATTTTTTACAAGAACGTCCGTCAAATATGCGTCCACTGCCAAACATTTTCTAAGCACGGAGGGTACTTTTCTTTTATCGCTGATCTACGGTCAAAGATTAAATTATCCATATTGCTGTTTACTCGTGAAAAAGAGGAGAAATATTAAATATATATGATAAAGAAACGAATAATCATACCTGTGCCATTTTTTCAGTACAGAAAGTAACGAATAATCACTTTTCGAATTTTTCTTACCCGATCCCTTTAAACATTTTCGCTGTAAAATTATTTTTAATCGTTTTTTAACTATCGGTTAATTCGGATATGAAACACCGGATGACGATCGCCGGTGATTTTCCACGTAATAACACAATCAAACGAGGATTTATCAGCTGTTTATCGAAGAATATACATATATATACTACATGCATGCGCGATGCTGCTGCTACTCCTGCAAATGTTAAAATCCCGACGATTCAAAGTTCGCGCAAGAAATAAAGGTAAGTAAGTAGTAGTATAAACAACCGCCGGGGATTATTTTAACACGTCGTTCGAGAGAGAGAAGAAGAAAATAGAGAAAAAAGCACGGCGGCGGGGCGCCGCCAGCCTGTGTTGCCAATACAACAAAAGAACGAAAGAGCTTCGATCCAATGGTGGTGATCCAATGAATTATAACCTACGAATGCGCGTCAAAGTTTGTTTTGATCATTTGTCCGAGTGTCGATTTTAAAGTCTGTTCAAGATTAAAAAACGCCGTGTCCAGAGTGCCTTTCTTTTGGTGTTGCGATGAGCGATTTAACGTTAACGGACGAGACATCCTCGACGAAAATTCAATTCAAAAAGAAAATCGTTCGAAAACCACTGCGAAGCAGAAAAATTAATTCGGACGACAGTGACAGCGACGAGGCCAAAGAAGATT
This sequence comes from Cryptus armator, assembly GCA_963971235.1. Taxonomy (NCBI): domain Eukaryota; kingdom Metazoa; phylum Arthropoda; class Insecta; order Hymenoptera; family Ichneumonidae; genus Cryptus; species Cryptus armator. The sequence continues at coordinate 24,159,239 of OZ020234.1, read as the reverse complement.
CATCTGTTAGGTGAGTTCGATTAATTGTGTTCAGTTTTTCACATTCATCAAAGGAAAAACGAGAAATTCAAGCAAATCGATGTTACAGAAACAAAGTTGACGAGATGAAGACAATTCAGAAACTGCGTCGAAGACCCAATGGCGTAAACATAGCGGAACTGGCGCTCGGTGAAAAACTCACAAATGACGCTTCAACTGTGAGTAGAATAATTATTTATGGATCTTCAGATTCTGAGAACAGTTATGATTAATAATTTTTTTACCAGTCGGATCCTTTCAACGTTAAATCAGGTGGAATGGTCAATATGGCAGCTTTGAAGAACAATAAAATAAAGCAAGATGACGCTTATGACACAGGCATAGGAACCCAATTCAACGCAGAGACAAATAAACGCGACGAAGATGAAGAGATGTATGTATACTTCATTAATGTTTATTGCACGAATAATTAATTTCTTCTTACATTTTCATTTTGCGCGTTTACCAACAGGTTAAAGTATATCGAGGAAGAGTTATCCAAAAGAAAAAACAAAACAACCGAAGCCGGCGATAGCAGTAGCATTGGAGATGGACCGAGTTATTGTTCGCCGGAGGAAGCTGCTTTGCAGGCAGTACCGGAGCATCTCAGACAAAGTTCTACGCACAGAAGCGAAGAGATGCTTTCCAATCAAATGTTATCCGGAATACCGGAAGTCGATCTTGGAATAGAGTATATAAAACAATTGTTTCGTTCAAATGTTGTTTGGGATCAAAAAAAAAAAAAAAAATACACGCATAATCTTATTTTACACAGAGCCAAAATAAGAAATATCGAGGCGACGGAGGAAGCAAAGCTCAAGTTATTGTGGGACAGACACAGAAAGAAGGATGGACCCTCACAATTTGTGCCAACAAATATGGCTGTAAATTTTGTACAACACAACAGATGTGAGTATTGAGTTAACAAAATTACAGCTGATAAAAAAAAGGATTAAATTCCTTAAACAGCTAATAATAACGCAGCTTCAAGTATAAGTCATTAGAATAACTAAGCTAATAGCTGATCTTTAATTATTACTTTATTACAGTCAACATCGACGATCCCGACGCTCACAAGGGTAAAAATAACGCGAATAATCGTGCGACTGCAGTTGCTCCGAAAGAAGATGTAAAGGGGAAGCGAAAGGAAAACGGCGAAAAAGCTACCGACGATTATTACTACGAACGTTTCAAGAAGCAATTCAGACGATTTTAGGCGCTCTATATTTATTTGCGATGTGCGAATGTAAGGCGATTTAATTATGTACATAGTAAGTGTGAGAATTTTTATTATGCGATAATACAATTGAAGTTTGCCAAATAGCACGAGTAGGAAAACTCGATCGTTTTTATTTTATATTATTATTATTATTGACCCCCCACACACGCGAGGGGAGCAGATGTTAATCGATTTTCGATTAAGCAATCTCAAATTTTCATCATTGACTTTATTTTTGTGTAAAAAAAAAAATATGTTTCCATACACGAGTGTAAGTCCTCAACAGTATTCTGCATATCGACGTTCCATCATGCAAACTACAACTCAAGTCCGTTCACCGCCGGCTCAAACCATCGATCCTTCCGGTTCTCTTCGCGATGATGTCGAACTTGTCGAATCACCACAGACACCAAGAACTCGTGAATTTTATTACTTCTGTCTGCATATCATTTTTAATTCTACAATTCCTATGGATTATACTTGATTGATCTTTTATTTTAATGATCGAGCAGCAATATGTTGATCTCTCGGTCAAATATTTTTATAATTTATCAGAAAATAGATAGTTAAAAATAAGAAATTAAAATAGAATTTGTCGATCCGTGAAAAGTTTTATAGACAAATACATATTCCAAAAATAAACCGATGTCCATCATGAAACTTGATAAATGAAACTTCGAGATGCTCTTAATGGAGTTTTATTATCGTAAAAAAAAAAGAAAAAAAAAACCTACTCTATGAGGAAAGAAGCGGATTAAAATCAAGGTGAACGCGTACGCATCCATTCAGCGCATCCTCTTGTCTCGACACGATTACGCGAGCGACGAGATTCGACGCCGGCGTCGCGGCGCTGTTATGTGACGTCATCGTAGATCCCATGTAGCATTTTATCGCTCTGTTTCTCCGTGTGTACGAGTGTTACCGTAATAGTAGTAACACAAGCGAAATACATAGAAGCAAACAACGTACAGCAGCGCTGAAACGCTAGCATTTCGACTGACTCCAACTCGGCTATTTCGAAAGCTCGTGTCGCTTTAAAGCACATTGTGTTTTCATTACAGTTATGAATACCTGCGGATTCGTAACTTGTGGGCCCAACGAGGCTCTCGTCGTATCAGGTAAACAATTAATAAGAAATTCACTTCCCATTTATCGATTCATTCTCGTAGAAATATCGGAAAAAGAATAAGAATTGTATTGTATTGTAACACGCTATCGACTCGTCATCGAAGTGGGTGTGGAGCTCACCATTTTTCGTTGACTCGTCGTCTATTGTAATTGTTTACTACGAGAAATTAAAAAGTCCGAAATTATGTCACATCTACGGCGTATCTACAATAATGTAAATATGTTTTTTTTTCTTCTATCTGTGAAAACGGTAACGCGTAATTTTCGATTAAATTCGATTGTCAATCGAAACGTCAATTTTGCCACGGGGGCAAATAATTTCGGAGATTTTTATCTTTTGGATAATTTTTACGTTAATTACACTTTAAGATAAAAAGTTTTGAAGATATTTTTGGACATACAATATGTGCAACACAATCGTTTTTCTTTTTGGAGCAATTATCATTGTATTAGTGTTTAATTGGCCAATTAAGTACATCGTTAGATTTAATTGTATTCAAGGATGTTGCTACGGGAAGCCGCTACTGGTGCCCGGAGGTCGCGTTTTTGTGTGGCCGATAATGCAACAGGTTCAGAAGTAAGTTAAAAATTACGTGTTTTAATAAGTTGAGAATTTATCTTTCAACTGGAATCGTTAGGTCGTTAATTTCCAATTTCACGAATTTTTTAGGATATCGCTGAACACAATGACGCTGCAGGTGGAAAGCCCTACGGTGTATACAAGCCAAGGAGTTCCGATATCCGTCACTGGAATAGCGCAAGCGAGTATTTTTTTACAAAAATTTTAATGTCCTTGGAATCTATCCGATATTAACTTGAACGAATACTTGATGTTCGTAGGTAAAAATTCAGGGGCAGAATGAAGAAATGTTGTCCACGGCTTGCGAACAATTTTTGGGCAAAAATGAAGACGAAATTCACAACATTGCTCTGGTAACTTTGGAAGGACATCAGAGAGCCATCATGGGCAGTATGACCGTCGAGGTATGGCAAAAAAAATTACTATAGTCATAATTAGTTTTTACTCGTTAACAATTGATTCACGATGCAAATTAATATGAGAGCTAAATAAAAAAATTTCATCGATATTTGAATAATTTTAGATATTATTGATTGGACAAATCGGAGGGATTTGAAAGTAAAAACTGGCTATGTTCTCAGTTTGCAAACAACGACATGTTAGCATTGGTAGATTTAGTATCTTTTTTTTGAAGCCTCAAGCTAATCGCTCGAAAAAATAACAAGACTTATCACGTATTTAGAAGCTTTTGACAAAAATAGAAAAAAGCAATGACTGGATATTAAGACTGCAATGGAACAAAAAGAGTATTCAGCTCTCTCAGTATACACGACGAATTTCAGATTTCTATATTAACTCATTGTCAGGACATGGAGATTTTAAATTTTTCAAGTCTGATGCACATTCGTTACGCCCTTTTGACTTTATTAAAGATTTGTATAAACTATAAGTTGGATTGATCGCAATTTGCTCTATTGGCGAACTTTTTAGCAATTTTTTCTAAAATATGAAATATTGAACATGTATAAAACTCGGTTTGGTCGATTCTACCAATACAAAGTTTTCTCTATGAGGAAGTAAAATATGAAAAATACATATTTTTTCAAAAGAAAATATCAGTGCGCGGATAACATAATAAAGGATTAGAATAAAAATCGTAAGAGTTGAGCGCTCATGTTTCGTAAATAATTCGATGAAAGCGCATGAATCATAAAAAAATTGTTAACGAAATAATGGTATCGATTGCAGGAGATCTACAAAGATCGGAAAAAATTCAGTAAGGAAGTTTTCGAAGTGGCCAGCAGCGACCTCGTCAACATGGGAATCACTGTTGTCTCTTACACCCTCAAAGATATTCGCGATGAGGAAGTATGTTCCAGTATTATGCTATCTATAACACAAAAAATATTGAGAGGGAAGGTCGCGATGGACGAATTCTTTCCATAGATATTATAATATTTCACCATTTGTCCCCCTTATGAGTGTATCGAATAGCCGCGTTTGTACGATTAGGCGATTAGCGTGTGTACTTTAGATGAAAAAAAAACCAATGTTTTTTTTTTCTTTCTTGTGTTCATACATTATTTAGTCGACGTGCGCGCGTGCCACTTTCGCTCTTCGATGATGGATAAGAAACGAAAAATAAAACGCGTGCGCACAGGTAGACGCACACACACACACATACAGAGGAAGGCAAACAAAATTTCGATAAACTCGTGTCCCGAGAAAGTAAATCACAATTTCTTTCAATCATCGAAATATCAAATATTCAATACTTTTTTTTGTTTTTTATACTTCCAGGGGGCAAAGGTATGTTAAATTTTTTGCTTTTTTTGTACTGAGAAAAGTGATCGACGCACTGCCAAAGTTTCAGTTTTCGATTTTTTTGTTCTTTTACTCTCTATTTTCATCGTCTGTGATTTTTATTTTGCTGATAAGAAAGAAAACAAATGAAAAAAACATTGAATTAAAGTCAGTCGGCATCGTTCGCCGCGTTTCGATCACGAAATTTGATTCGTTGAACGACGCGATCAACGGGTGTGCCGTGTTACGATCTCATGTGAATGTTGTGGCGGTGATGGTGGGGGAGTGTACATTTGCACAAACGCGTTTCAATATTGCATACATACGATAGAACTGTCCAAAGTTATACACTGTAGTACACTATAGTTAAAAAAATATATATCACTAGCATAATAGCAGCTCTTTTTTCATTTATTGTTTATATGTTTATTTTCTATTTTTTTTTGTTCATCGCTGTCCCTCACTTGACGCGATGTAGCGGCTTCAGCACTTGAACCAATGGAATTATATTCGTTAAAATATTTTGGTCCGATGTCTTTCGCAGGGATACCTGAAAGCCCTCGGTATGGCGCGTACAGCTGAGGTAAAGAGAGACGCGAGAATCGGTGAGGCCGAAGCTCGACGAGACGCCCAAATACGAGAAGCGATAGCCGAAGAACAAAGAATGGCAGCGAGGTTCTTGAACGATGCCGATATCGCTAAAGCGCAGCGTGATTTTGAGCTCAAAAAAGCCGCTTACGACGTCGAAGTACAGACCAAGGTATGTATGTTTAAATTCTGTTTTTTATTTTACAATACAGTACAGTACAATACAATACAATACAATACAATACAGAAAGCTGAGGCGGAAATGGCTTTTGAGCTCCAAGCTGCAAAGACAAAGCAGAGAATTATGGAGGAACAGATGCAGGTAAAAGTCGTCGAGAGGGGACAAGAAATCGCTGTTCAGGAACAAGAAATGCAGCGTCGCGAGAGAGAACTCGACGCTACAGTAAGGCGTCCGGCCGACGCGGAAAAATACAGGTAACGATTTTTATTATTCGATAGAAAAGAGAAAAAAAAAGTTTCTTCGCAGAAATAGCGAAATAACTGTTAATTACCGATGTGTCGAAGGCTCGAAAAAATGGCTGAAGCGAACAAACTTCGATTGGTCATGGAAGCCGAGGCGGAGGCTGAAGCGATAAAGATTCGTGGCGAAGCGGAAGCTTACGCGATCGAAGCTAAAGCCAAAGCGGAAGCCAGTCAAATGTCGAAGAAGGCGGCGGCATTCAGCGAATACGGAAACGCGGCAATGGTCGACATGATGTTGGACACTCTTCCCAAGGTATTTGAGAATGACAAAAATATGTAACAAGCTTTGATAATAATGTCGTCATTGAAAGTACCTAGTTTCTCATTATCATATCCCATCGATTATCTCAAAAGGGTTTAATGACATTTTTTTGTACAATTATTTTCAGGTCGCCGCCGAGGTTGCTGCACCGCTTTCTCAAGCGAAAAAGATAACAATGGTTTCGAGTGGCAACGGTACGATCGGCGCGGAAAAATTGACCGAAGAAGTTTTGAGCATCGTCTCGCGAGTTCCCGAACTCGTGAAAAACATGACCGGTGTCGACATCGCGAAAGTACGTCCCGGAAACTAAGATCGCCGGCAAATTCGCCAAGAATCGACGTTAATGAAAAAATGAAATGACAAACGCACAAACGATATCTTTCTTCTTTTTGTTTTTTTTCAGTCTGTCCATGCAGCATAAGTCTCCGCGGTCCAAGAGATTCCTTTGGAGAAGTTTACGATCGACACTTTTATCCCGATCTTTAGCTTAATCGTAAATTCTCCTATCTCCAAATTCGTTTGTATATGTCTCAACGGCAACATTATAACTAACGTCGCTGGCCCGATCATTGACATTTTTTTCGTCTTTACGCTGCCGAATGTTCGAACAAAAACAAACTTACGAAATGTTATTACACTTTTCGTTTTTTCATCGTGTCGAATCTGATGTCTCAACGATATGTTCACTGTCTATAAATAATAATTATTTCTAGCTACGTCTCTCGTAGATGTAATTGATCTGAATAACTACGTACTATTTTTGTTTTTTATACTCAAAAACCATTGCACCATTGCAAATAGTTTCTTTTTATTTTGCATCATACGAAGTTATCGAAAGTGTATTTGACAATTTTGTTAAATGTATCTGAATGACGCAACGTCACGCATCTTACTAAAATACGGAATTTAATTAGCATTTTTTTTTTCTTTCTCTTCGATATCCAAACTTATATGGGTTTCGTGAGCGTCGTCGAAGCGCAAATTAACGTCAATGATTTACAATGCTAATTGTAAAAATAATTTGTAATATTTTATGTACATTAATTTAACATACTAATACGCGGCGTTGGGTCGTTAATTTCAGATCTATATAATTTTTAATCTTTATTAATTCATTAATCGTTTAGATTAAATGGAAAGAAGCCAATCCTCCAATTTCGACGAATGAATTTATGCCATCGTGTGCCGACCGCTATTCCTCCAACTAAACGTAACGCTGTATTAATCTGGATATATATGTATATATATACGACGATTATTATCATTACATACGTCGAACCTTCTTACCTCAACTTATGTGAAAGAAAAGAACAAGAAAAAATGAGAACCGAAAGCAACATAGAGAATATTCCAAATATATTTGGAGGATATCGTAAATTGATAAAAAAAAAATATATGTAATTTAGTCTCTCTAGTCTCCGGTTGAAGACACATACACAAGTAGAAACACCGGTTTAGCAAACGCATTGATATTCAGTGTTTAGCATACACTATATTTTTTCTAATTCAACAAAGAAACTCATTGTAACCCATTTACTCTCGTACACTCGACTTGTCGACGAGCTATATAAAAAAAGAGCCTCGGATACATATTTTTAAAATACCCTACTTTGAGAGTGTCGCACTGTAAAGCATTATACACGATTTAGAAGTGATGACTATTAAAAAAATCCATCTGTCCATCTGTCTGTCTAATATTAATCGTTTTTTATGAACCTATCGAAAAAAAACGTGTTATATTTCTATTAGGCGTTTATTGCAATAGAATTTTTTCTTATTTCTATAGAAAATTTTTATTGGTAGATTTTCATTTACATAATACACAGTTTTTGAGAATAAACGCGCGATGTAGGAATGGGGAAAATTTATTTCGACTTTTCGAATAATAATTGATTCGTATCGACGTCGGAAAATATATACTTATTTTGCATCAAATGTACGGTTTTTCGAGCAAACATTCGATATATAAAATTTTGGGCGCGTGTTGCTTATACATATGAAAAAAGTATACAAGTGTAGCGAATCATCGTAGCGAATAGTAGTACTCGGTAGTCTTTCGCGCGAAGGAAAGATAATCAAAGCGTCGAAGCTTCTGCCAAACTTTTTAAATCCTCGTTACACAGATATATCAGCATATCTGCACTCAAGACATCGAGAATCTCGTAATCGATTAAACGACTAAAAGAGCACAATGCCCGATCGAGCAAAATCTGGCGTTTTTGACCCTTTAGAAAATTGTTCTCTATCATTCGATAATAATTCGGAAAAACGTCTTTGTAATTCTCCGCTTCCAAAGTTTTAACTATCTGTCTATTGCGACAAATAAACGCTAATCGATCCGGATCTTTCGTCAAAATATCGTAGACGCTAACATTGCTGTTACACATTTTTTTCGCTTTCATTTTCTCAATTTCCTCCTCGCAAATTTCACGATACGAGCCCAATGCTGAACTATTGATAATACTTTCAAACTTTTTCTCATCCACGTACATGTTCGCGGCTTTTAATTTTATTATTTCCTTCTGCAAACACTTTGGCATACGACCGGTCGTGCACGTCGACCCGTGAACCGTATTTATCGCACTAACGTCAGCCCCACTTTTCAGAAGAAGCATTATTATTCGCGAATAAGATACGGCGTTGAAGAGGGAAAATCTCTTGAAAGCAACGTCGATGGCCGTTAAACCGAATGAATTCGTAGCTTCTATATCTGCATAGTGTTCCAACAAAAGTTTAACGACTTTTTCCTGTTTCCTCTCGATGGCGCGAATGAGAGCAGTTTTGCCATCTTCTCTCTTAAAGTTAATATCGGCCCCGTAATTCAATAAGATTTTAACAATTTTTTCGTTATTCATTTCAGCCGCTAATATAAGAGGCCTCGATCGCACGTCGTTTTTACCCTCAATGTCCACAAAGCCTCCTTTCTCTACGGCGTAATGTTCCAACAGTCTTTTCACTGCTTCAATATTTCCCGATTGAGCGGCAACGTCAAGCGGTGTTTTACAGTTGTGGTCTCTCGCGCTAACATCCGCTCCGTAACGCAAAAGCAATTCTAAAATCTTTACATTGCCGTTCGTCGATTCTTCGGAATTCTCTCGCGCATCACCATTAAAATTAAAGCGACCGTAAGAAGAATAACCGACTTTAGACATTTTTCTATATTCAACGGCTATATGCAACGGAGTTTTCTCGAGTTCGTCGCGAGAATTAACTTGAAATCCGTTTCGCAATAGAACTTCGATAAATTTACGGCTTTTCGACATTGTCACAGCGGTGAGAAGGAAGACGGCTTCCTCATTATCGCGAGCTCCGTTTTTCAATAGCAACTCCAACATTTTCACATTGCTTCTCTCGAAAGCGTACGAAAATGGAGTTTTCTCGGTCGTATCTTTAGCGTTCACATCGGCTCCGTGATCGATCAAAAGTTTCGCTATATCGTACCGACAGTGTAGCACCGCGTTATGCAAAAGTGTGAAGTCCGATATATGATAGCCGTAATCTGTGTAATTAATTATCTCGATTTCGGCGCCCCATATTAACAAATCTTTCACCACTTGCGTATATCCTCTCTCAACAGCTCTATGCACCAATAGCCGAACCAATATCGCCAAACTACCGCTATTATGCGGACATAGGTAGTATTCGAATCGCGTAAGTAAAAGATAACGAACGATATCACTATATTCCAGCATCGAGGAGTCGACCGCATCGAAAAGACAAGATTTTCTTTTTTTATTCGAGTGATCGAGATGCGCCATTAACACATAAATGTTTATCGCGTTGTTATATTTTTCAAGAGAAATTAGTTGCGGCGATCTCCAATCATAATTTTGCATTACATCATTGTTACATCCGTGAGAGCGAAGTAACTTTATCACACTAGTGTGACGACCTATGATCGCGAGATCCATTGGCACGAAGCTGTGTCCCTCCAAAATCCATTTAGAATCAACGGAAGCTCCGTGAGCCAAAAGAATTTTGGCGATTCGTACGTTTCCTCTGTAAACGGCAACGTGAAGCGGTGTTAGATCATACTTTCCCTTGGAATCAACGTTACTTTTCTTCTTCAAAAGTGACTCGAGCATTTCTTCATTATCCGCTCTAACGGCATCGTGAAGCGGCGTATCATCCGCCCTATTTTTTAATTCTTTCTCGTTAACGGGACACTCATCGTCGAGATGAGCTCTCAAAGTGTTGAATAATTTGTCTCGTATGACTTGGTCATTATATATTTCCTCAGCTATGCAGTTGCACGACGAAGAAGATCCAATATCATTGCCGATAGAGCCATTATTCTCGTCGCTCCGAAAGCTCGACGGCATCTCGACGGCATCTTGATGTTCGGCATTCGCCTTTGGTCGCCGGTATCGAAAAAATCTGCACAAGTAGAAACGCAATCAAATCAAAATTTATCATGTAACTTTATTTAGAAGAAATAGCAGTAGTGCATCGCTCGGCTCTACATCAGGAGCGTTCGTAGCGGAAAAAATTAATAACTCTATCCGCATTTAATAATCCCACCAATACTCACTTTCGAGGAACTGGAGCCGCTGCTGGTTCTTCCATAATGCAATAACGTTTCATTTCCAAAGGAAAATCATTGTCCACTTAATCACTAACACATATATGTTTGCCCCGCGAGTCGTTTCGCCTGCATAAAGCACGAAAAAAAACAAAATGTTTTGAAAACGATTCCACTTGCGGATTTACACGAGGCGTGTTGGCCCCGTGTTCGACGAGGAGGTATACAGGAATGAAAGCAATGCACGCGGAAAAGCCTTTATATAGGGCCAAAAAAGTTGTCAAGTAGCGCCGACCTAGTGGCAGCGAAAAAAAACTCAGGTACTTACTTCTTCGTGTGTGAAGAAAGACAAAAACATTTGAAGGTAATAGACGAGATATGAAAAGTGTCGAAAGACTACAAATGTCAAAAGATAAAATAAAAGGCCGTAAAAAATTTGTGGGGCTGAAAAAATGTGTTCGAAATCGAGAATTTGAAGAATAATAAATATTGTAAAAGCCCGTAATAAGTAGATCCTGATTATGGAAAGCCCAAAGGCATTCTTAATAGATTTGTTAGCCGGTGGGATATCAGCGGGTGTTGCGAAAACTGCAGTTGCCCCGATAGAGCGGGTAAAATTATTGTTGCAAGTTCAACACACCTCGAAGCAAATAGCTAAAGATCAGCAGTACAAAGGTATCAAATGCCAAAGGTATCAAATACAAAATATCGTCAAAATATTAATTTTAATTAATTTTAATTAATTTTAATTAATTTTAATTACGCAGGAATGATTGACGTCTTTGTGAGGATACCGAGAGAGACGGGATTTTTGAGTTTCTGGCGTGGAAATCTCGCAAATGTCATTCGATACTTTCCAACGCAAGCGTTGAACTTCGCGTTTAAGGATCGTTTCAAAAAGATATTTTTGGAAGGTGTTCCCAAAGAAGAATTTTGGAAACAATTCGCTGGAAATTTGGCTTCCGGTGGATTCGCCGGTGCTACGTCATTGATATTCGTCTATCCGCTCGATTTCGCGCGTACCAGGTTTCTATAAACAAATACAATATCATTCGTTAATTGATTCATTTCGAGAAAAAATTTTTCACAGACGCATAGTTGGACATGGCGAAATCAATGTTATTGTTAACAAACATCAGTCGAGAGATATTATTTGGCTCAGCTGACCCTTTCTTTCGCCATATAAATAATAAACTCGACACTTTCGGTGTACATTTTTGTAATCAACCATTAAAAATTAACGAGCCGTAGAGTTGTGTCAGTTAGATATTTTTTTCTATATAATTATTATCGTTCCAAGAAAGCCAAATAATATTTAATGAAATTTAAAAGAAACTTTCCGATGTGTATTGTTCTTATAACAAAAAGAAAAATCTCGGGCTTCAATTTCAAACCAATAATTATCCCGTTAATCTTTCGGGACAAATAGTTTTATTATCCTTTCGGTCGTTATTTCTTGTCATAATTGCCCCGGCAACGATCGTTTCGCTACCTGAGGCGAAATTCAAATGAATTTCGAATAGATCGTACAAAATGACCTGAGACACTTTGGAGATTAGGTTTTCGATCAAATGAATGGGAATGGGTCGTTTGAAACGTTTTCTAGAAGAACAAAAAGCAAAGAAAAAGGATTGCAAATAGTGAAATCGTAAAATTGTACCTGCGATCTTTTGCAGATTGGGCGTCGACGTAGGTAAAGGTGACGCACGAGAGTTTAAAGGATTGGGCGATTGTCTGATCAAAGTCTTCAAGTCCGACGGATTATTCGGCCTCTATCGTGGCTTCAGCGTCAGCGTTCAGGGAATTTTCATTTACCGTGCGTCGTACTTTGGCTTCTACGATACAGCGAAAGGACTTTTCGCGGATCCGAAACATACACCGGTCTACATAAACTTTGCAATCGCAGAGGTATTACATACTTCCAAATTTACAAACGGATTAATCATTATTATTTTTATTATTTTTGCGCAGACGGTAACAACGATGGCGGGAATAATCTCTTACCCGTTCGACACCGTACGTCGACGAATGATGATGCAATCGGGCCGCAGCAAAGGCGACGTTATGTACAAGAATACCCTCGATTGTTGGATAAAAACTTTGCGAACCGAGGGACCCGGCGCCTTCTTCAAAGGAGCATTTTCAAATATTCTGCGAGGCACCGGCGGCGCATTGGTTCTAATTCTTTACGACGAGGTTAAAGATTATATAACTGAACTAACGAGTTAGCGCCGTATGTCGTAGAGAGGATTATAAACGAATTATCGAAAATAAATTAACTTATCAAATAAGAATTTTCAGAGGAAATGCAAAACCGAACTCTGTATCTCGAAAAAAACACGAATTTACATATTAAATACCAGCATTGACTGGTCGAACTTTATTTAATTTTCTTTTCTCTTCTTTTTTTTTCATACTTTAATCGATTTCTTAAATATATGTTAACTCGATGATAGGGAGGGAAATATTTACTGTACAATGTCTTGCTTCTTCAATTGAGCATCGTGTGGCGATCGTAAATGTTGCGTCGCTGTTCGCGCACTTGACGCTTCCATTTGTCTTGCTGATGACCAACGCGATTCAATACGTTTCCTCTTACACCCATCGGATGCGACGTACCGGGGGCTACAGATGCGTCGTCCTCCTCGTTCGTGTGCTCCAAATAACCACCGCTTCCTACTGCCTTGTGTACCCTCTTGTTTAACAACGGATCCAGACAAATCAGGAATAACATGTAGATCACCAGAAGCGATATTACCCAAATCACAATGATAACGACAAACTGGAATGTAAAAAAAATGGAATGGCATTTTTAATCATTTCAATGGAAATATTATCCTTTGAAAATCGTCCAAAATCTTTGTTTGAGAAATCGGTTTTTTTTTTTTTTTTTTTAACTTCATCTCATTTAATTTTGTGATGATTCCTTGAAATGGATAAAATCCTGTTGTATCTTTACAATTTTTTTGCAAATCTTATGATTCCTTTTTGATAAGGAAAATTAATCAATTGACGTTAACTCTCGAATATATTTGACCCTCTTAAATACCGCACATGGCTCTGAGAGACCCAATGTTTTTATAGTTGGAAAACTGTAAAAAATCTATTTTTTTAAGTTTAGCCATAGTAAAATCGAAACGCCAGTATGCAAGGAAAATGTATGTTAAAACGTAATATCGATATAGTACAAAATACAACAGTTGAAAGTTTTGAATGCATCCTATGCAATATTTTCTTAAAACGGCTCAGGTCCATCCGTAGCGTTGTAATAAACAATAAAGTCAGAACACACAGGGTGTGTCTAAGCTGCTGTGACAATCAAATGGAAGTATTAATGAAAAAAAAAAAGAAGATTTTGTTGGAAAATAAACTTGAAAACCTTTGTTTTTTTTTTTTCGTTAAAATGTAAAAAAGGATTTTGTTAGAAAATACGTTTTTCTAATATCTACCTTTATAATAGCTGTGTTGCGATTCTCGTATTTACATTCGCATCTCGGGCAGAAGATTTGTTCCTGGCCTTTCAGTTGTCCCTTGATTTTTGGTAAAATAACGCCTTCGCAGTTGCTGAAAAAATGTGTCAATATTTTTATCGAATAGTTGCAAGATTTTCATGCTGCGCCATTGTTGGCGCAGCTGTACCTTTTTACAATCCCAGTTTCCGAATCGCAAACTTACCAATTGTCAGGCGGAACATTGGAGATAAAATTCAATCGATCGGGAGAGGGCTGCGTAGTGTTTATCACCGACGAAATACTTGGACAGATGCATTTGCATCTTTTGTCGTCGTACGATTGTGCCTGCAGCGACGAATGAAAAAATGCTTTGTAGAAAAAATGTTGCCGAACGGTAAAACATTTCGACGATTGATTGTTGCAACGATTGTTGAACTCGAGAATTATCGGACGAAAACAATCGCAACTAACCTCGCATCCTGTCAGATATAGTATGGAAGTAACAAATAGTACGCTAATCACGTATTTCTGCATCTTCGATAAAACTTTCACGGCGTTAACGCCGTTCGTGCAACAGACTCGTTCACCTAATGACGATTCTTCGGTCGCGCTAATTAAATTTTACACTTGTGATAGATTAATCGTGAAAGAAATAATGTCACGAACCAGCTGACAGACGTTTTGATAGCTTGCTGATAAGTGATGAAAGTCGCAGGTAGAGAGATATTCATTCGATGTTACAGACACAAGATATTATAGAGGCGGAACCGCGCGGGGGGAACTGCGTTATCTACCGGAAGTCGAGCAGGGATCCGCACACTTTTCGTCGATAATTAATAACCTTTAAACAAAATACTTATGTTATTGTTATTCATTTATAAACTTAATCATTTGCGTTACTGATTGCTAAAAATGTAGTTTATCATTATATCAATTAGAAACTTTAAATAATTGTATATACACAATTATTCAACGGTACTACTGTGTGTAATACGATCTCGTTTATTATTTTTTTGGATTCCAGTAGTGCATCTCTCATCTCGGAACTCTTGGACGCGCGCAGCGTCCATTTTGGTTCTGTTTCCGTGGTAACGGAGAACAGTTGTCAAAACAAATCGTTCATCAACAAAATCTACGTTAGAGCCGCATTTTCGCAAATAGAATTGAATTCAAATCGGAATTAGAGAAAAAAAAAGATAAAAATTTCTTGGACTAGCCATGAGATCCCACCCAACGTGGGTTGACAAAGTTCAGGATAAGACAGAACAATGGTAAAAAAAAAAACCTGTGAAAATCGAATATTTATGATAGCCGCAAAGTATACACTCGTTGCATCTTTCATTTGTTTATTTATCGTTGCAGCATTTACGATTTGTGTTTCAATCCCGATGGCACGCAGTTGGTAGTCGCGGCGGGTCAGCAAGTTCTGGTGTACGAAACTACAAAAGGTGCTTTGATACAACCATTGAAAGGTAGAACAATTCAACTGTACAGGACGCACAATCTTTTTTGTTAATTAAATTTTTGTTTCTATTAATATTGATTTTTTCTTTAAATTACAGGTCACAAAGATACCGTTTACTGTGTATGCTATGCGAGAGATGGAAAAAAATTTGCCTCCGGAGGCGCAGACAAAAGTGTCATTATCTGGACTTCCAAGTTGGAAGGAATATTGAAATATGCGTAAGTCTGAAAAATCGTACAATTGAACAGTACACGGAGCAGACCTTTTTCGAATATCTTTATCTTATTTGTTTAATTTAAATGTTTAGTCATAGCGACGCGGTTCAAACTATGCAGTTCAATCCTGTGTCGCACCAGTTGCTAAGTTGTTCAATTTCCGATATGGCATTCTGGTCTGCGGAGCAGAAAGCAGTGCAGAAACACAAAACGGGAGGTCGCGTCAATTGCTGCGCTTGGACCAAAGATGGACAATATCTTGCTATCGGCTTGGCTGCCGGATACGTCTCCATAAGAAACAAAGTTTGAAGATTTTATTTATCATTGCGAGAGAGCGCAATTCGAAAGTCGCTCTGATTTAGCCTCGCGATCAGTGCCTTTTATCTGTGATTTTAATAATTGATGAAATTATAAAGCAAATGCTTGGAGAGTAATTAGTATATTTGTAAATATTTTTGTGCAACCGATGATACGTTTTTATTTGTCAGAACCAAGTCAATTAATAATAAAGTGATCGTCACGAGAAATTGTAAAAATAGAAAAAAATTCAGTTTACATTTGTCGCGCATCGATTCGCCGCGGTTTTTTTGTCGTCGGTAACGACAAAAAAAAATGTTTTACGAGGCTATTTGACTTTCAGAATGGAGATGAAAAAACGAGAATCGAACGTTCGAGTACATCGGCTATCTGGAGCTTATCCTGGAGTCCTTTACGGTAGATATAAAAAAAAACTTCGATTATCGTATCTTAAAAAATGTGGAACGATCAAAGTTCAAAAAATCGATCGATATCCAATTTTTTTTTTTTTTTTTTAGGGACGATTCGATGGACATTCTCTGCATCGCCGAGTGGGGAGGAATGATTTCGTTTTACACGATAGCCGGACGACAAGTCGGAAGAGAAAGACCAACGAATTTCATACCGCTGAAAGTATCTCACTTTCCGGAGGGTCAATACATTCTCGTCTGCGGGAGCAACGAAAAGTGTCTCCTCATGACTCACGAGGGTATACAGTTGATGAGCGTCGGTGGACCCTTTTCATCGTGGGTTTGGAGTTGCGCTGTTCATCCTTCGTCCTCTCACGTCGTAAGTTCATCCGCCGATAATTTCAACTGTTGCGTCGCATCGCCGGGAAAGGAAAAATGTTTTTCTATCGTTTGACCAATTTTTGTTTTCTTCCCATTTTACGATAGGCTATCGGATGCCAAGACGGAACTATAACATACCTTCAAATATCTTGGAACACCGTACATGGTTTGTACGGCGATAGATACGCTTATCGTGAAAATATGACTGACGTCATAATTCAGCACTTGGTTACCAATCAAAAAGTTCGAATAAAGTGTAAAGATCTCGTAAGTATGAATCTGTAATTTTTTTGTTTCTACACATAATTTCGTAGATATTGCCGATAATTATAAATTTAATGAAAATATTTTGAAAAAAAATGATTGCAAGGTATGTAGAATCGCGGTTTATCGTGACCGACTTGCGGTCCAATTGCCCGAGAGAGTTATAATTTACGAGCCATCGGGCAACAGCGAGGGAATGCATTATCGTATACGCGAAAAGCTCGCGCAGACTCTCGATTGCAATCTTTTGGTCGTTACCTCGAATCATCTAGTCTTGTGTTTGGAGAAGCGTTTGCAGAGTCTCTCCTTCGCCGGTGTAATCGAAAGAGAGTGGATACTCGACAGTCCCATAACTTACATTAAAGTTGCCGGGGGACCAGCGGGAAAGGAATGTCTGATAGCGGGTGAGAGAAAGTGCCTCTTTCATTTCTTTAGTATATAAAAGATAAAGGATAAAAGAGAAAAGCAAGAGACACAATTGATACATGTTGTATTTTCAGGTCTGAAGAGCGGACAAGTGATGAAGATATATCTCGACAATCCGTTTCCGGCACATTTGGCAAAAGTCGACGGTGCCGTGCGATGTTTGGATCTGAGTTCCTTGAAGGAAAAACTCGCTGTTGTGAGCGAAACCGGTCTTCTCGCGGTGTACGACCTGTGCAATGATGAAAAATTACTAGAGTATCAGGACGTTACGAGTGTTGCGTTCAATAGAGCTTTTGAAGATATAATGTGTTTCACCGGTTCGGATTATCTCGCTATAAAAGTAGCAAATTTTCAGGAGTACAAACAAAAATTCACTGGTTTCGTTGTCGGCCACAACGGATCGAAGCTCTATTGCTTGAACGGCCCGACAATCGTTACCGTTGAGGTAAAAATAATTCGGATGAATGACAACAATAAGTGAAAAGACACGATAAATTGAAGGAGTCGGCATTGCTTGCAGATTCCTCTGTCGTCCTCGATGTATCAATACCTCGACATAGGAATGTTCGAGGAAGCATACGCAGTCGCTTGCCTCGGCGTAGCGGAAAACGATTGGCTCGCTCTCGGCATAGCTGCGCTCGATAAACTCGAGCTGAACATTGCTTATTCGGCTTTTGCTCGAATGCGGAAGCTTCGATACATCGAAATAGTTTCGGAGGTCGAGGAAAAACTGAAATCCGGCGAATGGGGACGGGAAGCTTGCATGGCTACAGCAGCAGCGGCGATGGGAAGACTACGAGAAGCTGCGAGACTCTATCAAAAAGCCGGATTGCAGCAATACGCTCTCGACATGTATTCGGATTTAAGAATGTTCGATATCGCACAAGAATTCATTGCAACCGGAAATACACAGGTCATTTGTAGAAAAAACCTCCTTATTCATTCCGTTTCGAAGGATAAAAAAGCAAAAAGTATAATATCGAATTGTTTCGAGATTTTAGGATCGAACGATACTTCTTCGACGGAGAGCCGAGTGGGCAAAGAGTTTAGGTGAACCCAGAGCAGCCGCCGAAATGTTTCTCTCGGCTGGTGATGTACAGCGAGCGATAAATATAATCGCAGAGTACGGATGGATCGATATGCTTATCAAAGTCGGTCGACAGTTGGACAAAGCGGAACGCGACAGTCTATCGATGATTGCGAAAAAATTGCGTCAATTAGGAGCGAGCCACGGGGCCGCTGAGATTTTTAGTCGTCTCGGTGATGATCCCGACGTCGCCGATGTTCTCGTCGATGCCCAGGCGTGGCCCGAGGCTTTCGAATTGGCAGAAAGAAATCCAAAACTCAAATCACGCGTTTACGGTCCATACGCGAGATGGTTAGCCGAAACTGGACGATTTTCCGAAGCGCAAGAAGGTGCGTTACATGTTTGGGCGAAAAAAGAAAAAAATTTCTTATAATTCAATTTTGTTCGTAGCTTTCCAAATGGCCGGTCAGCCCGAAGAATCGATTGGCGTACTAAAAATGTTGGCGAAAAATGCAATAACCGAGAAGAGATTTCGCGACGCGTCATATTTTTACTGGTTACTGTCGCAGCTAAGTTTGAATTTGTCCAAAAATCCGGAAGAGATGAAAGCAACGTTTATTTCGTATTCGGATAAAGCTGACGTTTACTACGCTTATCACGAAGTCTTCAAATATTTGGTACATTTTTTTCGCTCAAAAATATGATTTTTTTCTTCCGGACAAATATTTTCAAATCGATGATTTGTCGTTGCAGGAAGAGCCTTTCACATCTTTGATGCCCGAAGCTCTATTCAATATCTCGCGATACTTGCTCATGAAAATGCAGGGTATCAACGTCGAAGGAATATCCGTGTTAACTATAACATACGCGTTGATCAAACAATCACGTTTGTTAGGCGCTAATAAACTCGCGATGCAATTACTCGAGCGTTTGCGAGGAATGCGAATTCCTGACAATCTTTTGTCACAGATCGAAGTATCGACACTGGGCGCGAGAGCCTATCAATACAGAGATCCGGAGGAATTGTTGCCGCTTTGCTATAGATGTTCGACATTCAATGCACTACTGCCGGCTAACAACGCGCCGAGCAATCGGTGCGTTCAGTGTGGTCTCAAGTTTCAACACTCTTTCGTAATGTTCGGTGAGTTTTCACTGTCGAATACAACATTTATTTTACATTGGGCTTAATGAAGAAAGAAGAAGAAGATTTCCTTAAATTCGCTATAATTTTTTATTAGAAATTTTGCCACTTATCGAGTTCGAACTCGACGAGAGTATAACGGACGACGAAGCGCAGAAATTAATCGAAGAGCCAATATCGACGGACGATGGTTCTGTTATGATCGAAGATCAATTGACGCTCCCTACCAACGAAGCTGACCTATTTACCGCTCGGTTGATGCGATACGAGGTGCTGACGAATCTTTTTTTTTTTTTTAATATTATTTATTCAGTCTATTTCGATCGTTGCAGGATAAAGTCGGTGGCTCGACGATAAAAGTTGGACGAAGCGTGTTGAAAAGCATGGAACCAACGAGTGTGTTAATCGTTAAATGGCCAAAACCTTTCAAAACTCGATACTTCAGAAATTTGTTAACCGATCTGCAAGTTACGTTTTGTAGATCGTGTTTGAAGGTAATGCAGAATTCTACAATCATTAGACGCCGAGCGTCGGCTGAAATTTGATCGATGTCGAAGAATAACGGGGTGGGAAATAATTCATTGTATGAATTTTCTTCACAGTTGTTTCATTCTGACGACTTTGAATTGGCGTTACTCCGACATGGACACTGTCCATTCTGTAGAGCACCGAACATTCCCTCGAATTAGATCTTAGAACTTGATAAAGTAGAGGTACCTGAAATCTTTCCTTTTCTTCCCTTTTCGTCGGGGAAACGTCTTATTTTTCTCAACGAATGACGAAACACCATCGAACATTTTATCGAACAGTGTAACTGAAACCGTCCAATAAATATTCTATTTTAGATTTGTCTACAATTTGCGTGCGTAAAATTTATTTAAAAAATATCGTATTACCAATTCGTCGATTTATAGGAGGAACGTAATTGCGATATTCACACTATACATACGAGAAAAGTTCTAATCGCAAAGAGACGTTACGTTGAGAGAAGCAAGAATGCGAAAAGTGAAAATTATCTCCGATGTTCTTGGAATATTTGTCGGTATTTGAATGAGTATCACTCATCGAGATAATAATGGGGATTGTACTTTTCCCGAGTTCAGATACAAGTTCGAGTGACGATAACAAAAAAGGTGTTAGTCTTTGCGTAGCGGTAAAAGGTAACAGGGGGCAGAGGCACAGTTACGCAGAGGCTTCGGTTATGTATGTACAGGAGTAAGTTTTAGGAGAGTCGCGCTAATTGTCATGATTATTGAGCAAACTATACAGCCCGTTAGTCGACCATTCCTTCCGCGGATGATTTTACCAAAACTGTAACGCAACAACTCAGTTACATTTGTCAAGATGCTCGGAATAGTTTTCGCTCTTATCATTACCGCGGCGACGATCGTGTCCGGTGAGATTTTCCCGTGGGAACGATCTCTGGGGGATGTTGGAGTTTCGGATTTAACATCGAAAAATTTACGATCAACGGAGCGCGAAGGAAAATGTAAGACCGACAAGAATGAATTTTTCGAAAGTTCAACCGTCGTCCCTCAGGGATCAAAATTCTTCTTATTCTCACAGTGTTAATTTCTCTGTTTTGCACAGTTTTTCCACTGTTCAGTGTCGTGCGTTTTGCAAACAATGAATGCGCCGGTAGCAACAATTTCAATGGTACCTGCTTCACGAGACGCGAATGTTCGTCTTACGGCGGTACCGGATATGGAACTTGCGCCAATAAACTCGGTGTCTGCTGCGTTTGTGAGTAAAATAGCATAACAGATTGCAAAATGAACAATAAAAAAAGATTGTTTTATGAATTCGCATTGTGCTTAAACATTGTTTCGAATACATTTTTTAGAAAAAAAACAAAAAAAAAACGTATAATTTTCTTTTAATTTGTAGTTCGCAAAGTTTGCGGAACAACGACCAACATGAATAACACTTACTTCGTTAATCCAAATTATCCGATCACCTATGCCGGAGGCGAAAGATGTATGATTAAAGTATTTCCTTGTAATTCTAATATTTGTCAGGTAAAATCCATTTTTATTCGTTTTTTTTTTACGTTTTCCGAAATTCGATACATTCTTAGGATCGATGAAAATCTTTCTTTTTTTTTTTTTCAGTTGCGAATAGATTTTCTGGACTTTAGTCTCGCGCAGCCGAACGCGACCGGTGTTTGCGATTACGATTTTCTTTTGGTATCCGGGGGATCGACAAGAGTGCCGAGAATCTGTGGCGATAATTTGAATGAACACGGTAACGAAAAAAATATTTCACTTTAAACTAATAATGATTTTCCCGTAATGCATGATACGCTTCTTTTGCTCATTATGTAATTTCCATCGTGCGCAGTTTACGTCGAGTTTAACAGCGAAAATCCGATCGTCATATCCGTCGATACAGACGCGGCTTACACGATGGATCGTCGATGGAACTTGAGGATTCAACAAATAGCTTGCGATTCACCGTGGCGAGGTGGATAAATGTTATCTTTGTTTATTTTCTCAATTCATTTGAACTGAGAACTGAGAAATAAAAATATCTATCGAATTTCAGCTCCGAACGGATGTCTTCAATATTACAAAACTGTTACCGGTAGCGTCAAGAGTTTTAATTACGGAACGGTTCCGAATCCCCGAGGTAAGAACTGAAGATCGAAATAATTTTTCACCGATAGACTACGCGGATAGATAAGAGCAGATTTGAAATGCGCAAAACCCCGATCTTTGCGAAGGAACAACGTCAACGTTGCTCGGCACACCGATCAGTACACGACAACTCTTGTATCTCAATTACGGAGTCTGTGTGAGAATGGCTCTGGGATATTGCGCGATAGAATGGTCGCAGGCGGATCCGGCATCTTTTGCCGTATCCGGCGACTCCGGCGTCGTGGATCCAACTGCGGGTAAATCTGTTTTTCAATTGACTCATCGAAACTAAAGGTTGTATACACTTAATGTATATTCTTTATCATTTTCAATAGTCGATGACTTTGCCGACTCCGGTACCGCGTGCAATCACACGTATATCATTATACCAAATCCATCGATAAACGGAACGCGCTTGGATAACGGCAGATTTTGTGGCAACGGTTTCCAAACGAAAACAAGTAATTTTTCTTTTGTCTTGTTTATTCATACTATTTACATTCGTATCTCAAAAACAATTTTTCCTTCTTTTTTTTTTTGTTTTCTTTAATCTGTTTAGCGAACTCAAAGCCATTCGTAATGTGGGTCGTGACGAATCCGAATATTGTACCAATCGCTGACATAATGGACTTTGAGAATCGAGGTTTTATCTTGAGATATCGTCAATTGCCGTGTCCACTAACTTATTAAACGTTCCTGCCGTTCGATTGTTGCGTGTTGCGTACATTCGTTATATTATTATAATATATTTATTAAACTGATTCATTGGTTTTTCTTTACGAGCAACTTCTCGCCTTTATTTATGTTCGTTTTTTTTTTTTTTATCGAAAAATCTACTGCTGTGGTAAAATTATAAGCTAACATTGGTAAACGCGATAAAGACGTAAACGTAGAAATATTTCTTATTCGTTTCCGAACGAAAAATTGAGCTTATCGATTCAAAGTTAAACTACCGCTGTGTGAATCAACTTTTTCCTTCATGGCTTCGTACCAACCGCGCAGCTTCGTGTGCTCGAGCGCGTCTTTGAAAGCGTCACAACCTTCGATACTGCGGAGGACACCGTACACCGCGAGATCCGACAAATCGGGATTTTGTCCACCCATAAAATGTCCACCTCTCGCGTTAATTCCGGTCAGCCAATTATCAATCTCGTCGTAGAAAGATTGTCGCACGTCGTCTTTCAAATGATGCCTCGTCTTTAGACGCTTGCCGATCAACCACATCGCACACGCGCCTACGTTTACCATTATGAAACGCTCCCACGCTGGAAAGTATTCTTCCCATCTACCGACCTGCGATGAAAAACAAACAAATATACAATGGTTTAAATTATTTGTTCCATAAAACAATGACAATCGCTGGATTTGCAAATTGAACCGCTCCATCGCGAATTAATAAATTCCGAGTTCGCATTATAAGGTAAGGTAAAGCTGAAGATTACACGTGACTCTCCGGTTCTTTCGATAGAGGACGACCTGCCAAATGGAACTTCCAGAACTTTATTAAATTTATCAAGGTGGTTAATAGAAAAAGATTCCATAAAAATGATTATACATAGAAATCTCGTGGGCAAAATTCAAACTCTTCGTAAACAAACTTTTCAGCTATTAAAAAGCAACGACAAAAAAAGCAGAACTCACATCGGAGAACCAATTGAAAGTTTGATAAGCTTCGCCCAGAGTTCTGTAAACGTTTGGCGACAAGGTATGTACAAAGACTTCGTCAGCCCATTTTCGCCATTTTCGTTCCTCTCTGTAGAACATGAAAAATTCAAAAGATTATTAAGAAAAAAAAATGTGCATTGGGTCGAGTAGATTATCCAAAACTTACACAACGTCGTCCAGTGTTCTACCCTTCGGCACGGATCCCTGATACATGAGAAAATATTTGTTGACAATGTCGTGTTTAAAAATTCCATGTGCATCGTGAATCGCTATGTTGGGATAATATTTAGCGAGTTCTTCGAGTTTATGATTTTTGTCGTGCAAATGAGATGCCAATACGGAGACTATCATGGAACTGTCGTTGAGGGGTTGATATCCGCCGTTGACCTTGGCGAGGAGTATAGGTACTTTTTTGTAATCGGACCATTTGATTTCTCGACGAAGTACGGGATCAACTTCCACAACGTCGTACGATATTCCATAGTAGTCGAGGAACGTTCTCACCTTTGGTTTTTGTCCATAAATTATTACAACAATTGACAAATTTTACGACGCTCGTAGCTCAAGATTCGTATGTTTGTAAATGAATGTACAACCTTACAGCAAAATGGACACGTCTGATACTGGTACAGCGTTAGCTTCAAGCCGGTCGCATCGACCGGAGAAATAATCTGCAACATTTTTTTTTCGATACAGACGAGCCGTAAAAAATAAATATAGAAATACATACCTTTCTGGATGCGGGTACAGGTGGTTTGTGTTTCAAAATTTCGATCTCAATTTCCTTGCCATCAAGAGCGAGATTTTTGCGGTCCCGGCTTATTTTTTGTACCGAATAACCTATACCGAGCAGAGCGCCGACACTTCCGCCTATCAAACTTAGTTTCAATATTGATTTTGTTTTTGGCTTTGGCTCGACGACCGTGCGAAATGCTCGATTAAACGTATTCGCGTTGACGAATGGACTTTTATTCACAAAAGTGCAAGCTCTCGAGTATCTCGAGAGTTTGCATAACACCGCCATGTTCGCGGCAGCCCCCGGACCGGGTTTCTGGTTTGCGCTGCGAACTGCGAGAACAGCGCGCTGCTCGGTAGTGTACCACCCACGCGGGAGGTCTTCACGGGGGGTTTTCAATTATTTCGTTTTTCGAACCTTCGCGGTATCGCACTGTCGTACGAAATCGGACAAGAAGAAAACTGTAATAAATATTCTTTTCAATATGAAATTGCACTCGTATCGTTTATTAAACCACACAATTTATTCGATAGCAAAATAGTCATTCTTGCGTAACTGTAAAATTTAGTAGAGAAAAAAAAATTTGTTCCGAAATATAGTTTTCTTAAAATCAAATTCTTACGTGTAATTAATTTCTATTTCTTTGCAGTTACTTCAAAAACGATATTAACATGGTCGTTTGAAAATAAACGATATTGATCGAAATAGTTTTCACCAACAGACAAATTGACTTCTTTGGCATTTTTTTTTGGCAGAAGATATTATTTTTATCGACGTACATTGAAGAATGCATGAAAACTTGTGTTACAATTGTCGACTTCTTTTTGTTGATTTTAAACGAAGTAGCAAGCTTAACATTGAATTATTTTCAGCTGGATAAACGATGGTGAATATTTTGTAATAATCTGATAATTAACATTACCGATTATAATGAGATTTTCGAACGCATCCATAAGCGCGACGTCATAGTACCACATTGGCGAGTTGTCATTATGCGCCGCTTCGCGGAGTTTCTGTCGCACTAACGCAAGTCTCGCTACCTGCGTAGCTATCGGCCGTTTATTTGGCACATTGCGGAGTCAGCGAATTATCAAAACTACCGATACATTTGGCACGTTCGAGTCTGATTGGGCCTGACGACGATGGCCGTTCAGAACGTACAAAAATATAAGCGTCGGACCGAAAGTATAGGGTGTTACAGAAACTGTTTTGTCCCCCGTTGTCGTAACACGACGATCAGAACACCGGACAAAGTTTTTCTCTATGTGCCAAAGTCGGAAATTATGCGAAAAAAATGGTGTCAGGCGGCTGGATGTCCAAACAAAAAGTTGCAACCGTGTGCGTACATATGCGAAGATCATTTCGATGTAAGTATAACATTTTATATCTTTTTTCCTTTTTTCTTATGACTCCAATGGATTTGGCAGTCGTCGAGATGCCCCTCGAGGCTACCCGTGTTTTTTGTATATACATTTATACCGTATTTATATGACAGTTATCTTACCGAAGAAAACGTAACAACTGCATACAGCAACCCCGCGATACAAGTCCCGCGCGAACAATCCCCCGCGACGAGCCCTGTTGCGTATTGCTCGCAGCTGTTCCCTATCTCCCCACTCTGCTGTCAGTCGATGCAGCGCCAGATACGCAAAATTTCACACGCCAATTTCAACCGATTTGTGGACGGTAAATTGGGAAATGACAAGTCCGTGAGCAAACATAACGACTACAGAAGCGTATATTTTAAAGGTTTATTAGAAAAGTCTCTTTGATTTTGTACCGACGGATTTACATGTTCCCTAATAGACAGAGAGTGACACACGAAACGCAGCACATAACGCAATATTTGCGGCACGTGCAGTCCGTGTCGTAATTTTGCGTCATGTATTGCGTTTTGTGCCGTTTGTCTATCCGTTGACAAAAAAAAAAAAAGTTGACAAGCTCATTTTTCAAATGTGC
This sequence comes from Cryptus armator, assembly GCA_963971235.1. Taxonomy (NCBI): domain Eukaryota; kingdom Metazoa; phylum Arthropoda; class Insecta; order Hymenoptera; family Ichneumonidae; genus Cryptus; species Cryptus armator. The sequence continues at coordinate 24,132,622 of OZ020234.1, read as the reverse complement.
CCCAAGTATCGATAAGCAATAAGCAAATACCTATAGCACGAGCTTGAAAACATCTATTTTGATTGAAGGCTTCGATCGAATTGCTGAAAAAATTTGACGAACCAAAAGTCGATACCCCGAAGCAAAACATATCCAAAATGTAAAATAATTTGCCCTTTTGTTTTTTATACGATGAATGTGAAGCAGAAACTTGCGGTCTGCGTTTCCTACTCTCACGAAAATGTATCTTGAAAATGGCTATAAAACAGCTCATTAACATTTTAGAGCGCAATTATCAGGAATAAGTACTTGAATAAGTAGCCATACGTATAAATATTGTCTCAATTCATGAAAATTGGTACCTGAATTTGTGTCGAAAACGAAACGTATTTTGTTTTTGTAGTTGCAGGAGGATCTGAAGAATTACACATACTGGAAGATGATGGGGGGTCCAAAGACCTTCAAGAGGGACGCGTGTCCGCGTTATTTCGCGTGTCAAGTGGACGATCCAGTGGCAACAACTTCGATGAAGGGTACACCTCCAAAGGATCCTCTGGCTATACCGGAAGATGCCGTAACGCTCGTTACCAATACAGTCGAAGTAACTTCCGAATTCATAGTTCCCGACAACGCGGGCGCCGGCAACAAAGAAGGGACCGCGACGGCCTGCGTCAATCTTCAACCTTTTTCCAAAGAGCAATTTACGCAACTGAAGAAACTCATTACGAACTCAAAGGGAATCATAATAAAACCCGTGTCTCGTACAGTTGGCATAATGGCCGTACCGACTGTGTGTCACGTTGGTACATCGCCGTGTACATTCGTCGAAACTATCGACGATCCGATGGACACTAATGATAGTAAAGAAAATCTAACCGACTTAACGACAGAATCCAAAAGGTTTCTACAAGATAGCGCAGTTGAAACTTCCGATAATGACACCGTTAGAGCGAACGCGTTGAGGTCGAAAATATTTCACTCAACCACCAGAGTTCTTATCGAGGAAAATCCTATGCTGTTCATTGGAGTACCGAAAAGTACCTTAAAGGATATTCACAAACTCGCGACAACGCCGGGACTCTCGATAGAAGATGTGTATCTCATTTTGAAAAAGATAAGACAAAACATATCGAACGCCGTTTTGTCGCGCTACTTCGGAATAGCCGAGAGTCGAATAGCCGAAATTTTCGATAGTTCCCTGTCGATAATCGCAAATTATTTTCGTCAGTTTATCGTTTGGCCATCGGACGAAGATATCAAGCTGACGCTGCCGGAGAGATTCAGCTCGCGTTACGGTCAGGTGCAATCGATCATCGATTGTTTCGAGATACAAATCGAACATCTCGAGGAGCCCAACAATCATACGATCTTTAAAAAAGGCAGTACGAAATATCTTATATCCGTAACGCCCGATGGAATGATCAATTACATATCGCGAGGATATCCGGGACTCAGAAACGACGCGAGTATAGCGGAAATTTCGGGATACGTTGACGCGCTACCGAATCGGGTAGCTGTACTCGCCGATCGAACGTTCAAGTCGATCGAATTTATATTGTCGAAGAAAAAATGCACGCTAATTCGGCCGCCGGTTGTTTTCAGCGGTTCCGACAGCAGTACCGTTAATCCGGCGGTCACAAAACAGATCGACAATGTGAGAGTTCATGTTAACGAGATCGTGACGCAATTGAGAGAATTTAAACTACTGGGGAGTCACAGCATAGTTGAAGAATGTCTGCTGCCGTATCTCGACGACGCGATGGTCGTTGCTGTGGGACTCACCAATTTGCAACGTAAAATAGCGTGACGCACCGCGCACGTACCTCTTCGCGGTTTTATTATCATACTTTTGTCATACATTTTTGTTATTAAAAATAAATTCGATTGTTGAATTGATTTGCCTGTTGACTATCTGTTTCACGGTAGTTTGACTATCGTATTCTCAGCTTGATATTGCACAAGGGAAACATATTGTTTTTGACGATTGCGGTCTTTATCTTTGTAGACCCTCCCCGTTCCAATTTTCGACAATTATTCACGAATTATCGAATGCCACAACACTCGGGTTTTCGTATCGGCGCGAAATATAACAATTTTCTTCCCTCAACTTGCCGGAAAACGATTATTATGCTTACGACGCTTAATGAAATAGTTGGTCAACAAAAATCGAAAATCGTTGAAAAAACAACCGTAAAATAATATTTATCTGGAAGCTAACGACAAGTCAAATGACGCAAATGACTCGGGGGGTTAAACGATACATCAACTATTTTACAATAGTCAATAATTCTGCGGATAAATAACTTACTCGGTGCGCAAATCGATGCTGCTTTGTTATTGTAAACGTTGCGTAAACCGATATGATAACCGCTTATTCAATTGTAGTAAAGATAATAATTCAATTGACGAATTATTCGATTGAATAATCTCCGCTATAAAATATAAAAGTCTCCCCTATCGCATTGGCAAATTTGCGAATTTGCAACTTCGAATCTGCGATATTTTTTTTCTTCGCGACTAATTATCATTCCGATGCCATGACGAGGAACAAATCGAGTTTCGAATAAAAGAAACGCGTACCGGTATCACCGAGAGATAAGATTGCAATCGTGATAAATGGGAGATTAAGACTCAATTTAATATTCGGACAACTTTTGTGTAGATAAATTTTCGTGGGCACGTCGTGATCGAGCCCCCGTCCGGTTCGAACTTTATCCCCTCTTCTTCAAAATTCCGTCCGAGTATCAATGCGATGTGAAACATGTCTTCGAGTATCTCTCTCTCTCTCTCTCTCCCTCTTTCTCTTCCTTGAAGGCCATCCGAACCGGTATATCGTTCTTATTATATCCAGTCTTCCATATTGCAGTCACAAAAATCCTCATCTTCATTTTCTCAGCCAATGCTTAAGGACCTTTAGGGACATTTCTTTAAGATTAGCTAATATGCCAATTCTATTGATTTTAATGATGAATTTTTGTGAACCTTGAACAAGTTCACCATTACCCCCACCATCGGTAATATCTCCTACGGGTATATCGTCAGTGGGCTTAACGCGCGAACCCTGGCAATAAGACAGCCAGTTACTAATAAACGGGCCACGAGTTGGGAGTAAAGCAGAGTCAATATACTCAATCGAACACAAGCCACATAGATCAGTCGAGTTTCGGGCTTCGGGATTCACGCTTCACTGCAATCGCGATTCGTTTATATAGCAAACAAACAAAAAATTCGATCTTAAGGAACTAAACTCGTTATACGAATTGATCCGGTTATACGGTGTCGATACAAGTTTTTTTTCTTTATTTTTTATATTTGGTGTGCGTTCATTATATAATAACGGCAATATGAATTCGTTAAGATCGTCGATTCGCAAGGTGAGTTAAATCGTCGATAGTTGATACATTAACTTGATAAAATTACGATATTATTTTTATCTTCTCCTTATCGTAAAAAAATGGAAACTGCTGATTTTATATGAATTTTCCGTGGATTAGGAAGGCGCCCGAAAAATCATATTCATATAAAAATTTTCGGGTTGATGTGTGTGTGTGTATCAGACGGTAAAAAATGAAAGATTGATAGTTTAAACGCTTCGAGCTATCGAAGTGAAATTTAATGAGCAGGTAGAATGGTCAATTGTCATTGTTCGCTTCAATTTTCGGTAATATGCATTGTTTGCGATCGTTAAGATTGTGCATTTTACACATTTTTCAAAGTCACGAGTCCGTCTTTTATATGTTTCTCTGAGGAAACTAATAAAGGACGAAAAACAAAAACTACACGTGAACTCGATAGGCAAATCTATTTGCAACCTGTCTTAAAATAACTAATATCCAATCTATATTATCAACATATAATATAGAACATTAATTTTCCTCTAAGATCGAATATTAAGTCACAAGGAAATGAAATGAAGGATAAGTAAATGATCGGCTTTCATTCAGTATCATTATCGATTATAATCTTTCCATATTGTCTGTATTTGTTTCGTTAATCGTTTCAACTATTCAATTTTGGCCGCTATTCTCGTGGGCGTTATTTTAATCGTTTTTTTTTTTCTTCTTTGTATAGCGCCCACTGGCGATATTAAGTGGTAAGCCAACTAATGTGGCAACACTTGCGCCAATAAATGAACACCTGTGATTAAATCAATCAGTTTGTTTTTTCACATACCCTTATGACAAACGATGACGTTGCCAAAATCGAAATTCGAATTTACGTAAAGTAATCGTTCGCAGTTATTCCATCAGCTTTAGTCGGGAGTTTATCACACTACTTGGCCCTCGTTGGTACAATGCTTTGGTACAAGCAAAAGCCAATCGATATCAATAATGCTTCGTTCACAATGAAGAAAGAATGTTAACCCTTATTGACCTTAGCGTCTGATAAATCGTCTATTGCTCGAGCCCCCCCCCCCCCCCCCCCGTTCAACTCTGTCGATGATTTCAAAACAAATTCAGATGTACATCTGCGATATCTTGAGATTCTTAAATTGCGTATACGCCTTTTTTTTCCTTATTGCGTAAGTTGATATTTGTTTAAACTGTTTTTTTTTTGTTCAACATGAAGAATTGCGGGATTTGAGTTAAAAAAGTAGTTAGATTCAACTCGATTTATACTGCCAATAAAAGCGACATTATGGCAGATGTGGAAGGCAATCGAGAAGATATTTTTCTGATAACGTAATATGTTCTTATGTGCGGGATAATAAAAAAAAACTTGCCACGAAATAAAGCAATAAAATATTGTGGGAAAACATTCGACATAATGAGCATAAAAAATTGAGTCATAAAATGAATAAATTGAACTGTATCGTATACTCGATAATCTATTAGTAGACAGTCGAATGTTAAAACGATAAGCGATAAATGAATACATGAAAACATTTCCTCTTTCAGATACCAAAAAATGTGATAAATGCAGCAAATAGAGAGTTGCACTTGTGCACTCCGTTATCAAACATCCAGACTCCTGCACCATTGACACAATTTACAGATGACGAAATAATGATGAAGGAAACCGGTAGGTTCAAAGATGCAAACATTTTTTATTGTCCTTTACTAATGTGAAATATGTCGCGCGGACTTTTGTCGATGAACATGCAGTGGCCAAGTTAGCGAAGGAAGAGATAGCGCCGCTTGTCAGAAAAATGGAAAAAGAACAAAAGATCGACGACGGGGTATTGAAATTGTTATTCGAAAATGGGGTAAGTATCGTTGGAAAGAAGAAAAAAAAAAAAGACAAGGCAATAAGGTGAAAAAATGCCGAGTGCCCAACGATCGAATAATTATCGATTGTTGTATTTTTTAACAGCTCATGGGAACCGAAGTTCCCACAGAATACGGCGGTACCGGAAGTAACTTTATGACGACTATTTTGGCCGTCGAGGAGATCGCTAAAGTCGACGGTGCAGTTGCGACACTCGTCGATGTTCACAATACCCTCGTTAATTCTCTCGTAATCAAAGTAGCGACGCACGAGCAGAAGGAAAAATTCCTGACGCAACTCGCACAAACTTGCGTGAGTCCTGTTTTCCGAATTATATGTTTTTTTCAATAGCCACTTCATCGGATAAGTTACCTAATTCTTCAATTCACCGCATATATTTTTGGACCTCGGTAATACGCTACACGGGGTCTGGAAGACCCGATGTCTTCGTAATTCCGAAATTTTACCAAACATCATTATTTTTTAGTTTCATTGTAATGAAATCAAAGCGCCAAAACGTAATGAAGATCCCTGTCCCGGTGCAATATCGATACAGTAAATATTATAGAAATTATATGCTCGTAAAAAAGATCTAAAAAAAATATAACAAATGTAATTAAATTAATTTTTTAATAGTAGTACATTTTTTTTTAAATTCCGATCTATGCGTTGGTGTTTTTGCGTTAATTCATTTTTACTTTCCCGATCGCTGCATGCGACGCGATTAGGACAAAATAATTTTTCAATGTACATTTCGTCACTTGATGTCTGATCTTTGATAATCTCCGATTATACAAGTCGAATTGCAATAATCGTAATTGTTCCTTGACAACAGGCTGGTAGTTTTTGTCTGACCGAACCCGGCGCAGGATCCGATGCATTTTCCTTGAAAACCGAAGCCAAGAAGGACGGCTCGGATTATGTGATAAACGGCACAAAAATGTGGATCTCAAACTCGGACATAGCCGGTGTTTTTGTGGTATTCGCTAATGCAAATCCCTCGGCGGTAAGTGAAAGATAATCGATTGAAAGTTGCAATGAATACTGGTTTGCTGGTTGCGAGTTAAACGGAGGGCTCCCGCCGAGAGAAATGAAAAAAAAACGCGTAAAATCTGAAAATTCAGCAATCTTATGTTTGCAAGACCCCAAGAGGTTGACGAATTAAAATAATCATAAATTGGATAAGTTCAAAACCCATCGAGAGATAAATCTTCAAATGAACACAAGTTTGTATCTTATCTTCGCATTAAATTTTATCTCTAGTTTCACCTTATTTGTTCTCAAGCGAAAGCGATAATACGGTAGAGCGAATATCTTATCGAAAAAACATGTTCACCTTGAAAATTCAAGTATGTTAAAAAAAACTTCGAAGAAGGAATCGTCCAATATAAAATTTACGATCAGACGAGAGGGAAATATGAGATTTATCGGAAAGGGCAAAACGATAACTTTTCTTTTGATTCTCTTCTTTGGTTGGGGCATTGCTCCATATGTGTATTGCACAGTAACGGGTCGCTGATAAAGCAATCTCGTGCGTTAAATGTGTAATTATCGTTATTGTTTTTCGTAAATTTATATCAGGGTTATCGGGGAATTACAACATTCTTCGTGGAGCGAGATACGCCTGGTGTGACGGTAGCAAAACCCGAAGACAAGCTGGGAATCAAAGCGTCCGGCACATGTATGATTCATTTCGATAATGTCAGGGTAAATAACATTTCTTCGTTCTTTTACTCTTTGTGCATGAAGACAGATATCGTTATTGACGTCGATATCGAACGAACGAGTAGCGCATTCGACATGGCACTTGGCATTGTCTTAATAGGCAAATCAATGTGGAGAGATTAAATGAACATTTTTTTTCAACGATCGTCAAGGTACCGGAGAGCAATATACTCGGCGAATTCGGACACGGATACAAGTACGCTGCAGGATTTTTGAACGAAGGAAGAGTCGGTATCGGTGCACAGATGGTTGGAATTGCACAGGGATGTCTCGATGCAACGATACCCTATACACTTGAGCGCAAACAATTTGGAAAAGACATCTTCTCCTTCCAGGTATTGTACAAAAACCTATAAAATCTATAGGGAAAAGTGGGGCAAAATGGGATTCTACACATCGCTTATAGTTCGTTAATTATTTCAAATTCAAATTCTTCATTTCTGTAATACAATTGAATTACGGAATTACGGTGAAAAATTTATTTTTTGACTAAAAAGTAGTGGAAAAGCAGTGCGGATTTTGCCCCATCTTTGTCATCTCCACTGTTATGAGTTATGAGTGCCCAAAAGAAGAATATATTTTCCTCTGCATTACAGGCAATGCAGCATCAGATAGCGCAAGTTGCGACTGACATCGAATGCGCAAGATTGATGGTCTACAATGCCGCGAGGATGGTTGACGCTAAACAAGATTTTGTGATGGCAGCGGCAATGGCTAAGCTCGTTGCATCGGGTAAACGAAAAAAAAATCGCAAACAATCGACTACTCGAAATGTGTAAAACGATGAAATTATTAACGCATTTGTTTTTTCTTCTCACAGAAATGGCAATAAAAGCGACAACAAAGTGTATAGATTTTATGGGAGGAGTTGGATTTACGACGGACTTTCCTCAGGAGAAATATTTTAGGGATTGCAAAATTGGCACCATTTACGAAGGAACCAGCAACATGCAACTTTCGACTATAGCGAAATGTATTCGCAAGGCGTATTCATGAATAGACGAAAGATTTTTTTAAAATCATTCCAATATTTGTATTTCCCACTGTGTAAGTGAATGTGACGAATTAATCGTGAAAATTGACCATCGAGATTGAGATCGAATGGAAATGAGACTGCATGCGTCAAGATAATATGCGCATGCGCATTAATAAGAGATAGCTAAGATATTAAAAAGCTATTTTGTGACTCGTCAAGCTTTGACATGTAATACATTTTATCAATCGTTGTGTAATGTGTATTAAAAAAATAAAATAATTGCATAACTTTGGAAATCGATCGCGGCTATTGTGTTGTTTGGTCCGATTGCGGAAAAATACATAAAAATAGTACACTTGCAAGAGAAGTTTCTCCAATCACCCATCTGTCGGCTAAGCGATGGACTTCACCTGGGAGTAGAGCAGCCCGATGTAGTATATTTCAAAACGACGAGCAAAACAAAAATTCTACTCGACACATTTACCAAAAATGCTTGATTTTCGGTGATTTTCAAATCCTATCTTTTTTTTTCGATTGAGTACAACGAAAAATACATATCCATAGTATTCCAGTGGAAAAATATAGAGACCTACCGCATCTTTTAATAGTATAAAAGCCAATTTTTTGTTTCCGTTTTTGTTCGAAACTTGGTATGCAGTCGGGTAAAATATTAGAAATTTGCAAAAAATATTGTATGTATCATTACCATCGCGACTACAATTGTTTGTTAGCATTTTCCAGTTTATGTTTGTGTAATGACTATCACCGCTCGAATAAGACGAAGCACTGCCCTTCAACTGTATCGATATATTCTGTGCCACGATTTTATTTATTTATATACTTATTTAACGTTGACGATAATAGAGTATAGAATTTGATAATGCGTAGAAGAATAAATATTAATGTATTGTAGTGTGAATCAAGGACAGTGAGTGTCGATAAACGATAGGCATTACTCGTGTGTACCGATTTTCCATGCGTTCAAATAGCAATTTCCCATGCAACGAAGGAAAGCCTTGCTACACATCAAGTGCCGCCAGATCCGAAGTAAGTAATAGTCAGTCGATGCATGAAAAGGAGCGTCAGGTGGAGCCTACTTTCTTTTAAAATTCTCTCGAAGGGGGGACCGCCGGTTTACGCGCGGAGTTGTGAACGAACCTACTGGCAAACCGTTCGCCAGTATGAGTGCGTCAGTCTGCCGGACCGAGCAACTTGGAAATCGGTTAACACCGATATTAATGCTTTAAAATTTTTAATACCTCCAACAAGATATCAGCTGTGATTTCTATCTTACTTTACGCCCGAGAGTCTGTTTTTCTTTTTATACAAATATATCATAGTGTTGGTTTATACAAAGTGTTATCTACTATTCGTGTAAGTATTCTCTGGATATTAATATTTTTTTTTTTTCGCAATTCGGAAATGCGAATTGTTCATCGAAGTTTTAATAGCTGATAAATGATAAATTCGTATCAATCATTCGTACTGATCGGATTAATTTATGTTTCACTAAACTGCCGACAGTGCGCATGAATTATGAACATATAAGTAGGTACATACGTATGTGAAATGATCTGTAAATCGTGAGAAAGATTCTTGTCTGCTTGTTGCCTCACTATTATACGAACGCTATAAAAAAAAGTAAAGCCAAAAAATGCACAGCTTTATTTATAAATTCGATTTCGATAATAGGAAAATTTCGAGGCATTTCGAGGTTTTTAGATCAATTCATTTTTAACAGTAAATTTCTGTACGATTTTTTCTTCGTAAATTACATACTACATACCGGAGAAAGGATGCAATGGACCGAATACCGCGTGTACGGGTTTGTCACATCACAACTTTGAGTGGCTACTACTAACCTCCTGACACAATTACCAAACAGTGATGAACATCGTCGATGAAATATCGTTCGAAATGAATATCATATTTTACAAAATCGCGATCGATCGTGTTATGCAAAAAATAAGAAATTTATAAGATAGCTGCCGATGTCCACTCAAATTAACATATCATATAATGAGAAAACAAAAACCAAAAACTGTAAATCGTCTCGTAGTAACGGAAAATGCTATCTTCTTAAGAGTGAATTACCCATTATCTCCCGATTGATTCAATAATTACACATGACAGTCATAAATTTAGACTTCCTTTCTTAACTTTGAATTCATAATCAAAATAATTAGCAACATCTGTTTTTTGTAGGCTTTTCATGAATCACACAATATTTTTATTCCAATGAATAGATGACAAATGTTTTTGTTTTTTTTTTATACAAAAGAGGCGTAAAGAAGCGACAAAAAAGATTGTTTTGCCTGCCGAATTAATCGATTAGTTGAAAAAAGTGTGAAACGTAAAATATGCATTCGAGTCGGTGTCGCGCGGATCGAATGTTTTTATCCACGTGTTCGTTCACTCATCCCCCGAGTCCGCGACATTGCATAATTATTAACTACACTCTACATGATGCTTCATAATGTAAAATATCAGAAATTAAATTAAAATCGAATATGTCATTAGAGAATCGACACGAGACATTACAATTAATTAGACGAAGGGGTTTTCACTTCGTACATATTAGGGTCATGCCGAGTGAAATGTTACGTACGAATGCTGTCTGAATAACTAAGCATGATGCCCTCTCATGAATACTTCATGTTGCGCGTCGAGATTTAAATCATTTTACGTTACAGCATATAATGATCGAAACTTCGTGATACTTTCCCAGACGAGTTAAATTCGAGTATTTCATTTCGTTTCTCGTCGCATCAATCCTATCGATAACAAAAACATGTTATATTCCATTATTTGATCTTATGGGCAAAAATGGTTTTCTCGTATTAATTAATGAAGTCTGAATTAATGAATTTGTATGGCCACTAAAGGGGTTTCTTGAGCAACGATTTTTCTCATATGAAACTGTTCCTTACTTTTATTCTTCTTACACAAGTGCTCCATAAATCATTTTTATTTCACGCTTCGCGTAAACGGCAAACTACAACTATAACGAGAAGTTAAAAAATCTCATGGGAGATATATTCGGTCTTAGCTCGCATCGATTAGAATTTACTTTCGTCAAACCTTTTGTCTCGCAATTACCTGTTTTTTTTTGTCCGTTTTGAATGGATCGCCGTATTTGTGCAGACAGGATCTTGTAAAACTGATTCACAGATTTCGTAATACAACTTCCCAGAACCCGTCGAGAGCCAACGGAGTTATTACGATTTTTTTTCTCTTTCCTTCAAATCCGGAGTTTAGACTACGAGAAGTGTATACCTAGTCGTTACAGTGACTACCGCTCGTACAAACCAGAAAGAACGAATACATTAGTTACGCACCCGTTGGGCCTCTGTTACACTTCCTCGACAGTTTATTTCCCGGGTCGATAGAAAATGCCTACGTAACCGATCGAAACTGATAAGCGTTTCTCAAAAAGAAAAAAAAAAAAAAAAAAAAACGAATCGTATACGTTTAATCGTAAGCGATAGATTAGTCTTGAAAAATTCGTGTACGAAACCAGAAATTTCGTAAAAACTTACAACTTTTAGATCTATCGTACCGATCTTAAGGAACATGTTACTCATACGAGGAGGGAGCATTTGCACTTTTCTACAGAGAGAAAGTTGTGGAACAAGCTATCCGCGTGCACAACAGAGTGGTACAGTTTTGCCAGTTTACTCCCGCGCTCGTTAGGTAATTAATGGTAATTCTCTGTATGCTTAGCCGACAACAAGGCGTGACGGAAGAATGTTTTTTTTTATGTCCTCTCGACCTGAGGAATACTGTGTTGTTGCAAACAGTGACACGTTGTTTCTATTCTCCCGATTCGAATGGTTAATGTTAAATTGTAGGTACACCGTGTACAAGTCTTTGTACGCTTTTGTTTTTTATTTTCCCGGAAAGAGCAAACGTGTAACTACCGTAGAATAAGTGCGTTCGCCTGTAAACCGTTTAAACGTTTATTACAAACTGTACTACGCGGATATTTATGGAAATTTCTTCATGCGTTATAATGTTTTTTGAGTGACATTTTGCGTGCAAAGTTTGTGCAAATGTCGACCACTTACTCATGCTATATGTATAGTTAATTAGTTGGCTATAGGATACCGAACGTTATTCAAAGATTGGTCACTACAACTTTTGTCTTCGATAGCCTACAATTAAGAGTGGAAAAAAATTGCCAAAGAAATACTTGAGAAATATTTGTATAGAAAAAAAAAAAAAAATTTATTGACAACAAAAAATTTCGTAAAAATTATGACTATGATGACTATTGAAAAAATGTCTTTGTTTCGGGAAAGAATCATTTTTAGATAAGTACGAATCAACGAGAAATTAGTCGTACAGAAATACTTAATGTAGGTTCGTTTAAATGCACGCAAAGTAAACAACCACAAGAATACTTTTCTCTGACTGTATTTTCCTACAATAATGTGATATGATTAATGCGAATCTGTATTCTCCTACAATAATGTGATACGATTAATGCGAATCGTTCGAGTAAAAAAATCACCCGAATGGGGGGAAAAGAGTCGAAGCTTCGAACCATAGCGAAAGAATCAAATCAACGATTTCGATACAATTATTATCATCTACGTAAAAAATCTGTCGAAGGGATTGCTGCGTGAGCTTTGCGTGGTAGCTACAACGCGCTTCGATGAATTAGTAGAACTGAACGTAGAGAAATTGAAGAGGCGCTGTTGCATTTCAAGATCGTCTTTATTCGACGAGGCAACGAAGCACAAGGCATCAAACAGCACAAGGGATATTGACTTTCTTACAGTATGTTACGATTTCAATTCATAGCCATACCTCAGCGATGAATTGCAATTTCTAATAGAAATGAAGGCTAAGTATCCAACGTACTACTTTCGTAATAGTTCTTTGTAAATGTTCATCACACAACGATGATAAATGATCGCACGCGTCCCGTTCCATTTTCTCGAAAGCTTCAATCATTTTGTTTTTGTTCTCTTCTTTTTCCCTCTCCATAGAAATTGCTCCTTACGCAGGATGTTATTTATACAAATTGACTATCTCCGGTCGTTCGCAGTGAAAACCGTATTTTCTCTCGACGCGTGTTCAACTTTTGCCGAAATTATATGACGCGATGATAATTGGATCCTAATTTGCCGAAAAAAAATAATAAATAAAACAAACGAAAACAATTGACGACTGAGATGATAAAAAGAAAAGAAAAAAAAACGACGAAACATGGCGTGAAATTGTTGATTAAGAATGGAGACATCGCCCGATGAGTCAACATACTTTTCCAAGATCGCGTCGTCGATCCAATGAGTATTAGGTATAGATCTGTCGACCCAGTTTTTCCCACTTTCAATCAATCGCACGATTAGCAACGAAGCACGAAATTATTGTCAGTTTTAATTCGTTTCGTTCGTTAACGTCTTTATAAGGAGAGAATTACAAAAAAAGAAAATGAAATGCACAGATGGTAATTCCAAGATATGTCGATAATGATTGAGAAATATAATGGATACTACGCGGTAGCACACATCGTGGACCGGTACAATCGTCAAAGTGTATAATACATCTATCTGTTTATTTGAAAAAGTACATCTCGCTGCGATCTAATTTTACGCCTGTGATTACGGCACTTAGGGGCCTACTAAAGATTCGAATTTTCACTCGTTCAGACACGCGGATGCGCTCGTTGAACGAAAAATCTGGGTCGTCGTAACGGATAGAGATCGGCGGACTCGTGCCTACTACTCGCGTTCCTCTCCGTTCTCGATGTCCCGAGTAGAGAAGTGGCAAAGGAATATCGTGAAACTCCCTCCGCGCGCGGTTTCGATGCGAGTTAGATTTCTTGATGAATATTTTATATTTATATATATATGAATATAAGTTTCAAGAACCTGACGTCTTCTACTGATTCAAAGACGATGGCACACGGGGCGCCTGAATGAAAAGCAAGTCCGGTAGGTCAGCAAAAAGAAAGTAGTCGTTATTAGGCTGTTCCGTCTTCGTGACCAATTCGGCACACGTATTGCGGACTGCATACCGACACATATATCGTTCACAAAGTGTATGTTTCTTTTTGTTTTCGCCACCTAGTATCACATTTACATATCGTAGAATCGTAGGCTATTTAATCGCGCAAACTATATTCGGATATGACATATTTTCACTTCATCGAGTTGTCGAACTCGTTCGCTCGACCGGATTGATTTTTTTTCTTGTTCCTTATCTACACGCGGTAACGAAATTATCGCGTGTGAGAAATAACTCGAATTCGACAATCGATCATTTTTACGATGAAATTCCAGTTTTTGTTGTAATAGTTTTTTTTTAAATAGTAACAAACAAATCTCATCATACGTATGCTAATAGATTTTTCTTTCAATTGCCTAAGAAGATTTATTTTTCGTTTTACGGTAATTTCAAAATCTTTTTCCGAAGTTTCTGCAACTCTGGTTATCTGGCCGCTTCCGGTCCTTTTCTCGTGTCGAGACTGTGTCAGATATCCTTCTCGACTCTTTCAATCGTCACCGGCAACGTTAAAAAGACTGTGAATTAGTGATACACGTTGCGACGGTGCAGTAGCCGCTGTCGAAACGGCAATTCATTGTACTTCATGCAACTCGTTGACAAATGAGACTTATTAAAATATATTATAATTGGTGACAAACATAATTTCGTAACTTATCGAATGCGGTATTATAATAACGTTCTTTTGAAGCATGCAATTTTGTCGTCGGCGTGTAATTGTTTTTTCATACTTCGTGTGCATTTGTCGGAAACGAAGAAAAAAACACACGGAAAAATATCATTCTAATTTGTGTTGGTTTTTGCAAGACTATTATGTCAGGCATCTGCATTGAAACATCGAGAATCATCTGTCATTGTTTAGAGGTGAAAGCTACCCTATTATGTATGTATGTAACTGCTTGAGAAACACTTGTTTTTAATCTCACATATTGCAACATGTTTAATCTATTGTTGAGGTGGAGAGAGAGAGAGAGAGAGCTTTACCTCGTTGGCTCGCAGTATACTTCTTATTCACACGTGGATTAATCCTATGCGCGTATAATCTTTCATCCGTTAATCAACGAATCAATTATGAAAAAAAAAAAGCAACAATCTTCGTCTCAAGTTCAGATGTTCGATAAATTATTCTCAAATCTTCAACTCCGACGTGCAGTTCAATGAGAAACAATTTCACTTGATATAAAGAGTGAAAATATTCGCGATTTTCGTTTCCCACACAAACAAATAGTGAAACAAACTAGCGGCAAGTTATTATGAACGTTTTCTTTGCGCACTGCAAAGCGAGGGCATTTATAGTGCGCATTATACGAGCCATTGCCTCGTGCTTAAGCACGAACGTGGAATACTTATACAAGAATTTATTTCACGAGCTATCGATTGTTTCTGTGGGTTAAAATTCAACACTCGTCCGGTGTTATTTCTGATGAAAAATATAAAATAAAAATGGCGATTCGCAAAGTGTAACCAATGATCTAGAAAGTCAAGGTATTGCGATACTTTTTCTTCGAATTGTCGTGTCAATTTTTGCGAACGTTAGATTTTATAATAACGACACGTAACGGTAATAAAAAAGATTACTCGTAATTTTCATTGCATTATCCAATCGATAAAGTTCCTTTCTATAAAAAAATAATAAAGGAATAAAGAAAATAGTCAAGTTTCAAGCTCCATTATGGACTTTCGATTGCTGTGAAAATTTATGATACGCATGAATATAGTATAGTTAAACAGCTTGAACCTCGCGAGCAGAAAGGGAAAGGCAATAATACGGAATCAGAGCGCAACCAATTACCTGTGAGTTTGGTGCACGCTTACTGACCAATTTTTTTTCTTTTTTCCCCATAAAAGCTGCGCCGCCGAGAATAATTGATCGGTATCTGTTATCGCCTGTTAATAGGCGTAAAAGTAATTTTTTCCCTATCTCCCATTAACAGTGGAAACACGAATTTTTTTTTGTTCCAGTTATCCATTCACCCAGGTGATCTGATGCCCCGGCACAATGATATCAAAGGCGGTGTTATGTCGTAAGTTGGAATTATATACATTGTCTTTCGCACTGTAATGTTAGTTTTTCCGGTTCTTTGTTTGAATTTAAAAGAAAAAAAAATGTTCGTTTTATGAAAACAATTATTGGATCGTTTTGTATATTTTTCGAAATTTTTTTGTAAAATTTCTTGTTATGATGAAAAAAAAAATGATCGTGATGAATATTACGTGAATTTTTTTCAGATATTCTAGTGATATGGGGTTTGGCTCAAGTAACAGCTCAAGTTTCGATAAGTCGGCCAAATATTCCGGTGAGTATAAATCCGTCCAACATTATTATTCTAACAAAGTATTCGGATAACCAATAATGTGTTGACCGTGAAAATATTAAAAAATGATTTTTCAGGCGGGCGTTCGGTCTCAAATGATAGCGAACGGCTGGCGTCCATTGACTGGTTACGAAGGTAAAACCAGTAGTTCACACTCGAGCGGCGGCGTCAATAGCAACGTCGGAAGTTCGAGCAATGAGAGACGAGCAGTTCAACATCCGGTCCATGGCAAGCTTCACGAGCACATGGCCTCGTCGGAAAAATTATCCGCCAAGCAGAACAAACAATCGCACGATTACAATCCTCCGAGTATATTGGGCAGTTTCAGTGTCTTTGGCCATTCTATGACGAAAGTCCGTCCGAACGTTGAATCCTCGAAGAGTCATCCAAAGCAGATAGCCGCGGCAGCTTCGGAGACTCGAGAATTTTCATTCTTAGTGCCACCTCCGCGCGAACCCGTGCGTTACGACATAGAACCTTATCGAAAGATAATTCTTCGCGACAACGAGGCGTATCTACGACAGCCACAGCAGTACATAATATCTCATCCCGGACATCAACAAACCGAAATCAGAAATTCGCAATATTATCCGAAAGGATCGGGAGTTTCGGCCTCCGCTAGTAGCCATTCTCTGAGTACTTCGAAAAACAGACCCACGGTAACGGAATACAATATTGGAGGACTTGCATCCTCGCAGCAGCAGCAGCAGCAGCAGCAGCAGCAGCAGCATCAACAACCCCCGAGACCTCAGCACATTCCTTTCGAGTCGTTGAAACTGTCGAACGCCAAACTCTATCTTCAGCCACCAAGTGCGAACGGACCTCTGAATTTCGGTAGTGAGCAACAAGCAACGGAAAATCTTTACGATCGCTATCCGTCCTCATTGTCGCCATCTCACAACGGTCAGATAAGTCACGAAGGACAAGGAAATTTTTACAGTCAGATAAATCATCCATCCCCGACCTACAAGACTCACACCCTCGAAAGAGACCCTTCGTTTTTGGTTCACGAGAGTCACGAAGTGAGCTATGCTACTCCAGCGTCACCGACGAATGCCTACAATAATTTTAGAGCTTCGTCACCTTACGAGAGCTTACATCCACCCGAGCGTTACTCGACTAAGAGACCCGACAAGTTTGTACCGTCCAAACCCGACAATGTTCATCGTCAACAACAACAAAACGGACATTACGCTCAGCAATACACGCAAAACAATGGAAACTTGGATAACACGATAATAACGTCGGATCAGAATTATCAAAATGGAATTGCCAATACGTATTACATTACGGAGCAACAAAGTTTGACGCCACCACCACCGGCCACGTGGTCGATACCCGGAAAGACCAAAGTCACCGCCGACATAAACGAAGTTTTGCCAAAAGCTAATCGTCCGGCTAAATTCAACAACGAAGCCTCGTCGGTCGAACAACATCGTCAGAGCGGTCATCAGCAAGTTATGAACTACTTGTTTTCACGACCGGATGCACAACAACCGCAGCAGCCGCAGCAGCCGCAGCAGCCGCAGCAACAACCCCAACAGCATTATTCCCATCCACTGTCATTGATCAATCAACAATCCGATGTTGTTTATGAGACACCGGAGAGCTTGTCGTTGAAGCACTTCAACGAGCAACAGTTCAGACTACAGCAACAATTGTTGCAGAGAGATCGGGATCGTCTGCGCGAGCAGGAATTGCAGAGGCAACAGGAACAGATAGATATTGGACGTATCGCTGCGGTGAGAAATCAGGAAAAAGCTGTAACAGTTGTGACGCGTCCAACACCGGAGACTTCGAGACCAACCGTCGAATATTACGAGACTACGGTTAATTATGAAAATGTTAATAATGAAGAACACCCTCAGGTAGTCCACGCGATACCGCCACCGCAGCTTTTCCCTCTGGACTATCACAATCCTTACGAGGCGGTTCAGGAAAATTTCGAGCCGAGTTTTGGTTTTGAAACCGGAAATACGAGTGTTCCGGATGTTACTACGCCGACGACGACGGAACGATCGCAAATCGAATCGACCGAAGCCCCGACGGCGCAACGAAACAGACCAAGGAAACCGAGTTCCAGTACGAACGAGCAACGTCGACGAAAGCCAACGACGACCCCGAGTTACAATGATCGTCAGCAACAACAATATTTGTCGACGTTGTCGCCAAAACCGATTGTTCAGAGTCCCGGATCGTCATTTTCCTATCCACCGTCGACCGAAGCTTCGATAAGTGGGGATCTGCAAACGATAAGCTTTTACACGGAAACAACTGTGCCGAGTACAACAACAGCGAGAACAACGACAGCGAGAACACCGACAGCGAGAACTACGACAACGAGAACAACGACAACGAGTACGACTACCCCGAAGCCAAGAACTCGAAGACCCTCACCGGGTAGTGGCAACGGAGGACGAAGAAGACGACCGACAACGACAACGACTCAAGAACCCGACACAACGCTGCCGATGACTTACGAACAGAAATACGAGGATCTTTCGAAATACGAAAAGATCGAGAGCGAAGCGTCGCGTAGAAGAAGAATAAAGCCATCGACGACAGCATCGAGGTACGAAGAGACAGAGGCTCCGGTAACGAGCACGGAGAAGAAGAGATACGAGATACAAAATTATGGAATCAAATTGGGTAACGAGCAGTACGCAGGTGAGGATTATGTTACGGAAACTCAGGGTCAACCCGACGATCGTAGAACCGAAGTCGAACAAGTTTCGCAACAGTCCTACGGTTATAACAATGAACAGGAGAGGGAAGCGCTGTTTTACACGCCGAACTACGACACGCGAGTAACGACCGGCCAGGAAGTCACGGAGTACGAAACTTCGAGTTATCCGACAAGCGCCACGTTCTACTCGACTCAAGGCAATCAAAATGAGTATCAAAATTACGATCATTCCGAGGTTGGAAAGAACATTTATACGAATATACCATTGGAAGAACTCTTTGTGAATACCGAAAGGGTAACTCAGAGTACGACGGCTTCAGCTCCGACGACCTCAACGACTCCAACGACGACGACGACGACGACGACGACGACGACGACAACGACGACGAATCCTCCTCCCAGGAGAACAACCATCGCAGCTACCTCTCGAGTTCCGGTGACGAAATCGACGACATATCCGAGCACCAGTTCCGAAAGCGTATCCACGAGAACTCCATCACACAGAATTCGTCCAATGAGATTCGGCAATACGACGCGACCGCGTTTCAGTATAAAAGATTACAAGAGTCGTTTGGACTATCGAAGCAGAATGTCGTCGTCGACGAGCGAAAGTCCCGTTACATCGAGCAGTCGGCAGAAGTTGACGGTATCGAATCAACAAGATTTGGACCATCCCGCGCCAGAGACGACGACTTCCGGTGGAAGATACAGACACATGTCGAGAGTTTCGTACAGAATCGCATCGACGACGCCGTCCTATCACAGTCGCAGACACGAGGCTGGATCCGGCAATTCCACAACAGAAAGAGTAAATAAATTTGCGCCAAAGCGCAGACTTAACAACCATCTTTACAGAAGTAAAATTTCGACTTCCACCACTGTCGATCCTCTCAGAGATGATGCCGACTCCACAACCGCGAGACAGAGTTCCGTTAGACACGAGAATGTTTTCTCATCGTCGATAAGACGCAGGCCACAGATGAAACATTCCGTTTACACGCAATCGAGTGATATCAAATCGACGAGAAAGGAATCGACGGAAATGGTGCCCGAAGAAACGAGTTTCTACTCGCCGGCGTATTCGCAACTACTTATAACGGAGACGCGAACCGAGAGCTCGAATAGCAAAATTCCCGAAAGAGAACACGTGATGCACGTGATGAAGAATGACGAGAAAAAAGACGAAGAGGTAAAGTTCATCGTAACGCCGTCTAGCGAACCGGAAATTCCCTCGAGCAAAGATAGTCTGATCATTGGAAATTTTGATAATCAATCCATGAGTGTTGAGGGTTCAACGAATGCGGTTGATTATTCGCAGGCAACGACCGCGAGCAGTAACGACGATATAGCGCAGACAGAGGCGCTAATAAAATCGAACAATTTTGCTACAGTTGATTCACAGTTGGAGGAGGATTTGTTCGCCAGAGCGTCGCAAAGCGTCGCCGATTTGACGAGTTCGGCTTCGGCACTTTACGACAAACCTGGAATGTTTAAGGCTGTTTCGGTTTCTCCATCGGCAGGCGAAAACGCTCCTATAAGCAGTCGCTTCAAAATTAGTCAAGAAAAACCGACGTTACCTATCGAAGCATTCTTTCACGAACTCTCGAACAAAAATTAACGATAAAGAACGAAAATTGTCAATTTCATTAGATGCATCTATTTTGTATTTTTGTTTTTTTCATTAATCAAAGCATCGATCATTACTCGAAGACGAACGAACGGATTACGAATTATTGTATGCTACTTTGTTGTAACTGGTAAACGAGATTTTGTCTAAAATCAGCTAAATCAGCGAAAATGACACGTGTTTTTTTTGTGTAATAAAAAAAAAGTCGTCATCAGTTCGATGTTAGATAATTTGTAACCGAAATCGGATTTCAAGACATGTCGCGATGACAAAAATCAGAAGGGCAGAGTTTTTTTTATGTGTAAACATATAAAATCCGCTAGTCTGGTTTTACCGACATATCAGTTATATTTGAATCTAAAGACGAACATAAGAAAAATTATATATACCAAATGTGACAATCGAAAGAATAATAATCATCATGTAAATAGTTACGAAAGGAACGTAGTATTATTTATATATCTATTTATTGTTAGTGATTTATGCGTGCGTAAAAGGTCGAGTTACATACTCGATCGTTGTTTTTCTGAAATACAATAAATTACGTACAGAAATGTCAGTACTGTAGTATAAATCCCAAAAACATCGACCAATTGGAGGGAAAAATTGATAAATTTGTGCTTCAATTATAATCGCAGAGTGTTATCTATTTGCAAACGAATTTACCAACCTGCCTAATTTTTCCGATATTTTTTCAATGTTGTGATAAATCTTTCAAGTTCAGCGTATTTACCCCATTATTTTTTCAATCCTTCGTAAATTATCTCAAGCTATTGTAAATTAATCAACCGTGAACCTTATCAATTATTCCTTGCATTGAATTTAATAACAATACTAATACTGACCAAGCAGTGAATATTGCGCTGTGATTGATATTTTGCTTTTTCACAGAGACGCTTCACCTTCGTAAAAAAGAACAGAAATTTTTAACGTTCAACGCAAACATGTGCCTGTCTGAGATTTAAAAGATTGCAATCTCAAACGTAAACCTTCAAAATTTCCCATATGACGAATCTAAAAATTAAACGATACATCCTCACAGTACACTTTGCGAGTCACGCTGAGCAATAAGGAAGCGGAACACAAATCGATTTGCAACCTTTTTCTTTTCAATTAATAATGAAGATCCATCGGAGAGAGTATATCCGCAGGGATGAAGCGTCGAGTAGGTTGTATGCTGCAGCGGAGCTTTTCATAGGGAGGTGGGTGTGGGTAGAGAAGATCCTATAGAACAAAGATAGAGTGTTCTCTACATTACAATCGCTCGGCGCTTAACTTGTCAGGCCACTGTGGCGGCAGCAGCATCAGCAGCACACAGCATCAGGCCAGAATGCAGCAGTAGCAGTAGCAGTAGCAGCAGCAGCAGCAGCAGCAGCAGCAGCTTCCCCTTTCGTCCTGCTAACCCCATCAGCAGTCGTGCTCCCTCTTCGGCATCCCCAATATACCCGCAATGGTTTACCTCCCTTCCACCCTCTCTCCGATTCTAGTAAAACGGGAGGGATCGCTCTCTCGTCGACCGCCCGCGCACCCTCAATCTTGCGACAATCAGTCAGTAATCGGGCGTCAACGAGCTCGCCCACGCGCTCTATTCGACCCGGCTACTTCCCTCTACAATACAATCTCTATACACGCTCTACAAGCGAATATCATCCACGGAGTATCACGTGCCATCGACATCCCTCCTCTATACATCTCTCGACTACTTTATCCCAACGATATTCTCGTTACTTTTACGATACGCACATCCATTTCTTTTTTTAAACTCGACTCTCAGCGTACACGTGGGACTGCACGTGGGTTAAGAATATATATATATATATTTTTATTTATTTTCGCGACTTATTTTCACGACAACGGGTCGCGGGGAGGTACGACAATGTCGGCACGCACGTAGCTACAGCACAACTCGATAAAGTGAATCTCTGTTATGTCTTCACGGTAAATTCTATGATGCGCGGTGACCGAATCAGTGAATAACAGAGAGTCGGCTCTAAATCGCGCCAATTGTCACGTTTAGCTTTGGCGTGCGAACCGATCGGTGGTACGAGTGACGGATATTTAAGGGATATTGGAAAACATTGAATTTCACGAAAGGATTTACAGTGTTGAAGTAATAAATTTAAGGCGAGGATTTTTGAAACGCCGCTTGGATGCCGCTGTGGGAGATACGATGACCGACGAGATAATTCAACGACTACGTTACTACGTATGAACTCGTCAGCTTAACAGCGCCATCCTGAGCATATTTGTACAAGAGTGTGATTATGTTAGTTATAGCTTGTGATACAGATTGATCAATTTTCGACGGCAAAGAGAAGGCTAATTCAACTATTGTTTGGGCTCAATTTTCCTTGTTTCGCAAAAAATTGCGTCTTTTAAATAAATCTCCGTTATGGTATCTAAGATTTATGAAGCCGATGCTGGATTTTGGAATAAAATTTCTCGTGTGTCTCTGATTACGAGCCAATAATTTAAAAAAAAAAAGGTCCTGTTTCGGTGAAGAGATTTTTTTCGTTTCGTTGAATTTTAATCGCGTGCGAACTTCGGTAAAATGTGTCTCGTCTCAATAAAATTCAGCAATTAAAATATTCACAATCTTTTAAATACAAAAGAGTTTTCATAAAAGTTTCTTGTATGGGATCCAATCGACGCATTGAAAAAGTTATTTGTGCAGAATCGATTCTCCACAAGACTTCCGACTCCGATGATTTTTTGTTCAATTGATTCGTTTCGAAACGGCGGAAAAGTCATGAAAGAGTAAGATGACAATACGACAGTTACGTCGATTACTATAGACCAAAACTACTATGTTTCCGACTCGAGCAATCAAGCACTCGAATCCACCGATAATGTGTACTCGAACGATTCGACGTCTAAAGTACTCGCATCAGGACAAAACGTTTCCTCCCTTCATAATAAGATAAAAAAACGAAAATGGATCTGTGAATCTCGTAAATCTTCGGCGTAGCCACGCGAACGTTGGGATAACGAGAAAAAAAAAAAAAAAAACCATAATCCGCACAAGTTCAATTAAATGGAAGATATAACAATTGCGGGTTTAAGCACCGAAGAAACAACTCTGAGTTTGGTCGCCGCTGTTGACATCGAAAATGATAAAGATACACAACCGGTTGACAACGACGCGATAGGGTGGACCGAGGCGCGTGACAAGTCGATGAATTCCTTGGAGTACAGAAGGAGAAGAAGAAGAAGAAGAAGAAGACTTTCGAGTAGCAATGGATCGGAGAGTACCTCGGAGATCGGAAGAGGAAGTCGGAGAAGGAGGAGAAGGAGAAGTAGAAGCAGAAGTAACAGCAGTAGCAGCGACGATAGCGAAATCAGCAGTACCTGGCATGAGCACGTGTACGCAACACCGCCAAGGGTACCGACGGCCCACATGATCAGCGATATACTCGGTTGGACGAGGAACGAAAGAAATGCAAAAGAATCGAGGAAGAATAGTCGCGGCCAAGTTGGCAGTAGTCAGGCAATAAACAACGACGATATGTGTTTGACTGTTGAAAGACTTGTTGCACCGACGAACTCGGGTGAACGAGCGGCACTCGCGATACCTACTACAACACCATCGAGTATCAAAGAAACAACTTCGTTCGCCAGACTTAGTCATTGTTCTCCCGATCAAATTATACATGATTCCGTTGTTAAAAATCCCTCGACTCCTCGATCATCGCCGATGGACGATATGAGAAAAATACTCAATGTGCAATCATCGAGAATCGACAATCGTTCGAAAGTCGAACGAAGATTGGGATCAAAATTGCCGAAAGTACAAGATTCGAATAAAGACGACGATTGTCCTTTGAACTTGACGGTTTCTTCGAGAGTCAATAAAACGACGGAATCGGCAATCGATAATCGTTCATCGACGATCAATCGTGGCTCGTTGTTTGCCGGAACGCGAAGCGATTTCGTTGAGCCAAGAGTTGAAATTCTGCACGCTGGACTCGAGGGACAGGACAATGTCTTTCATACGAAACAACGAAATCCGTTTATTCAAGAAGATTCTGGCAGACATCGTGGTGATACGACTTTTGGAAAGAATCTTGGAACACCCATTGGAACTAATCTTAAAGGTTTGTTATTGATTAACTCTAGCTTATCTATGGGCATTCCAAACGATGTACTATTGTTTTGCATTGAGTTAATTCGTCCTTTGGAATAATTGATCGAGTAACGGTCTTCATCCGTTGACAAATTCAATTTTGTCTCGCGAGGTTCGTGAAATAGACAGAGTTTCCTTAATCATTAATTAAAATCACTGATTCAAGATATTCGTTTGGACTGTTAATTCGTCACACTTACATTTCTTCCACAGACAGATCTACCAAATATAAAAAATCTAGCAAAATATCGGCGGTCGCACGGGTTTCTACAGTATTCAAATTTTTATAACTGTATTTCCAGTCTATCACGCGGTAACTCTTCGATGGGTTCCATGGTATATATTTTTTTCAAACTAAACAGAGCGTAAGCTGATGCTACTTTGAAGCGTATATTCTGCTACATGGTCAATATTTTCATCGTCGAAAATATTGTAGAGATGTTTTCGAACACCGATATTTCCGTTAATGAAAATATATGGTAGAATTACAGCCGGCTATTCGCTCCGGTAGACTTTTTAATTGGTAGACTTTCAATGTAGCAGAGATTTTCAAGCGGACTTTCCACTGAAGTCGTTCCGATTTTATGGAACGGTCCGTGGTAAAGATATAAATGTCCCACTAATTTAAGCTATCGATTGTCACTACGATAATTCGAGCTATTAATAGTAAATTGCAAAGAAATATCAACGATCCTGTAATATATATTCAGCAAATAGGTCATACATCATTGTTGTAACTATATAGTCCGATATTTCAGAACGTTAAATATTTTCGACCCACGAAAACACGACGATTATTTCGATTGTAATAGCCAACAAATCGAACTTTTGTTTCCCTACGTCGATACATATACGCCGCTGGGAGTTATTGGCCGTAGTATCGACGACGGTTGCAACAAAGCAAACGAACGAAAGCTACGAAGAAGCTTTACTCTGATGAGTATATTGGCTACGTCTGTTTGTTAGATTCCCCGCTGGGGGGGTGATTGCCGAGGTGACACTTGAGCAAATTTCCGTTCTCCGTTCATCTAGTATATATTCACTCGGGATAATACTCGCATAGCATCAGAGAGAGAGAGAGAGAGAGAGAGAGAGAGAGCGAGAGAGAGAGAGAGACGAGAAGAGAGGGAGAGAGCGTAGGTCTCTGCCTCTCTGGGTAGCGCGTTTAGGGGTGTTAATTGGCTGGCGTATCACCTCCCTCGTCCCACAGAATGTCACTGTATACATAACGGGATGGCGATGGGGTTACTTTGTGTAGGATGAGTCGGTGGAACCGATCAATAAGTGCCGCTTGCCTAAGCCGTTTTAACTAGATAGTACATTCAGAACGCTTCGCAATACATCATCCACATTCGTTATTTCATCCTTGTTATTCTAAGCCTAAAAACAAAACAAAAACCGTCTAATTCTCATTCTCCTATTCAAAACTCATCGGTTTCGAAGTAAATAAAAACATTGGTCAATTGCGACTAAATAAGCGGCGATTCGCGTATCGTTCGCGTATTCAACTTTATTTTTTTGTTTTTTGTTTATTATCGAAATGTTTATTGTTGAGCAACGAAAAGCTAAATTTCATCGGGATTATGTAATGAAAATTGTACAATGGAAACATTTTTTTATATACGAGCGTTTGATCTGCCCAATGAATTTTCGACGTATCTGCGTCGGACATCAAAGTTCCACACGAGGGGGCTCTTTATTGTCTGTATCGAAAACATTGGAAAAACTATGCGGTCGAGCAATAAACCTCTCTCGATACTCGCGATGCCGAGTTCGGAGCATATATATGTATATATATTTATTTTTTTTTACTCGAAGCTCTAATTGGCTAACGGGGCAGAGTTAATTATTAATTGAAGCTTGCTATTCTTCCGTTATTCGTGTTGGGAGGTTTTATATAGAGGAGATAAAAAAAAACACCCCATTTCGAAGGTCGAATTAAACGTTTTTTTCCGTTATTTTTTATTTTTCCAGGAAGCACCGTGTCTATAACCAAATCGACTAAAGGACGAAAACTAAACAACTCAAGTGAAACTTCGATCGGAGAAAAATCGAAGAAAGACGTAAGAATACGACTCGAATCATTGGCGGAAGATGCGAATCTGTCGGATCAGAAGAAGAAGAAAGCGAGAACAACTTTCACCGGTAGGCAGATATTTGCTCTCGAGAAACAGTTCGAAAAGAAGAAATATCTCAGCTCATCGGAGAGGGTAGAAATGGCGAAGATACTCAACGTAACGGAAACTCAAGTATGTAAAATTATGAAATTATTGTTACATTCTGCGTTTTGACGAGAGAAAATGTGATGTACTTTTTCTAAATTTGTTTTTGTTCTTTTTTTCAATTTTTCAGGTGAAAATATGGTTTCAAAATCGTCGAACAAAATGGAAGAAACAGGACAATATAAGCAACGCGGAAGCTGCCGAGTACAAAAATATCAATAATCCGAAAGTCGTCGGTGGAAAGTCAAAGAGTTGCTCGGGTGACGAGAGTACTAATTCCGACAGTCTTTTACAAGCTCTCAAATGCAAAGCCGATTCGAACACATCGACGAGCAGTGAA
The DNA here is from genome assembly GCA_963971235.1 of Cryptus armator. Taxonomy (NCBI): domain Eukaryota; kingdom Metazoa; phylum Arthropoda; class Insecta; order Hymenoptera; family Ichneumonidae; genus Cryptus; species Cryptus armator. The sequence goes on along the minus strand of OZ020234.1, from coordinate 24,105,409 downwards.
CACACGAAGATTTTGGATTATCATATAAAATTCGAGGAAGGCGTCACCGGTGGCGACAGTAACGGACGCGTTTTGTCGCCGCGCAACACTGGACACGAAATGACACACGAAGCAATTCGAAGCTCGAGCGGTGAATTGGAAAGATTGGCGAGAAGCAATGCAGCGACGTTGAGCTGCAGTCGCACCATTATTTGCAAAGAGAAAGAGGATTCGGAGAAAAACGTAGATTCGCTGAAAGTTCCTGAGATTGTTGTCGATTGCTCGAAGAACGATGGAGTTAATAATTCGCGAAAAGATGATTCGGAAGTTAAAGGAAAATTTGTCGAGGAAGAATCCTCATCGGTGTCCGAGGATGTGATTTTATCGAACAGAAGAGTCAATCAATCGCGAAGAAAAGACATCAACGATTCGGTCGACATGGACAATAAAATCGACAATGCGACTTTCGATGAAGCAACGAAACGCGATATTTCATCGTCCCTATCAAATGACTCCGTGCGCACAAAAGCAACGCTCAAAGTTTCTTCCTCGTCGTCCGGTGACGCGACGACGAACATCGATGAGTTGTGTAAACTTGAGAAAATTCATCCGTCGAAAGGATCGATCGCCGTTGACGCGAGAGATCGAACTTTCAGAGCCGAACATTCCAGCTAACCAGCGGGACAGAATTTCGCTCGCATTCGTATCCTCGAAATTGACAAAAAATCCTCGACGAAAAAAACAAAGCGCGAGTAGACTGTGAAAAAAAAAGCTTCAATTGTAATTTATTATAAAAAGGGGTCAAGAGATTACAGTGTTTTTCTTCGTTGCTGATTATGTTTCTTTTTTCTTTTTTACATATTGTATATTCTTAAGGTAGAAAGAAACGAAATTAAAGACTGCGACTCTTTCGATCGGAGAGTCGCGTATTTCTACAGATCCCTGCTTTTCATTTTCTATCCCCCAATGGAAAATTAGGCAAGTTTCACGTATTGGAATTCTACTCTATCTACGGAAGAAATGCAGAAATTTACCGTCACAAGATAACAAAATTAAGGTAACGCGATATTTAATTTTTTATCGAGTAACGATTAATTTTTGTCTCGGTAACATCGTCGAAAGATATTTAAAAAATATTATTGCAAAAAAACACAAAGGGTGATTTTATGATAAATTAGAAATGTTTGAGAAAAATAACTTTTGGCTCCATCTGGCGTGTTTTAAGGCGTCGAACACATGTCGGCCGATGCTACAACCAAACCTTTCGACTGCATTCGCCGCATCACAGTTTAATGTCAATAATACGTAGCTACGATAAACGTAGTTATTAGTATGTGAAGTGACGGTGCAATGTTATTCTTCTACATTTTAAGCTGGATATCCCTAATCGTTCAAATATGTTTTGTTACAATTTCGATCGGTAAGTATAAGAACATTTTCTATTCCATAAGTTTTCTCAATCGGATATTGTATATCAAAGCTGTTATTCGATCTCCGCGAGGTTACGTTTCCGCATCTGTAATAAATATTAATTTTTTTTCAGCTGCCGGACTTTACTACATTGCCGAATTCGTCGAAGAATACACCGTACTGTCTAAGAAAATTATACGAATTTTCATTCTCGTAAGTAACATTTTTCTTTTTTTCATGACTGTAATTTTTTGTTTGCTTCGCCTCCGATAACAGAATACTCCGCGACTCGAAAACGAAACGAAACGAAAATCAATTTGTTCAATCTTTAAAATGAATCTTTAAAAAAAAACATAAATGTAATGATATATTGACTTTTGACCGATGTCATCGAAATTTCTTCGAAATTTCGTACATGCAAGAGTCCATTGATTGATCGAATAAGCAGCTCCAAGTGTCTTTCAAGTGTTTGCTCATTGTTGATTATCTTTGTCGCATCATTGGCCGCGCGCGTGTTCTTTCACAGACGCGCGCGCGCGCTCGCGCACTCGTACACACGCACGCAAAATAGTCGCGACGTTTTTCAACATGTCCGAATACTCACACGAGAGATAATTTGCGTCGAGTATTGTTGCGAACTACCGACTATTGGCCTGAGGTCAGACCCGGACAGAGAATATTTATAGTGGTTTTTTCATTGCCAAGCGTGGATCATTTGCTGACCGATCTCACGCGCCTTTTAGCGACGTTTCGAGGTCGTAAAACCTGTATCGATGTAACAGTTGCCAAAAATCGACGAGTTTTGGTACACGCGAGAACAACCGACTGCGTAACGAATGTAATATATTCATTCCGTGACGAACTATAGAGAGGTTGAGCAATGCATATTTGGAGAGAATTTATGCGTGGGCCGTGACTTCGGACTCGCAACATTTTTTTTTTCTTTTTTTTCTTTTTTTTCTATTTTAGGTGACGAGCTCCATACACCTCGGACTATTGTTGTTCGAAGATTTTCCACTGACGATGACTTCGTTCGGCATGATAGCTCAGGCCGCTCATCTTTACATTTTGAAGTCATTTCCATACGTCAGCTTGACATCACCCGGTTTCATCGTTACTATTATACTTCTCGTGATAAATCACTATTTTGCCTTTGCGTACTTTGGCAAAATATTCTATAATTTCTCCGAGGTGAGAGAAACAATATCTATGTATACAATCAATGAAATTTTTTCAATGAAATCTTTACGATAAGATGTTAGCGATATATTTTTAGCGAAGTTTCATCGAAAACAATGTAACATGCGCCATATTGCTTCTTAGCGGAAAACCGTATAAAATTGATCGTTTCACAAGCGCTCTTATGTGTCGTTTTTTACCATTCAATTTATATTATTTAATATTCGAACGAATTATTATAACATTTGTTTAATAATAATTGAATATTTTTGTCAGGTAATGGCCTACTTTACTCTATGCTTGTGGCTCGTTCCATTCGCGCTGTTCGTCTCTCTATCGGCAAACGAAAATGTGCTTCCAACAACGTTTCAAGAGAAGCCACGAATGGGTACGTAAATGAGATTAGAAAGAAAAGGGAGTTGAATCTTTCAACGAATTTCTTTTTTTCAACGTCGTCTTCGTCGGAGACTTAAGATTAAGGAAAATTCCACACGTGTTATTTCACTTGTAAAGATTTTTAAAGCTGTAACTCTTTTATGCCTAATGACTTTTCCACACGGCAGAAACGTTAAAAAATTACGAGCGTTGATAACAATGATGGAGACTTTTTTTTTTATCTTTATTCTCAGAGATCTCAAACAGATGACTCTTCGTGATGAAATTAACGTTTTAAACATTTTTCTTTTTTTCTTGCCAGAAAATGACGTTATATCCAACTACTTCTCCGGACGAAGAAAACGCTCGAGTTTACTCTCTGTATTCGAATACGCCAAGGAGTACTTGATGCCCCATCGCAATAAAAAGTCATTTTAAGCGTGAGAGTAGTGTAAATTTAAAAAAAACTAAAAAAGGAATAAAATATTGATTTTCGGTATATTCTAGAAATACAATTTTCGAATTTTCTAGTCTCAACGTAGCAATTAATATGTAACCCCATTTCCGTCATCAATATAATAATTTCGCACAAAATGATTGACATGATTGAAAAAAGATGTGCTCTGCGCGGTTGAAAAATAGTGCCGATTTGGATTATCGCTTTCTACCTCGTGTATCCTAAGATATTGAGGATTTATTTACGGTTCAATCGAAACTAATGAATCATTGGATGAATTCGTGAAACCCGTCGTCTCAATTGTCATAAATAAAAATAAGCAATTGTCTTGACTTAAGCTTAAAACAATCCGATCATCGAAATATTGTACGATATTTTCACCGAATTCTGTTAATATCTACTCTCCTGTAAGCTTTGTATCGACAGTTTTTGTAAATAAATAATAGTGATTAAACTCTTTCCTCGCCTTGTGACGTAAAATTGTATACGATCCTCGTCGGAAAAGAGTTTTCCAGCCCTCGGGTTGTCTATGCGTCTATTGTAACACATGGACAAAAAGTTGCCCTTTTCGTGGCTGTAAAGTGTGGCAAAAGTGTGGCGCATTTCGGTATGGTATGCCAAAAAAATGGTAACACGCTAGTAATTTTTCAGATGCTGCGTCGACACGACGGTTACTTTTCGCGCACTTTCGCCACACTTTACACGAACCGCGAAATAGTTATTTTCGTGTCTAGAGCGAGGAAAAAAGGTCGATCTCGACGAGTGTGAAGTGAGGCACGAGCCGAAGGCACTTTACACGACTGCGAGAGAAACCGATTTTCTACCGTATCACAAAGTACTATACCGACCCATCGCTTCATTTGGAGCGATTTTTCGTGTCTGTATTTGACGGGTATATATGCGTAATGATTTATAGACGAATGTAACACAAATTGAATGAACAATCGCCGTTGTGCCGATCAACGACAAATAAATCGATTTTTCCACTCTTCACGTATTTTTTTATTCGCTACTTTGTTCTCTTTTAAATCTGCGTTCCAACAATCGGTACTTTTTCAAATTAAATCGATTCTTTTTTTTTTTTTTCAAAGCAATGAGGAAAAACAAATTGCTAAGCGAAAACGATTATCAATGTTCGATTAGTGCATCAATTTACTACTACACGCGATGGTTGGAAAGCTCTCGTGCTGTAATGCTTATCGCACGTGCCGACTCGAGACTTTGCTTATATTTGCCTATTAACACAGCCGAGATGTAACGCCTGCTATATATATACCTCTCCATTATCTATAGCTACATCAATCGTATCCACATTGGAACCAAACGACTTTTCTCAACTCTGCTCTTTCCTAATCTGGTCGTTCGCAGCTCTGCTACTTACTTTACTATCGCCTTTTCACCAATATCGGTAAGGAAAATTTTCCGCCTTCGAATCGAATATTTCTCGAATTCCTTTCTATTAGTTTAAGTGACAAAGAAAACTCATATTAGAAAGGCTGGAGCACGAAACGACGATCGGTCAACGAAACAATTTGATATTTGTGAGGATTTGTACGACTGTTAGAGACCGGTCCGGAAATAGATGGGAGAGTATTGGTATTACGGCTACTACTGTTATATTCTCACTCCGAAGTAACGCTATTTTCGTAGGCAAGATAGTCGAAAGTTTCGCTAGAAAATTCACATTTTTAGAACAGTCCAAGTTACAATATTTTTCACAAGTTTCACAATATTTAGCTCAATTCTGATCCGCTGTAAAAGTAAAAAAAGTAACGAATATAATGTATCCTTTGCACGACTTTAAATTTCAACGATTGTATTTGATTGTTCACATTGCAATGCATGGCAATTGAAGACATTGAGATTTAACTAATAGCTTTCTACTTTTATATCCCTATCGTCCATTATTTATAGCATTTAGTTTCAAACTTATATGCGTTTTTCGTTCTCACTATCACTTGCGACAGACGTGGCGCAACTTACCGCAATGTGTTACTTAAACTTGAATGAGCGTTTTTATTCGAAGCTACAAGTCAATAGGTTCAACGAACCCGCTTTTGTATCCCCGAAATAGAGTTTTTATCAAATACAAGAAAGATAAAAGATGATTTATTCGGAGGTCAAACGACCGTTCAGAATCAGAAATCGGACCATTCACCTCAGCTGCTTGTACGCGCAATTCTCGTTGATTTTTCCACACATGGAAAACTACAGTTCTTTTGGAACTAAGTATCATTCCGAACCGACTACCAAAGCTATCGGTACTCCTAAAAATCCTTTTTTTCCAAACGTCGTTCCTTTCTTCTCAAAGCTCGCGTTCTACGCAATTCGAATCTATTATTTTCCTAAATGAATAACACGATTTTACAGACTGGAAAAAGCTGCTGTTGCCGTTTGGAAATGTCATTGCGCGAACTGAACGATCGTGTGACCGGCGAATGCGACGGAGATTCTTTCTCAGTATATAAAATTGTTTTATTTTTTTTTGAGAATTCAAACGAAATTTTCGCCCGGAAACGTTTTAAATATTACGTTTATTATCAATTTTTTTTTTTTCATACGTTGAATATTTAGAGCGCTTTTCAACGCGAATTTTCTGTTACTCTGATTCTCATTACGGCTATTTAAATATCCCACTGTCACTGACACGCCGCGATGCAACTGACATTTTCGAACAGTCGAACAGAGTGAATAAATGAACAACTGGGCTAAAATTGTTGAGAAAGAAATGGACAGAAATGGAAAGGTCTGTACTCCCGGACACACCGGGGGTACAGAAAAAAAAAAACGATAAATTCGCTTCAAAGTAAAGCAAAACCCGACGTTTATTCTTTTCAGTCGAATGTTAATGAAATATTGTCGATTAAATCGACGCATCGAAAGCTCAGACGTGACAAATGTTACGCTTGTATATATGCATATATGTATATTCAGCGTATTATCGGTATTAACGCATTACTTGCATTATCTATGTCTGAGCGATAAAATAAGAGGCTTTTCGTGTGCGGATCTCTAATATGTAGCGAGGGACATTGAGGGAGGAAAGTCATGTCGTGGTAAAAAAAATGAAGTTAATAAGAAGAAAAATTAATGTTGTTTTTTTTTGCTCGCGTCTCGTCCATATGTTTGGAGGTGGAGGATGAGGTATAGTTGTATAGTATAGTGGAAGGCCTATGTCGGGTGTCGAGCGTGAGATAGTTTGAATTTTGCTCATGGTGGGGATGGAAGAAATAGTCTCTCCCCCGTCGTCCGGTCTCTCTGGCAAGTTAAGAGAACCCGAGAGAGTGCAACGACGAGCCGGAGGTATCTTGAAGTAAGATTCTCATCAGTTGTGCTCAGGCACCCGGCCGTATTACTTCGCCGATCGCGCAATACCGTCCATGGATAAGTGATAATATAACACGATATAGTGTCTGGATATTCACGGCCGTCGCAACGATAAACGGTTTGTTTGAAGGATAATAACAACTAAGATCGACAATCGACGTAAAGCGGGCAAAACAAAAATTTACCGTTTCATTTAATTCTTACCGATTCTTTTCGTTTCTTTCATTACGATTTATAAAAGAAGAAAATATTTACTTCGAGCATTTAACGGTGTTGTTAGAATTTAGAAATTGATCCACGTGACTCCTGTTTCAGTCTCAAGTTAAACATTAGTATATTTATTTTTTTCATTTTACAACGAAACTTGAGTTAATATTTCTATTTTATTCAACGTTAAATAACACCGCGGCACTCTCGGTTTGCAGTCCCATTAATCTTTTGTGAAAGCAACATGTATTATTCTCGTAATCCATTTACGCTATACTCGCACCCCGACGCCTGTAGCGAGCATAATTCTTTGATATTGTTTTCACGATTCGTTTTTCCTTGTCTAAGTTACGGTTACGTACAATTGCGCAAATCGTTACACGCGTAAGTATCAATAAGATTAATCGTAAATCATAATTGATAATCATTACGAATCTGCAAAAAGATACGAAATGCGATGTCACTTATTGTCGAAGTTCGGCCAATCGATGAGATTCATCGGAAATCTTGTCGATAATCTTTGAAAAAAAAAAAAAAGTTTAAGATACATATCCAATACAATATCATGTATTTACAATTATAGAAGAGTTGCACAAGTGCGGCCTGTCGATAAGTTTCATCGGGAATCGTACCGTTAATCTTTGAAATTAAGCGAAAAATCTACAAAAGCTATCGAGTTTCTACGATGAATAGATAAACTCGTCTGCTATGTTTTTTTCCACTGTTTACGTCGTTTCATAGACTCCTCAAGATTCGCATTGAATCTAAAAAGCGTAATTCAAGTTGTGATCGAATCTTTGGGTCGACGTGAAAAAAAAAGTTTCTTTTTCCGAATCTCGATATGACCTTAAGACTCCCGAAATTACACTGATCCGACAACGTCAAATTTTTCCGTCTCGAAACTGCGATAAGATGAATAATAATGACTTTCTTCCGTAATTGATGATCTCACTAGTTTGAGACTTATCCGCGCCGTGTTGGCAAAATAAAAAGAAATAAACTCCAAAGGTACTTTTATCGTCGAGCAAATACTAAAAGATAAAAGAAATATGAATCGTCAATTTTTACGATGTCAAGGAAGTTTCCCGTGCAAACCTCGGCGATTCAACTGCATTCTTCTTGATGACGTTTCGTTGTATTGTTCGAGGAGATATTGTTTGTTATCAATCGTGAATATTTATTTATCATTTTCTTGTCACGTAACCTTGAAAAAGTGTCGTGTAAATTTTCATCGGCCAATATAGTATAGCATGACATCGATGTTGGCCCATTGTTGAACGGATGAGTGGTAGAAATAGTTCATCAACTAATCAGCATGCTTATCAATAAGCGAGAATATTTGCAATTTGTCTTAAAGATATCTTCGCGAGCCTGCACGTGATTAAGCAAAGAAAAGATAAGCAGCGGCGAAAGCGCTTTGTTATAAACTCGTCCAGGTATACGTTCGCACGTCTGCACAGACGATGGCTCTGCGTCATCATCAAAGTTGTATCAGGAATATATATGTATATATAATTCTGTTTCACGGAGAGATCGTAAATATTTCTTATGGTAAAAGATAGATAGGCGGTAGAACGGTAACCGTCCATATTTGATACAACGAAATCTAGTAAAAACATGACTAATCCGGTTATATTCATCGAGGGCTAAACGAGTTGCCTTTGATAGTCTATAATGACTCAGTTACAATCGTCACGGTAAGAATAGCGAGACGTGATTCAAGGAAAGAACGAAACTCGTCCGTCGCGCTTATTATTTCTTTCGTTCCGCTTGTTAAATCGAGAATCTCAACGTGATTGTTCAATGCTCTTTTTTCCACTTGAAGAATAGAAGAGAACCGAAGAGGCATTCTGCATACGTTGGGATTCCCCGACCTGTATCGACGAAATTCATTTTTCTTCAAGAAAATGATAAACGGCTTAGAAAGAAGGTAAACATTGGACTGGACAACGATCAATACAATTGCACAAATCGGCTAAGATATTGCACAATAAAAATCATAAATTAAGGAGATAATTAATTATAGTTCGGGAATTCATTTTCGCGTGTAAACACACAATTTTCTTGGTTCTCATTACCTAATGTATAGAAATCGAAGAGATCGCAAAATGTGATGCAGCTTTTTTTATGCCGCAATAACGGATGGAGCGTATTAAAAAAAAAAAAAACGAAAGAAACGTAACGTTGCAAACGACATTAATACGCCGTAAGATAAAACAAAATACAAAAACAGATCGAAAAACAGGTTTTAAAACATTTAAGAAGGAAAACATTTCACAATCGACCCAAGCTGGTGTTTTCGATTTAATTACAATGAACTACTACGTTGAGCGACGAAGGAGTCGACAACGCGAAAAATTCTTCAACAAGTTCGAGGAAAAAATATACTGATTGAAACCGTATTTAGAGAGTCACGAGAGGATTTTGTTCCATTGCTAGAGAATTTCGCAATCGAGTTCTATTCACTTTTAGTTTGTGTGTGTGTGTTTTTTTTTTTTTTTTTTTTTTTTTTCCCTTTACGAACGAATTGCGCCTTCAACGTTGAAAATTCTTCGAGATGACTCGGAAGCAAGCGGACGTTGATTGAAAGCACATCGAGACGTCTAATTGTGAACGCACGAGCGAATTTGTTTTCTCACTCGAAGAACATTTCGCAATCGCCAATCGACTCGCCGCGTGTATTTGCGATCGAATTGCGATCGCGAGACGTTAAACCGAATAAAAGATTACGACACGAAAAAATTCTTCGCGAAGACGAGAGTCGGAAGAAGAAGAAGAAGAAGGCGAAGAAGAAGAAGCGAAGTGATTGGCCCGAGGGACTTGCGTCTTGGCTTCTTTCTTTTTCCTTATTTTTATTTTGTTTTTTTATCTTTTTCCTCATTCACTTCTGTGAAGCGTAAACTCTCACAGAGGCAATTTGGTCTCTTTTTTTTCTTTCTTTCTGTTGCCGTGTTGCTTACGGGTTGCCTACCATTTGCACAGACGCGATTGAATACCAACACGGAAGAGCCAGTTGCAAACTCTAAACTGGTATTAGACGGCGACTATTTTAGTGCAGTCGCCGAATCCATTGCCAAACTGATTTCGCCTATGATCAACCTCTGCGAGCCACGTGAGAATGACGCTAAGCTATTTTACTATAGGAATAATGACCTCACGGCTCTCTCGGCGAATACACCGCGCATTCGCGCGGGTGCTCGACCACTTTGCTAATTTGTCAGTGCGGAAAGACGGGCGATATGCGAGAACGAATTGCATCGGCCTCGACTGGAGTGTGTGTGTGTGTGCGTCTCGACGATAATCGGCTCTCGGAAATAAATAAAACATTTGCACCGGCACTCGATCCGTTCAAATACCCAAAGAACACTCAATTTTTCGTTTAATTGAATTTACCTCCGCGGTAAACGCGACACCGAAAAATATTTAATAAAAAAAAGGGACGCAAAATAACAACTCGCAAGTGCAAAAAAAAAAAGAAATAATGAGCACAGTACTAAATGAGAACGAGTTGTGGTGGTGGCCGGTTGTTTGTATCGATGTATGTACGATGCTTGGCGCTTTGGAAGTTCGCCAAATAGTTGCTTATCGGACTGGCGGCGTAGCAGCATCCGAGAGAGAGAGAGAGAGAGAGAGAGAGAGAGACATGCGTTTCGTGGACCTGCGAAGTGGAGATCTAAAGGTACTGCGGCTCGACCGAGTGCCCGTGTCGATGTGCTCGGTGCTTTTCGAGAATGCGCGATCAGCAACTGGATAGAGTCCGAGACATCGCTCTCGTCGTCTCTGGTGTTACTCGAGTACTTAATTCAAGTAAAATTGACGTAGTCAAATTAAGCACGTGCCGCGTGTAATTATGATAATAAGAAGAAGAGGTATAAGCGTAGGTAAATTTTATAACGAGGGGAAGTCGATAGTTAGTTCCCTCGAGCCGAAATCAGTTTATAAGCCCCGCATTCGAAGAGGTTGAGCGACAAAGTTACTTAATGCAGCTTGAGAACCTTGAGAAACCAGCGAAAGCGGTTGACTCATAATCATGAGCGCATTCGAAAGGAAGCCTGTACACCGTATATAACAGAGTCTACACACCTGAGAGCATTTTTTTTTCCTTCTACACACATTCGCGCGTTCGACTTGTATCGATGTTTGAGGCGATCGAAGTTTTCCTACAGACGAATAACCCCGATTACAACACAACATTATACGATTGCTCACGTGTTTCATTCATGTTGTCCAACAAGTTTTCTTTTTCTACAACGACCTACTCTACACCTGTGTCTGTATACTTCGTTGATCGTTCGGGAAAAAGTTATAGAGATTTATGTTCTCGGTATACAAAGGAGTTCTGTTAGATGTTAATGAATCAAATTCATTAACCGGTACTGTTCAGTACTGTTTCTTGTATGCGATAAGTCGCCGCGAATTCGAATTTTCAGGTTCTACTAATTTGCATTAAATAAATACTGTTCCTTGCGAAAAAGAAATGAATAATTGAGGAAGTTCCGTTTGTTTGTTTGGGGGAAACACCTCTGAATGTATGGGATAAATATGCGTCGAACGCACGAAGGAAGTTTATAATGATATTTAGTTTATACATCCGACACAGAACCTACAGCGGGACCGATAAACTGCAATTGCCGAGATAGAATGTACGCGTGTCCACTGATGGAGAAACGATTGAATAAATAAATACCACGTGTAATAAGTCCATTAAATGTACACAACGAAAGGAACATATAGTAAGGCGTGCGTTATGCAAGATCCTAGTTGTGTACGTTTAAAAATAATTCTTTCGACAAGGTCGCGGACTCTTTAGAAATCGTGCTCCTTTTTTTTTTTATTTTAACGTCAGTCGTAGATAATGGAACGAGGTATACGCGTTTCCTTCTACATATTTGCTACAACGCGACTGCAATGCGTTTAATAAAACATATTTTTAATAGACGTAACGATTTATGCAGATGCTTTCCAAGGCCGATTCGGAAATCGAACGACTTTTCTATTGCAATGTTCAATCAATTGGAAGTGTTGTTTTTGTTTTTTATTCTAATGTTTTTTGTATCCATCGAAAGGCGTTGTGTTGAAGATCGATTGAATGATATGAGATCGAATCTACCGGAATTGTCGGTTACATAGTATACACCTATCATTTGTTACAGTCAAACAGCAGCAAGTACCGTAAGGCATAGTTCAGTCATAATACACGACTTTCCGCCGACAATACAGCATGGTCCTCGAGGTGATATCTCAAGTTTCAATGGCAGTCACAATTCGTTGAAACTGGAGAGGACCCACCTTATTATTATTTCCTTACGTCAAGAATTTTTCTTTTTTATTAAGTTACAATGGAAGGCCTGCAGACATAAATATTGAAAATTCAATGTCACGTACCTTTTTAACCGCTGAGGTGGATTTTTTATATCCGATAAACAGCATTTTTTGTTTTGTCGCATAAATTTCGTAGCCATGTATGCGTGTACATATCGCACGTCGTTTAACGTTATCGACAGTCGCGTGCGTCTTCGTTCTGTCTGCGATTGTCGAAAAAATCCTTCGGCAATATATCAAAATAATAGTCGGTAACATCGTTTTCAAGAGTTCGCAAAACTGATGAATTTAATTTTTTTTTTTTTTTCTCGAATTTAAAATATTTCCGTGTTTGACGAAGGAATTTTTATCGTCACAGATGTTGAAATATTAGGATAATCTTGGGACATTAAAGGCGCGAGTGTTTGAAGTGATTATGTAGTTTGTCGAGCGTTTTCAGAGATACATATGAGATCAAGAATATAAACACGAAAACGCGGCACACGCGCGTGTGGTAAATCCGACGCGTGACGAAGCTTTTTTGCTTTTTTTTTTTCGAGCTAATCTATCGATTTAGGTCAATTTGCTACGCGATTATACAGCCATATTGTATACATTGGCTGGCGTTTTCATTTAGATACAATATAAAGTCGTGGAAAATATAGTTTTTTTGACAAATGTAACGCAACGAGGAAGGCGTCGAGACCGTCTGACCGCTCTGTGCGGTGTTCCGGGGTTAAGTAAAACAATGAAACTGATAAACTTGAATTGTTGAATCAGTAATCATATTGAAACGGATCTAATAGCTCTATTGTACTCTTCGTAATTTCATGCAATATCATTATAATAACAAATTATCCGTCGACGATGGAGCGACGCACGAGATAACACGGTTACAAGCGAATCGTCTTCGAGGAGTCAAAGTCATAAAATTTGCTAAAAAAAAAGACCTCATTCCGCTTTTCGGATTTATACGCATTGGTGCAATAAAAATTCCGTACTTCAAAGTACTCTACCGCAGGGTGTTACGAAAATAAAAAAAAATTGACGAATCCGTTTAATTTTTACGAGTAACGAAATCTATCGCAGATGGAATTTCATATGAAATCTTCGGGAGCCTCGCGGAAGGATGACGGAAAAACTCGTGGGGCCGAAACCATCTTCGATGGAACTACAACGCCACTTGGGTGAGTCTTAGTTATGATACAAAATTGTCTACTTTTCTTAATTTTCAATAAATAATATTGTCACAAATGATGTTTGCTTTCTTTGTGGAATCGTCATTGCGTTATGACCACGGTAGGTACACTAATATTCAGAACGCTTTCGTCATTAAAAATGTTGCGCTCACAATTCTTCGAATTTTGTTTTGGCCACTAACGGCAGGGCAGCCTTCGGTGCCTAAATAGTTATCGGATTCCTTCTCCGAGAAAACGAACTGAGCGCAAAAATGGTATAAATTCGAATAATAATCCACCGTGTTAGCATCGGACTACTCGCTTATGCAATGATCTCCTAATGGGGTACACGACTCTAACAATGGGTTGCAAACGGAAATACGTGTGTCAAGCGTGACTCTGACGAGAGGGGAGAAAGAGGATTTGTACAATGTAAGGGAGAAAATGCATGATAATTTCAGACTTCCAGGCTTGCTGCCAGGCAAGCGCTAGCAGCGCATCATTACTTGCATGTTAGTTATTTTAAGCGCATCTGACCCACTTCTAAGGTCTAAAGTAGTCAAGATATGTCGTAGGAAAAATATTTCCTTCCCACCTTTAGCCATACAAATCCTTGTAATCCATTGTCATTCAATCTTGAGTGCGAACGAATTTGGATATTGGAGTCAGAGTCCGCCCATTTATAACATTCCGCGTCAGTTAAAATCGGATGCGGATAAATTATAGATGCGGACGGTGTTTCGAAAAAAACTTAATTCGACATGAGCGCTACTTGCGGTACTAGTTATTTCGATGAAAATAATAGCGCGTAAAGAAATAAACATAATTAAATTAAGAAATAACGAAAATAAATATTTCAAAAAATTACTGCAATAATATTTATTCTTTCTACTGTTCCAGGAGTACCGTTGACAACTATGGAGCCTTTCAATCCAAAGATCCGATCTTATCGATTAACAAGGACAACAGATCTCACGCTGATCCGGGTCATGGACCGAGTGTTCATCACCCGACATCGTGAGTAAATCGCGAATACATATTTACAAACAAAAAATCATATCGACTTTTTCTCATATCTATGATGAGAAAGGAAAAGAATGAAAAAAAAATGTTATACATAAGCGTGGGATAACGCGAGACTTTCGAAGAAGAAGATTAAAAAGATAATGTGTACTAATGATGGTCCACTGAGCCAAGCGGTGAGTCTGGGTTGTATTAGAGACAATAACGTGTCCTCATTATAATCTCTCACTGAACACAGGAAATTATGTGTAGGTATGAATAATCAAGTGGATTTAAACTGAACCCTACTTTTTCAATCTTCAGACATACACCGTACGTGAGGGACACGCGTAATTCAAACTTTCACTTTGCAATTCGTCATAATAGAAATATAAATTTAATTTTTGTTCCATCCCGATTACGATGATGCATTTGCGATAGAGAAGAATCGACGGAAAAAAAAAAACAAGAAAAATCTTTGGTGATAGCGACTAATGATTCTTCGCGGATCGATAAACATAATTGGCAATTTCAGGTACCTGGAAACAATGATGCACTTGTTCAAGGGAAATGTCGGTTCAGGAATCTTCGCATTAGGCGATGCTTTCAAAAACGCTGGATTATTACTGGCTCCGCCTCTGACAATTTTACTTGGCGTCATCTGCGTCCACGCCCAGCATATTCTCGTACGTACCTATATTATCCTCGTTAAGGAAACGAAAAAAAAAAAAAAAAAAATTAGACTATTTTAATCGTGAAATAGTGAAGATCTATCTATAACATTAAGTAACAGGACGATCATTCGCTGTTATCGCGACGAGGACTGAACCGAAATTCAGCTTGGACGTGTATCGAAATTTTTTACCACCTTCTTGTTTTATTTATTACTTTTTTTTTGTTTTTATCACGTATCGCGTTTACAAATTATCATTCATTATTACAGAATTTGTTCAAAGAAGAGTATGCATCGCATAATGTCGGATAATATTACGAAAAAGCATGTTTTTAGTTCGTTATTCAATGGTGTTTTATGTACATCTATTATTTTAGCTCAACTGCAACGAGGAGGTATGCCGACATTTGGGGACTACGAAAGACGCACGTCCAGGCTTCGCTGGAACCGTAGAGTTGTGTTTCGAACACGGACCGCTTCAGCTTCGTAAATATTCGGTGATGATGAGGTAAGATTCGAATAATTATTATTTGAGATTTCAGCACACGAACGATCGAAATAAAAATCGATACATTTCGTTATATTGACTTTTATTTCGAAATGATAATCAATACATTTAGATATTTCATAGAACAGGACGTATATATTTGAATGAAAAAAAAGACGAAAAGTCTCATCTCTTGTATATATGAAACGAAACAAGCATTTAATTCCGTGCAGAGAGAATATTGACGATCATAAAAAAGCTTTATTGAGTTTCGCGTGACGACACTTGTTGCTGCAGAGAGTCGAGTAAAAACATACAAGAACGCCGATCAATTGGTTGCAATTGGTTGAATCGCGTGTAGAGAATTTAACTGAGAAACATTTGCAACGTATGCTTCATCTGGAATTTGTTTGTTTTAATTTTTCTTTTTTCTCCTCCATCTTACAAAGAATTTACAAACGTTTCCGCGTATCTTCTGAAATGTAATAAGTACAACGGTCACCGTGTGTCCGTAACTGATGTTTTCCAATGGAAAAATACATGCGGCACTCGAAAAGTAGAGAATTTGTTAATTGTACGCAGACACGTATTTATCTCGTGGAAGCGATAAAGTAAAAAATTCTCAAACGTTCGCGCGTGACGCGACAAATAATGCGAAGCGAATTTTCGACGCACGCAGAAACGACCGAAGTTCATCTCTCTGGGACACGGAGAATTCCGAAAAAACAACAACAAAAATTAATCAATTCATTAAATAAATAATATTATCTCGAGATTTGAATTTGCAGAAAATTGGTTAACATATTTTTATGTGTTACACAATTGGGATTTTGCTGCGTCTATTTCGTCTTTATATCGTCAAATATGCAGCGGGTAAGGATTTTTATATTTGTTTTTTTATTTAGAGTAAAGCGATTTCGTGTATTGTATGATTTTGATCGAAATTGAAAAAAGTGTGTCAAGGTTCGGCCTTTAAAGTAATTTGTATTCTACATGGCTTAATGACAAGTTTTTTTTTTTCTTTTTTTTTTTTGGGTCACGGCTACATCCTTCACGGTTCACGCCTTTATTTTTTTCATATGTTATCTACAGTTCGATCTCTTGTTACCTCAATCACTTTATCACGGCGATGAAGTGATCACGTAATAAAAAAAAATCGTTCCACATGCGCAGAATGATAATTAGAAGTTTTTATACGCGTTTTATTGTTGTTATCTTTTTCTTTCGGCAGAAAATTGTAATTCAACAAGTAGATAATTATTTTAAAAAACTATTTATGGGGTTTATGTATATTGAACTTTTGATGGTTCAGAATGATTTCGAATGATTGATTATAATACATAATGATCAGCTAATGTGACTGAGATGTATCAACAGGTACTGGATGGCTATGGTCTCAAGATGAATGTTCATCTTCACATGGTCGTTGTATTAATCCCAATAATCTTGAGTACATGGATCAGAAATCTCAAGTATCTGGTGCCCGTGTCATCGATAGCCAATTTTCTCGTCGTGGCTGGCTATATATTATCGGTTTATCTAATGAGTAACGATTTGCCACCGATCAGTGACCGTAGATGGGTCGCAGATTGGAAATCTATACCACTATTTTTTGGAACGGTTATCTACTCGTTTGAGGGTATCACCTTGGTAAGTAGAACAAACAAAAAATCTCTATAAATTAGCATTAAAAAATATTCAATTCTTCGAAAAAAAAAAAAAAAAAAAAAAAAAAATTGTCAAGTATCGCTTGTGTAACTTGAATTGCGGATATATATATATATATATATGTATATGTATATGTATATATATATATAGTCGTTAAACCGTACTTGTATGAAAGAGATA
The DNA here is from genome assembly GCA_963971235.1 of Cryptus armator. NCBI lineage: Eukaryota > Metazoa > Arthropoda > Insecta > Hymenoptera > Ichneumonidae > Cryptus > Cryptus armator. The sequence continues at coordinate 24,087,986 of OZ020234.1, read as the reverse complement.
CGTGTATTGTAAGTAAGGAAGAAAAAAAAAAAAAAATATTTTCGACAAAAAAGAAAAACGAAAACAACAACAAACAAAGAAAACAATGTAATAGGTGCTGCCACTAAAAAATGAAATGAAAACCCCGGAGAAATTCAGCAAACCTCTGGGAGTACTTAATGTTGGCATGGTCATTGTAGGCTCGATGTTCGTATTAATGGGCTTTCTATCATTCTTAAAATACGGTGATAGCGTAAAGGGTTCTGTCACACTCAACCTTGACTCCTCGGAAGTAGTCCCGTCCTGGTAAGTAGTCCTGTCAAATTATCTCATTGCGTTTCTCAAAGGGATTTTTTTATTCCAATTATATATATCATTTTTTTTCAATCTTAATTTTTTCTTTTTTTTCGAATCGGTCAGTTCCGTTATTTTGACCCTTATTCTCCGCCGCAACATCATTGTCATTTATTCATCTAACCGATCAAACATTATTCGGTATTTTTTCTGTTTTTGTATTCGAACAAAACGAAAGGCAGTCATGAGATCGTCGAATTTGTTGAATTTCAAATTTTAAGTTAATTTCAAAGGGGTTTTAATATTATTATGTAATGGTTCTTTCTCGCCAGCGCATGCTTCTTTCTATAATTCGAACGCTTTGACAGTGTAACAATGCAACTAATACACAGTTCGATAATGTATCGTCGCAAAACAATGTTTTTGACTGGGAATTTTTTTCTTTTTTTTAAACGCACACAAATTTTTTCACGACAGAGAAAGATTGCCGTTTTGTATCAATGGAGCACGAAAAAATAAAAATAAAAAAAAATTAAAAACAACGCATCACTTTCTCCTGGGTTTTCGTTTTTAGTAACCCAACATATCTTCGCCGTCGAAAAGTAATTATTGTCAGGTCTCTCTTTCCCCATTGTTGAGAAACGCGGATATGGATTATTAAAAGAAACGAAGAAAAAATCATTGATTCATAAAAAATTAAAAATAATGGTGCTGTAAAATGATAAAAATTGCTGCGACCGGATTCGAATCTAAAATTTCTTAATCGACAAGTCATTTCCTAGAAGATAATAATAGTTTATTGTCGCGAGAAAATCATATAAACCCGCGATTCGATGAAAAAAAAAAAACAAAAATGACGAATTATCAGTTTGTACATTCGAAAAACCTCACTCGCTGTATATCTCCCTAGTCATCCGCATAGACTGAAATTTTGTACCATTTATCTCTTTCATGTAATAAGAGTATTTCAATTTTCGTTCATTATTACCATACATTATTGTCTCTGTGTTTTATGGTTGTATTTGCAGGTTACCACAGTGTATACAAATAGCAATTTCGTTGAGTATATTGTTAACATACGCACTGCAATTTTACGTGCCAATCGCTATTACATGGCCGGGTATAGCGGAGATGTTTGGACCGTTTCGATGGCCCGCAGCCGCCGAAATTGGTTATCGATCAGCTGTTTGTCTCCTAACGTGTAAGTTTTTTCGATTATCATTTAAAGTTTTAAAAAATATAATCGAAAAAAAAAAAATTATAATCGATTAAAATTGATATCTAACGGAAAAAGTATTTTTTTCTCGCGCAGTTATACTGGCTGAGGCAATACCACAACTTGGATTGTTCATATCTCTCGTCGGTGCTGTTAGTAGTACAGCACTGGCGCTTATATTTCCACCGATAATGGAGATGGTATTATGCTCCCGACAATCGACGTTGAGTCTCCACACCCTAATAAAAGATGTGGCGATTCTTCTAATCGGAATTCTCGGTTGTGTTACGGGAACGTATCAAAGTATCGCTGAGATAGTCGAACACTTTAGCAAAGAAGGAGGTACTTGGAAAAATAATGATTGACAAATCACAATTACAGTTAAACATTAAGAATTGTTTTTTTGTTTTTTTTCTATCGGTGTTGTTGCAATTTGTTTTCAGAATGAACGCCCTGATCCAAGGACGTTCCGTTAGAAGGATGAAAGTAAACGTCTAGAGAGAAAAAAAACAAAACGTTTAGACAAATAAAGGGGGTCGGTGAGTTTCACCCAGAGACGAAGACTCTTTATCGTCATTCATCCCACAAAAGCCTATGACTCGAATTGACTAGTCTCGGCAACTTTGCGCTGTCGAAACTGCCATTTCTTATCCTTTTGGCTTTATCATTTACCTGTGAATAGTATCGAATGTCTTGCGCGAGGCAAGTAAATAATTTACTTTTTTTTTTTCTTTTTTGCTCATTGAAATTTATATAGATGAGAGAGAAAATCATTGTTGTGAATTGTAAATAGAGCGCGAGTCTAAGTATTGCGGAGTAACTCTCGAAAATAAATGGAAAAAGAAAAGATTTTGAGGAGAAAAAAGAAAATAAATAAATGAAAATGATGGATGTAGTAGCAAGTAATGGGAAGAAATAGCACCGTTAAAAAACAGTTGCATGTACGCCTACAGTTGAGAGAAAACAACTCGGGAGAGATTGTCACGCCCATAACTATAAACGATGGACGAAAGGACGAAGAATTTGAAAAGAAAAAATGCGTAAACGCGACGGGCTGTCAAGCTACGATGAAAACAAAAGAAAGACAAAAAAAAACTACAAAAATGGACCAATAGGGGCTTTTTCTCGATCGAAATACTCAACTCAGCTAGTGCCAACTACCTCAAACTTCCAGCCATCTTGACAGAAACAATTGGGATGGAATGGGGAGGCCCATGTGTCGCGTTAAAATATCAAAGAGACGAATTTATCGTGATACAGTAGAATAATTTTTTTCGTGTAAAACTTGTATAACGAACTACCTATTATGATAATAAATCCATATGTTTATGGTAGTATTAAGTATTACATAATCGTTGCTTTTTTGGCAAAGTAGAAAACAAAAAATTCTTATAACAATGACGTTTTTTCTGGTACATTCGCCCCGATGTTTTTTTTTTTTTTTGTAATAAAAAATCATGCAACCGATTTGTGTTTCATTCGAGACGTGGGTGTAAACAGAATTTATAGCAAATATTGACAAGCTTCAAATCGAAGGTATATCTATTTGTACTCTCTTAAAGATAGCATCGATATTGCAATTATCGGATGCTTGACATCGTTGTTTGTATACTCTCCAGATAACTGAACAATTACTCATTCCTTGTGTGATTGATAAAATGTCAATTGAATTAAAAACGGGCATAATAAAAACAATATCACGTAAAACAGATTGAGGAGGGTTACTAATTTTCAAACTTTGCGGGATCGGTTCGTAACAGGTATAAAAAAACAATAGAAACTATTTCCGATGCTTATTTGTTAGACGCCATTTTGGCACGGAAAAATATGCGTATTTCCGAGCGTGCAATCGAACTTGAATAAAATCGGATCTTGTGAGAAGTTTACTAACACACTATCCGTCGGGTACGCGCATAAAATAAATTCGACGGAAGCAATGAGATATTTTTCGTTTGACGTGATAAATTTCACGTGACATCGCGTTCGACTTTGCAACGACTTACCTCGGAAGAACTTGGACGCGCGCCGGCTTCGTATGTTTTTGTTTACGTCCGTTGCCGTCCAGAAACTCAATTCGAAGAACAGCTGAGGTTAAATCGAGCGCTGAACGTCTAGTACCGAGCACATTTGCAATCGAAACACGACAGAAAAAACTCTTCACTATTTACTGTTTACTAACAAATGGCGAGAACCGGGAAAAAAAACATACACGGGGACTGCGGACCCTCACGCGCGCGTCGTCCTACTAGCATTGCCGGTAGCCCTCTAGTGCCCCCTTCGTGGATACGCTCGCGAACAATGGAAAGCGAAATGGCAGCGAAATGGTGGCGACGTAGGAGGAGCTTTAGGAATAAGTTACGATGAAACTTTAAACGGAGAACCAATTAGTGAAAAAAGCTATGGTGTCGGGAGCAATATCGGTGGCACGATCCTCGGTATGTATACAAGATAAATAGGTTCAAAAAATTTTAGTTGCGATTTTAGTTGCGATTTACCGATCGTAGTTTTATTGCTGCTGCGATAAATCAAAATTAAAATTCGAACAATAAAACTCGGTACGTCAAACCAAATGTGTGAAAATATTCTTTTGTTTATTTTTTCATTTCATTGCTTTGAAGAGCTCGAAAAATTGAGCCAATTATTTTTTTTTTCATTATAAACACGAATAAATAATCAGAAAGACGGTAAACAAAAAAATATAAAAGAGAGTTAAAAAATGGATAAAAAATGCCTTCGGAGTAGAGTCGACGAGTAGTAAGTAGGGTTCGATGCAGATGTCAATATTCGCCCGAAGTATCGGGCGATGAGGGAGACTCCAGAGCGACCTCTTCGTAGTCGCGTTCGAGAGCGGCAAGATCCTCGCGTGCTTCGCGAAACTCGCCTTCTTCCATTCCCTCGCCCACATACCAATGCACGAAAGCGCGCTTGTTGTACATCAGATCGAATTTGTGATTGAGCTTTGCCCAAGCTTCTTCGATCGCTGTTGTGTTCGAAAGCATGGATACCGCGCGTTGCACCTTATTCGAGCAAAGATAACAAAACGTTTAGCTTCATTTGGCAAAAGATTATTAACGGATGACCCAACGATTTCCGTAATTTCCGAAGGAGCAAAAAATAAAATTCTATTATCAATTATGTATTGAAATAAATAAAATTAAAAAAAACCATAATTTAAAAAAATTATAAAAATATGAATTTTTTCCTCGAGTAATGGATGATAACGAAAATAAAAATTACTTTAGCTAAATCGCCTCCGGGAACGACCGTCGGTGGTTGATAATTAATCCCAACTTTGAATCCTGTCGGACACCAATCAACGAATCTTATAGAGCTTTTGGCTTTCATCGTAGCAATAGCCGCGTTAACGTCCTTTGGCACAACGTCGCCGCGATAGAGCAGACAACAAGCCATATACTTTCCTTCTCTCGGATCGCACTTTACCATCTGATTGGAAGCCTCGAAACACTCGGACGTTATTTCAGCCACAGACATACCCTCGTGAAAAGCCTTGTCGGCCGATACAACCGGCGCGTATGTCGCGAGAGGAAAATGTATTCTCGGATAGGGTACCAAATTTGTTTGAAACTCCGTAAGATCGACGTTGAGTGCACCGTCGAATCTCAAGGATGCAGTTATCGATGATACCACTTGACTTATCAATCTATTTAAATTGGCGTAAGAGGGTCGCTCGATTCCGAGCTTTCTTCGGCAAATGTCGTATATCGCTTCGTTGTCGACCATAAATGCACAGTCCGAGTGGCTTATGGTCGTATGAGTCGTCAATATCGCGTTATAGGGCTCCACCACGGCGGTCGAGACCTCGATGAATAACAATAAATTCGATGTAAACCATTTTTTCAATACTTTTCCTTAGAGTCTAAAAGACGCGCATTAATTTTTTTTCTCTGCAACTTTCGGCTGATTGAACATTACGATTTATCGAAGAAAAAATATTAATTACAAAGTTGAAAAAAAAAAAAAAACGGGAATTTCATTGATGAGAATTTCTTAAATATATCGTTTGCTCGGAATAATAAATTGGATAATACGCGCGACAGTAATTGAAGGGAACACGCACCTGTGGCGCTGGATAAACGACGAACTCCAGTTTGCTCTTCTTTCCATAATCTTCGGATAATTTTTGCATAAGCAAAGACGTAAAACCGGAACCAGTTCCACCGCCAAAAGAGTGAAAAACGAAGAAACCTTGAAGACCGGTGCACTGGTCGGTGAGTCTGCGAACTCGATCCATCACCGATTCGATAACTTCGCGACCGATCGAATAGTGACCACGGGCGTAATTATTCGCGGCATCCTCTTTTCCGGTTATCAGTTGTTCGGGATGATACAAACGTTTGTACGCACCAACCCGTACCTCGTCTGCGATTTTCAACGTTTAAACAATCGATACAAATTTTTCGCTTTTATTCGAATTAATGAAAATGAATTTTAAGTAAAAACATAATTTGTTTTATCTTTCGTATAAATTTGGATCGATGAATTATCAATGAAACAACTTACCGACAACGGTGGGCTCGAGATCGACCATTACAGCGCGCGGTACCATTTTCCCAGAGCTCGTTTCGTTGAAGAATGTATTAAAGCAATCGTTCGTACCGGATAGCTTGTCGGACGGCATAGTTCCGTCCGGTTGTATTCCGTGTTCGAGGCAATACAATTCCCAACAAGAATTGCCCATTTGTACCCCCGCCTGACCGACGTGCATCGATATACATTCACGCTGAGAAATAACAATAAATTAATTCTTAAATTAATTCGAACCGATGACAAATTGTCGAAACTTCATCGACGCTCTCAACATCGTATCTTGGCTCGTACCATGTTTTTCTCGTTTATACAGTACAAAGTGAAGATTTACTGTAAAATAATTTATTTTGAAAAAAAAAAAAAAAAAAATTCCGAAAAATGTGATGTAAAACCGGGAAATTTTGAAGACAGCTCTGTCCTATTGTCCTAATGTCAAAAAGGGACTGAATTTATTTGTGACGTTGCCCCAGCAACGGAGAATTTAAATGACAATCCACTTCGACATTGTTGCTTCGCTGTTAATCGAAACTCGAGATCTCTCTCGCGGCGGCGGCATAGAATAGTTTCACGTGCAATTCATTCTTTACTCTCAAAGCCTTTTGTAAAACAAACATATACATTTCTTATTTGCTTATTCACCAATTTTTCATCGGATAGTACAAAGTTTAAATAGTGAAAGAAAAATGTTTATTCTTATGAAATATAATCCAGCAAATTTATATTACTCGTCGTAACAATATTTTTCGAAATATCAGCGCGTAGTGGGCTATTTTTACATGAAATATCGTCTTCTTCGCGTGTCCTGTTTATCGATGCAATATCGTCGAAACTATAATTTAGCATTTGAGAAATGTTATCTCTTTGAATCGCTATTGTCAAGAAAATCGGAGGTGTACGTTCGATTGCTCAAAAATACGGCAAACTTCAAAGTAGCGCCGAGCACTGGTTCGATCACCAGTTCCTTTTCGGACCATTCGCAGCGTTCCGTTACGCTGGAAAATACTGAAAGACGAAAAGTACATCGATGAGTCAATGTCTTTCAAGTAATTCGACAAGTTATTTTTTCGATTTTCATTTTTATCATTGCTAAAGTCACCTGGCTTTGCGGACGATGACTTGGAAAATAAGGTGACTCGGGTTTTTCTCGCTGTACCAATTTGAAGACATTCCAGTGTCACCAGTATCTGCAACGCCCACGTGAGATTAACTAATGTTTTTTTCTTTTATCGATATGGATATTGAATGGTAAAGCAGCTCTCCGTCTTACCTCGACGAGCTCTTTGGTATGAAATGGCTGTATAGCCGGCGCAAATTTTTCTTGAACTTTGGTCAAATAAACTCCGGGATGTATCAAACAATAGGCCAATACTCCTCCTAACATCCTATCGAGTACACGACGATTTAGATCGCCGTCTACGCGTATCCACGGTCTCACGACTACTCGAATTTCTTCCGCTGTGCTACAATGGTAATTAGATTGCCATTTCCATTAAAATCGTATTTTAAGTGAAAAAAAAATGCTCAATCATTCAATTGGAAATTCTTTTTTTTCTTGTTGTAAAATTTAAATGTTTAAATAAAATTGTCGCTTGCATATCGTTACTTCAAATGCATTTAGTCAATGAATAATGAAGGCACTCGATATACTTGAGAAAAACGGCACAAGAAATTTTATTTTGTTCAAAGATCATTAAATTCCGATACTCACTCGAGATCCAATTGTTTCGCAGCTCGATAAACGTCTTTGGTTTGCAGTAAACACGTTCGACTCTTCTGCATCTTTCTCTGACTCGATTGCGTTGCATTTTCCGTGCGATCTTTCTTCTTACCGTCGTCGTCGTCGTCGTCGTCGTCGTCGTCGTCGTCGTCGCCGTCGTTGTCGTTGTCGTCGTCGTTGTCGTCCACGTCGACCTCGTCTTCGACATTCGAGGCTTCACTGTAAATAATTATTTGAATCAGTTAATACCGTTATCGATGAATTAACTTAAATGATCGTTTGCACTGACTTTGCTTTGCTTTCACCGGTTGTGTCGTTTTTCTCCTTGTCAATAACGTACATACTTCCCGCCGGCACGATCGGCTGACTCTCTTTCCGCAGACGCATTATTTTGTACGAATGTATGAGCCAAGGATCCGCGTGCGTTTGATGTATATATCTCGTATTTTTCACTCCGGAACGCAGAACCAGTCTTTCTTCTCTCAAAACTCGAAGAATCTCATCGAGCGAGTCGCCCAAAATACTGTAAAATTTCGTCTGAAAGAAAGGAGAAAAATTATAATCATCATTTCTTTCCTCCCAACAGTACTGCAAGCTGCTTGACTCACGGCAAGTTGTTCCAAACTCGCGCCGACTTCTCTCTTGTCGCGTAAAAATTCGTAAACAGCATCCAATCCCCGTTTAAAATTCTCGCTGGCAGGCAACTCTCGTCGAAATTTTCCATAAGAAACATCGACTCTCGGAAAGATGGCAAATTTTTTCAAATCCCTTATCAGTTTACCGTAAACGTCTCTCTTCAACGGCAGTAATTCCGTTGGTACGTCGATCTCGTGTATCGTGGAAATTTTTGTGGGATTCGTGACTTTCGTCTTTGGCAGAGAGTAGAATATTTTGAACATATTAAGAACAAAATACTCGTGAGCGTGATGACTATCGTTCGGTGTCAAGTCGTTCAATTCTTCTCTCATCTTTAGCAGCGCTATACGAGTGTATCGTTTGTCAACGTCGTTGGGATCGGCTGTGCGATAATAAGGACCTCTAACGTCTCTCAAGTTGTTTGATCTTTCGATTATCTCGTTCACTCTCATCGTCGTGACATTTTCCTTATCTTTTTCGTTATTCTCGACCTCCACTTCCATCGCCTCATTCGCAATAGGCGCGACTTCCTTTTCCGTTTCCATTTTCTCTCTAATATTCGTATTCGCGCGTTTCGCATCTTCCTCGTCGCGATTTTCCTTCGATCTCTCGGAGATCGAATCTTGGAGCGAATTTATCGAATTATCTCGCGGATAAACGTTTTCCGCATCGATCTTCAATCCCGAACGCTCGATATCCTCGGCGGTAAGACGAATCTTTGTGCCGTCGAGAAAACAAATCAAATCGTCGTCCTCCCGATCCTCATCGTTGATGTCGTCCGAACTATCGTCTCCATCCTCTTCCTCGTCCTCGAAATTGACTTCGCGATCGCTTTCAAATACTTCCGTATCGGTATTCGCCTGAGTTTCGTTCAACTCTCGAGACGTCGATATCTCGAGATTTTTTCTTACGTACGAATCATTCGGTTTGTTCGTATCGACGGTCGGTCCCTCGGAACCTTCGTGGACTGAAGATTTTTCCACAATTTCGGGATCCTTTCGAGTTTCCGAAATGATTTTCTCGTTCGGAACGGCGTCGATCGCCTCGCCTGTTTCCTCGATATCACCGAATTTCGTCTCTTCCGACTCGTCGAAGAGTACATCGATGTGGAAATCTTCCAAGTTTCGCAATATATCTTGATATCTTCGCGCTATTCTGATGTACCTTTCGTCGTCCTTTTGCAACGACGGATCAAGCATTATGATGTGACGAGGAATTTCAATATCGAAATCGAGACAATCGACGTTTATGTAGTCGTGGATAGCGGCTATAATGCCACCGGTAACGGGTACAGTTTCTACACCATCGGATTCTCTCGCGTTGCGAGATTCCCGTTCGTTATCATCTTTATCGAGGGCATTTTCGTGATAGTGCCTGACGAGTTTGAAGAAAAAATCGCAAGATTCTTTGAAAACGCTGTACGGCAATTTTGTGTTGAATTTTTGCGTGTAACCAGAGCTCAATTGATACTGCGAGCTGCTCATTGGCATGCAAGCGTTTGCCTGTAATCTCATAACGAAGGCATAGTGCTTCTTGATTGTGACCATCTGATCGGTACGAATTTTTGCCATCGCGCTGCGCAACAGCCACTCGGGATACTGTTGATAAATTCGAAACAATTGATAAGCCCACGATCGCCGATCCTTACCGCAGCACATAGAGCTGTGAATAACCGAATTGATCGTCGACGAGTGAATATCGTTGGTCGTATCGTCGTAAAAACCTTGAACGCTCGTGGATTTCGTCGGATACTTTATTCGATGAAAAAGATTGAATTCCTCGACGGTGCAGGGCGTGTAGTTTGTCGTACTCGATTGTATATCGGATATATCGTAGTGCTTCTTCGCGATGTAAGCAACGAGATCGCGAAATATCATCGTCAATTGTTCGTTATAATTCGGCGGATTTCTATACTCTTTCTTCAACTTGTCGACGATATCGCCGAAGCGTCGATTGACGAAGAAATTTTGCTTCAATTCCTCAACGCCGAGGGTCACGCTGTGAAACGTTTGGGGTTTTTTCAACATGTACAACAGACGTCGCTGACAAGCGCGCGATGTTTTGTTGTACGAGCTCAGCGAGTATGAGCGCAAAACGTCACGAACCGCTGTGAAGGTTATTAGCTGCCTTCGCGGATTCGGACAGAGGTACATCATCGCCACTTTGCAAACGAGAAGTATATTGTCCTCTCGCGTGTCCCAGTCAACCCGAAGTTTGTCCATACGTTGCAGAGCGCTGTAATCGATCTCGTCGTATTTCACTCGCGGGCGTATGTGTCGACGTCGCGGCAAGACACGCCGAACGTATGATCTTTGTCTGTTCGCGCTATTCTTGCCGGCCGCCGATCGACTTGGTTTTTTCAACTTTTTGTTGCTACCGCATCCCGAAACGGTTGAATTCAGCGGTTTTTTTAGATCCACCGCGTCCATCGTTACGGGACCGGTGATTTTTTTCAAACCGTGAAACTCCGTGAATTTCGGAGGTTTCGGTCGAACTTTCGACATGTAAGCGTCGCGTTCTCCTTCGAATATCGCTTTGCTGCGCGAAAATTGTCCGCAACTCCTTTGGAATGGATAATTCGAACTTTCCCAGTTCCAGTTGCGTTTAAGATGCGCGAAAAATGCCGAATCTATCCCTGCGGCGCCCATACGATCGCCCGGTACATTTCCGACATCCATATGCGCGGCTTCTTCCGGGTTTCGAGCTTTCGTCGCCTCGATCATCGCCGTTTTCTTGTCGAGATCTTCCAAAACGATGTCCGTTCCTTGTACTACCAATCTACCGCCCAAACGCGTGTTTATGCAAGTCGACCAAAGTTTGTACCAATATTTGTCGATAGTTTGCAGCGACGTGAATGTATACTTTGTCACGGGATACACTTTTTCCTCGATTTTGTGATAATGAGCCGCCGAACTTGTTGTGTCCATTATCTCCGTTTTACGATTCAGATAAACGAATACCTTATCCTTTTCCTTTAATTTCTGCGGACCGAATTGCACTAATCCGATGTAACAGAGACGGGTTATCGCGTCGTGAATGCTGAAGATGTACTTTCGACGAATCAGCAAGATGTTTCGAATGGGTGTCGGCATGTCTTTCACTAAAAAATGCTTTCTGATCGGATGACTCGTGTATTTCTCGAGTTCCGGTATTCTGTGGGCGACTTTGTGAATTTTTAGAAATATCGAAAGAGGAATGCGCAACAGAATATCGCACATCAAAGCCCATCCCAATGGCCAGCCTGGAAAAACGATTATATTTTTATTTTCAACAATTTCAACACAATGGCTATTCATTTTTAATACGTACCATTGTGTTTCGGCAACGGAGGTACAAACATTTTCCATCCAACTTCCGTCGTGAATATTCCACCGATCTCTTTCTCCAAATTTTCGTCTATCGCCAGTCCCTTGTTGCGCATAATTTCGAGCATTTTTTCCTTTGATTCGCGCGGTTTGCCGTTGTGCTCGTAGATGAGGTAAAAAAGAAAAACGTGAAGCGTTTGCATACGAATGAACTTGGGACTGCAACCGTAGTGTCTTCCCGCTTTCTACAATCATAAATATTCTACTTTCCAGTCAATCGATTTCCGTCGGTGCAAAAAAAAAAACAAAGTACAAATACAAATTCGTGATAAAAAAAAAAACCCTCTTACCCTATCGAAGACAAGATTCGACGGCATAATTTTTCTGCTCTCCTTATCAATCTCATTGAGTTTTTCCGTAGCGTTCAAATCGTCGGCATTTTCACCTGTGAGCTCCAACTTCTCCGTATTCGATTGTAATATCGTTTTTACTTTTTGAGCTCCGATAAGACAAAACTTTATTTTCGCTTGTTCGACCGCCGACCTTATTACCGTGTGATTAACGTCTATACTTGGATCGCAGATGAAAGTCAAACTTTTCTCTTTGCCATTTGTACTCAGTGTTAACTTGATGTTTTTCACTAATTCATCTTTAGCCAATCTTTGCAACAGTCTTATCAACGATTTTTTATCGATTTTCACGTCGTAACCTTCTCTCTCTTCCTCTTCGGTTATCACCTAGATGGAAACGAATGGAAAAATTTCATTATAACCGAATTCTCAAAAGATCTCAAAAGAATTCTCAACAACAACAAAAAAGTACCTTCATCAACTTAGTCATGTCGTCGATAACTTTGAGCTCCCTGACGATCTCGATTATCATTCTTGCGCGTTTCAGCAATCTGTAACTAACGTTCGATGTGCTATTCGTTTCCGCGTTATTCAAATCTTTCATCAAACCAACAATGTAATTATCTCGTCTTTGCGGCGTCGACGGTTGCGCTATCATCAGCTTCTCTTCGAGTCCGACGACGAACGACGGAGACTTCGCTTCGTTCTCAGATGGTTCGTCAACTTTTTCATCTTCCTTTGCGGTACGCGACGCCAATCTTCGTCGTTTACTACGACTCGCAGCCTCGAGAAGGTTATTTTCCATTCCAGCCACATCTTTGAATGTTCTTTTGTAGTTTTTTCTATAAGCTGTTAGTTTGTATTTCCGAAAAACTCTCGTCGCCGCATCGAGGACGCCGGTGTTATCTATTTTTTGCGCAACTTTCTCATCGGTTACCTCTTCGATCTTTTTGCTTTCAGTCTCATTCGATGTTGTTACTATCTCGTCGTCTTTCGTTTTATTTGCTTCGACATCTTTTGATTTGGATGACGATTCATACGTTTTATTATGACAAATCTTTTCGTCGTCGCTAACGCTCGATTTCGGAGCCGCGGTCTCGGTTAATTCTTTAATTTTGGACAATTCGCGCTTCAGCTGTTTGCTCATTCGGCTACTGTCGGCGTACTTACGAGAAACGTACTTGGTAACACGCTGACGACCCATGTCGTTCATATAAGTGGCCACTACGTTAGACTTGGACAAATTTCTGCATATCGTACGCGCTTGCAGCTTCGGTAGCCCCATCATTTTCGCGAGTTCCGATTGTGCCAAACCGTCGTGTTTACTGGCTTCGACGATGGCATTGGCTTGTCGAAGAAAAGGTACGCAGTACTTTTGTCCGGATATTTCCAACTCGAACGGGTCATCATCCTCGACGGGTTCGTCTTTCGTCCAAAGATCGCTGATGTCTATATCGTTGTCTATAAGCTGCACGACTCGCAGCATCTTCTCCTTCGAAGGATTATTCTTTCTCTGCCACTCGATCTTTTCCGCGTCGGGATAGAGAGTCCTGTACGGTACAAGAAGATCCGTCTTAACGACGCTTTGAAAACAAGCGGTTTTGAATAATTTCTTTATCGAATTTTCGATTCGCAATTCCTTCTTTATCTCGTTGTACTCGGCAAGGTGATTCTCGCGCGATCTCAATAAATCGATTACTTTCTCGGCGAGATAAATGACCTTTGGCTTTCGTTCGACGTAGAATCTCGGTAGATGCATCAAACTACCGCTGCAACTGAATCTGCCGTTCTTTTGATGATGAAATTGTTTCGTTATGAGTTTGTGACGAAGAAGATACTGACGATGATAGAACAAGGATTTTGGATCTTCCTTCATCAAGCCGAGGCTCAGCTTGCCCTGCGTTACTTCGCCCTGATAACGAGAACGTCCGACTCGCTCGAGAAAACAATATCTTATTCCCGTTATGTCGAGTGTCGGACAGGCGCTCTTGTCCATCAATGCATTTTCGCGCACCGCTTGCGACGCAACGATAACCAAACTTCGCCGGTACTGTTCTTCGGCTTCGTGAACGTTCAATGATTTTACCAAAGGACCGATATCCTTGCGACTGTTGTACGTAGAGCAGGAGCCTTTTATTCCGTTTTTTATGTCGTCAATCGGACAGTGCGGGTATACGTCGTTTGGGACTACGTCCTGAGAAAATATTGGAAAAAAAAACCGTTCCGTATCATATTAATTCATTGATTCTTACAATTATTATTATTACATTTATTGATATTAATGTCGATTTTTCTTCCATTTGTCTTATATCAATCGACTATCGCAAACTTGCGGAATAAACACAATAAATTCAATTCGATATATACTATACTTTAGGAAACTCTTAAAATTAGAGGACTTGGCAAACATCAAATTTTTGTCCACGAAAAATCAATTGCTTTTTTACAGTGTCGAATATAGAAAAAAAAAATTAATAACTCACCGGTTCGAGAATAATTCCAATATCCGGATCGACAAATTCATAGCGATCAAATATAACGAGTTTTTCCCTCGGCGTCTTGAGTTCGTAGAATGAAAATTCGCTGACTTGTAAGCAAATATTCCAAATTTGTTCCATCAGTTTTTTGGGCAAAGGAACTTTTTCTTTGTATCTCATCGCCAAGCGATCCCATAGTGCTAAAACAAAACAAATCGATCGAATGACAAAGCGGCGGTCAAGTCGAAAAATGCAGTATTAAAACAATTGATCATCAACGAACCTTCCAATGTTATACCGTCCAAGCCTTCCAACGCTATTTCGTCAATGACGGCGTCGACAATGTTAATTGTAGAAAAGAGCTCCATACTGTCGTTTCCACCCTGCGATCAGCCATCAAATTATGAATACGAAAAATTAATGAATAACAATTGTTAACTGAAGATGCACCGTTACATCATCATAGACGAGAGGTTAACAAATCATTATTTTCGACAATAACAGGGCCGATAAAGATACTCACACGTTTCCTAATTCATTGTCAGCAATGCGTTACACCTTGTCGCTTTTGGAAAAATATTATGTCCGGCACTGTTTAATTCGTATATTCCATCATCTCATTGTTGCAATTCGCATACGAACGTTAGCACATTGTAGTGACAGTTAACCTCAAAGCCAAAACAAACTCGCGAGCACTTGTAACCGGAAGCGCTTGAAAAAGCGTGTAAAATATATATGTTCAAGTAGCGCGCGAGGTGCAATCCAATCGAGTGCGAGAAAGATAGCGTGATCGACGCTTACGGCGGAGCGAGAGAGAGGCCTCGGAAACGTGTGGCGCTTCACCTTAAAAGCTCTCGTATCTAACATCGACAGTCTCGACCGAAAAGCCTTCCGTTACACGAAATATAAGCCCACATTTCGCTGAGAACTCTTGAAAGACTGTGAGATATTTAGTATAATAAATAATAAATGCAAATGAATCCGATAGTTTTGTTCCAAATAATAAAGTGTCCAGTCAACTTCATTATCGTATGTACTTGTTATTATTAACAAAATATACAACATCTCTTCTTTTTATCACGGTATTCCTCCTCCTTGTATTATATACTATATTGTCCTTTCGTCGTTTTTTCATTAATAATACGTACTGGTCTTCGTTTGGTTACAATATTATCAAATATCACAAAATCTGCCAAATACGATTCGAACTTTTCTTATTCTCAGTGTTTAATTGTATATTATTTTTAACGCTTGGAGCGACGCGAGACAGATGCGTTGACCTTCAATATAAAATTTCAGATCTTCGGTACACACGCTATCACGAATGCTCACGAATTTTGCAGCTGTGCATTAGGTGTAAAAGCAAAAAAACTATTGCAAGTGGAAAAAAATGGATTGGCTACGATGCAACAGGTGCTACAGAGCTTTGTTCAATGCAGTGAGATCGTTTTCCATGACGCAGTGCGGTCACGTATATTGTAGTCCTTGCATTAGCCAAAGTACGCAAAGTTGCCGAAAAAATTCACTTCAAAACTCGTCTATATATTTTTTTTAATAATAATTTTTGTTTTTCTTCCATTCAGTGGGCGAAAAATGTTCCGAGTGCGGAACCATTGGATTCAGATTGATGCCGCTAACAAAGCCACCGAAGCTCGAAGCGATGATTAATTATTTTGCACCGTTGGAAGACTTTATGGAGCTTAGCAGCAAAGCGACGAATTTTCAAGATAATCAGATGATGGTTGCTGTACGAGGTGCTCAGCGAACTGTAAATATCGAACTTATACATTCTTATTAATCCTCTTCCTCTGTTTTGTTTTTATTTTTATTTTATTTGTGATGTTTCAGGAGTGCGAATATGCGGCCCTGAAGACGGAATACTTGAAAGTAATGAACGAGATTACAGAACTGAAAGTGCAATGTCAGAAGCTGCACGATGAAATTAAGAAGATGCAACGAGCACGAGAATCTTTGAGACATTCATCTGGGAACGTTCCGGAAAATATGGAGATTAATCGGCACAATACCCAAAGGCATTATCACAGCCAGCAGAACCGAAGTACGCAGGGAATCTCGACCAATCGTTTTAATACTCCAAGCGTTTTAATCGCTTCGGGATTTTCTGCAAAGTATCGGGAAACGATACACAACCACAACCTTCCACAACCACAACCTTCCACAAGCACCCTTTCCACCCCCCTTCCACAACCTTTGGAAACACCGAGAACAGAAGACTACAACAAAGCTCCGAAATATCCGTAAGATGTTTGAAACTTTATAAACGTTATACAACTCGGAAAGACACTAAAAACTGTACATTTTTACAGCATTTTGTCATTCATTTCTCTCACTTACAGAGCTTCTATGAGAAAGCATCCTTCGTCATTTTTTCGATTCCTCATAGAGAAAGTTTTGTGAGTAAAAGAAATTAATGAGGAAGCAATGTGAAAATGTACTATTTTCAGGATTTTTCTTTGTATCTGTAAAATATCTTTTTTTTTTTTTAAATAAAAAAAACGTTAGTATAAAAAAGAGAAACGAGTTTTTGGAACCTTGCCAAAATTAACGCCAAGCATAGCAACTACACTTGTGCAGTGAATTTTAGACCGATAGATTAAAAAATGGAATCTCGAAAAGCCAATTTTCTCTGTGAAGAAGTAAATATGATGATTCAATTTTGTCCTCGTTAACTGTAAAATTATACATTATTTCATATTATGCACGTTATCATCTTGCTTGGTGCGTCGAATATATCGAACGTTTTCTTCTTCTACAGCTACAATCCAAATCTCGCATTTTCAAACGTCGGTTATCATTCCGCTGGGACGACAGGCTGCTGCGCAGGTTCAAGCCGTTCATCGGTGATCGCCAACGTGGGTAGACGCGTCGAAGGTTTTCTCGTCCCGAGTGTTCAGCGAGTACTAAAATCAGCGGCAACAGCTAAGAGAAAGACATCAACGGGCGTGAGATTGAGTGTTCCAAAGACCGACATGGATTTCTAATTTGTTGTTGTTTTTTTTTGTTTTCGAGAAGAAACGAAGAACAGACGAAGGCAGACGAATTCTTTTATATTATAAAAACATTATTTTTTTTATTAAATGTGATAACAAGCTACTGTAGTGCGTAACGTTCACATCGGTGCGTTACCGCTTACAGCTTATATCTAATGTTCAAATACCCCCCTCCCCCCTCCCCTCCCTCTTTTCCCCGAATGTACGTTGATTGTACGATTTTTTTTTTTTTTTTCGGTAACGTACGATTCGGTTGCCGATGCCCTTAGAATCTCTTATGCGGATGTTTTTTTTGTTTTAATTTTGTTTCACTTTGTGATGATTATCGCTTCCTTGAGTGATAGGCAGTGGCAGTGGTGGTAGTTTCAGAGTCAGTGGTGACTTCTCCGACGCCAAATGATAATCATATTTAAGTAGATAATATACTAAAGTTCGCTTCAGATTATGCGTAACGTTAGTATTATGTTGTACTATAATGTCAATCAACGAAAGTATATTTTTCGCTGCTTCGTTTCATTCGTTTTTTTTTTTTTTTTTTTGCAAAGAAATAATCAAACTCGATGAAGAGTAAAGATCACCGACAAGATCCAATATACTAATTCATATAACAAAAAGTGAAAATCGAAGTGAATCGATAAATTTGCGTCAACTCTGATACGAGATCCTTCATACGAAGGAAAGTCTATGAAGAAGAAAATTAATGATAATTTTTCAGCAGACACTACAATTTCGTAACGTTAAGCCTAAAATGTACTAAGAGAGCCGGTATCGAGCATATCGTAGTGTCAATTTTTGTTGTTGTTTTTTCTATGGCTTTCCTCGCCTACTCGACCGTGTATGCGAGAGTTTAAATAAACGATAAAGAGAAAGAGAAAGTTTTTGTTTTATGTACAATGAGTTTTAAACGGTAGAAGCGAAGTTCCAAATACTGGCGTCTGTTTTGGGGATTTTTTTGCGAGATCCAATTTGATCTCTCGTTGTTTATCTGTTGGTCGGTCGCACGAGCCAGTGACGAAAATGAAATTGCGGATATACGAACGATACTCGAGAAGAAAAAGTGGTGTATATACGTTCGTATATATACGCCAATGGGCATAAGACAAAAGATAGATATAAGAAATAGCTAAATTTCGCATGGATCTCTCTTTTGGCAAATTTAAGCTGTTTCTTAGATCGTGCACAGCACCAACTTGGATACTTTTCGTTTCATTGTTCTTAAACGTTAGTTTCGAGTTTTGCGATAATTGTGAGAAAAAGAGTGTATCGCCGGGGTTTTTTCAAAAGACTTCCATGCTATCGACATCGAGACCGATGTCGAGAAAGTCATCGTTATAATTTTGGATCCGTCGCTGACCAGCGACAGGCGATGCGGGTAACAATGGTAACAATTGCTGTTGCTGATGTTGGTGTTCGGAGTGATCCGGGTCATCGGTTACGGGACTCGGAGGCGGATTCGATACTGTGCGATCGGAATCCGGCAGATTTCTGTCCATTCCTTCGCCGCGTCGTAATCTCGCTTCCTCGGCTATTTGACGCGTCGATAACTCCGCGCGGGTCAGTAACGCTGGTAAATCTTTCTCCGATCCATCTGCAAGGAGATTGAACATTAATCTTCATTCGTATCTAATCAATTTATCTCTTTTCGTTGTAAACGTACTGTCGAGACTCCTCATTCTTTCCTGCGTCTTTTGTCGACGATTGCACGCCTCTACTTTTTTACGTTGTTCCGTATTTTTCTTGTCCATCGAAAATATTTCTCGAATTTTCTCTTGAGGTATGTGCTCGTCGTTCTTAACGAGCCACAGATAAATACCTCCGGCTGTTCGTCTGCGCGAACCATTCATTATCAACATACCGCCTCCTTCTTCGATTTTTCTCGTCTTTTCGTAAAAATCTATTGACTTTTCCTTGCCGATGATATCGACTACCCTCTCTGCAAAAAAAAAAAATTTGCTTTTATATCATCAGCGTTCTGTTATTATGTGTATTTGTAAACAAATAAAATAGTTCTATTAACCATAGCGTTACATTTTTTTGTTCTAACTTAATCATTTTGTGGATAAAACGTATGGGAAATAACTTTTGCAATATTAGTTTTTTTTATAAATGAAACGTCGTAGAGGTCGACTCGAATGATCGATTAATATAACGATTCAATTGAATATTTATTCGTATTGCAATTGGTATAAAACTACCGGACGAATAATGTACTAAAACTCTCGATACTCACTTATCAAACAATCCTTTTTCTCGTTGAGTTTCTCAGCTATGTCATTAGCAACATCTTCATCCGTGGAATCTGCATTGACGCTCAATTCAGCCATAATTTTGACGGAACCTTTCTGAGCGTCGACCTCCATAGAATTTCTCCTTTTGCCAATTCTGAGTTTAACGTTTTTCCTATCGGCGTTGGTTCTCTTATTGGTGAGTCTCGGCTGTTCGTCGTGTTCATCTTCCGTGCTGTTGTTAGCTTCGTCTTTGTCGGCGTTGAGACTGTAGCGCAGCGGAAAATCATAATTTTCCACGTTGCGTCCCTGATAAAGTTTTTTTGTAACTCCGCACGACACAAGATTCTCCGTAAGCGATTCCTCCTGCACTTGCGTACACCAAATTTTGTACTTGTCGCTCTTATCGCGACTGGCGTGAGTCTCGATTCTGCGACGTTTAACTTTGAGTTTTGGTCTCTTGACTCTGACGAGCGTCGAATCCGAATCCGATTCGCTCGCCGATGCCGAAGTATCGTCCGAATCATCGCTATAACTCGGTTTGGCGGGTGTTTCGCGCGTAGTTGCTATACGAGGCCTTTGAAGAATGTTATACGCTCCGAAATCGTCGATCGTCTGGATCGGAAAAAAAAATTATATCTTTATCAATTCTTGAACTTTTTTGTCGCGGAATGTATTTTTACGATATATTCTCCATAGTTTGTGTTTAATTCGCGAGCTGTGATTCGCTCGTCGACGATATTGAACGTTCTTTTTTTTTTACAGTTCAGAGGTTAAACACCTGTCAAATACAAATGAGACATAACTGACCTCGTCGTCGACGACCTCTCCGTCTTCGAGTTCCAGAGGCTCGGCCTCCATTATTTATCTCGAACGGCACTCGGTCAATTACACGAATATTTGCGAACCGACTACGATTTTTCTTTTATTCCTCTCCCGATTAATAATACGTATTCGGGGAGGTAAAACTGTCGCGATGCTATTTATTAATTCGGTTAATCACGTAGTTTAATGCACTCCATGTCGGACTGACTGTGGCTGCCGTCGTTTCGTCGCTATCTCCCCGCTCACTCCTCCCCCTCTCGACAGTAAGAATTTATCGGCCAAGCGAACCGCCAAGTATTGGGCGCGCGCGCCTCTGCGCCGACACACAACTGGTTTTATCACACATCGGTACTGTGGGCAACGGGTATATCGACGAATAGCGAAAAAAAAATGTTTTGTTTTTTTTCTATTGCTCAACAATGAATTAAAAAAACCATTCGTGTAATAACGTATATTTCATTTTTTATCAATTGCCGATTACACACATTGTTCGACTGTAAAAAGGCATATGTTTTGTTCTATAATATTCGTATAAAAAATAATCGCATATAGCGTTCATCCGAGTGTGCAAATCTTTCGCATAATCTATCACACGCTAAAATTTATGGCACATAAAATATCCGACGTGCCGTATTCATCGCTTCGTATACGCGTCTTTGGCACTTTGTTCTTATCGCTCGTGATATTTGTTAAAATCTATACGCAAATTTAGCTTCCTTATTACTCTGGGTATCGTAATAGCCCCTATCTTGATTCTTTCTATCGTATCGACTATCGTATCGACGACCATGATGATGTACGTGACGTGACGTGTCTTTCGTCGTTGGTGGATGAAGGTAATCTTTGACAGTAACGTACTTCGCACCGCCGAATGCATCAAGAACCGCTATCGAGCCAATCTTCAGCGTTGCGAAGAAGAAATGGTGTTCTGGAGATTTGATATAAAAAATATATATGCATTTTTTTTTTCGTATTCCAAGACTTAAGCAATGTTTATTTATACCTGGTGGCATATTAGCGAGCCATGGGTGACGTCCAAATACTGCCGCTTTTGCTATTGGATATTCCCAACTATCGGGCTTTACCTATAATTAAGAAATGTTTAGAAGAATAACTAAAAAGTTTTTGCGACGATTTTATCACAATTAGAACAAATTTATTAATGAAGAAAAAAAAAACCAACTGCTTTGATTTTTCCCGATAAAATGATTCTTGCACATCGCGGATCCATAGGATCCATAAGTTTTTCCTTGCAGTAGGAACCTTGAGCCAAAGTCATCATGAGACTCGCCCGATGATCGTGCTACCAAAAATTCATTCAAATAAGTTACATATATTCGCGCACGAGAATTTTCAAATCGGTCTGTACTCACGGCTAAGTCTTTGGCCGTGAAATCTAATGGAGAAAGATACAAGTAAGGAATCCCCGACCCATTTCCCAAAGGTCCGTCACTGAAGGATTTTACGTTGACGAATGGGAAGGTTGCTATGTCCTTCCGGCTGCTGATCGTTGCTACTGAAGTCCAGTCTGTAAAAAAAATATTAAATGATACTATTTATCATTGCAGGAGGAAGAAAGACAGTTCATTTGAGTTAAAAAAAAAAAAAAAAAAAATAAGTTCGTTTGCCAATTATTATTAAACTATTCGATTTTAGACGAAACATTTTTATGGGATATTTTTGTGCGGAAAAACATTCAAATATCAAATCCGAAACATTCTTTAAAGTCCTCAAAGTTGTTGACATTAAAAAAGGTAAATATTATGAAGCAACGGGATTGAAATGATTGACACGAATTATTCTACATTTTTTAAATATTTTTTAAAACATTTTTTTCTCATAGTTTTCCATTATATTTTTCATTGCTCTGTAATGTTTCGAAAAAAAAATTCCGAGGTTCGCGTCGAATTTTCGAAAAACGTAACGAAGAAAAAATGTTTCTCCTTCGTTGCTTAAGAACTATATCTTTCGATGCATATATGTATTTTGAACGCTGATTACAAAATTGCTATCTATTGAATTTCCGTTTTATCATTTGATACGCAAAATCGTAGCCGAAACGAAACGTTATTACACGGTCGAATGTACAAGTTATAAAAGCGTTAATGAAGAAGACTCTCGTATGTAACGTTTTACCAGCTTGATTAACGATGAACCGTCCCATAAGAGCTGGTTGATCGCTCGGCGGTGGATCGATATTTTCGCTCGATTGATTGTCAATAGCATCTCTAATGTCTTCAACATTAATCGTCTTCTCGAGTCGACTAAAATCTTCATTGCTGCTGGATGAATCGTCTTCTACTATCTTACTGGCATCTCTTCCTCGGCTCTCCCACTCGTTTCTTGATTTCTTCCACTCGCGAAACTCTTGAAACTCTTTCCACGCGAGTTCTTCGTCACTGGGTGTACTGGCTGTTCCCAACTTGACGACGAGAAGAAGAACCAAAAGCAGGGAAAACGTACTCCACGATCCACGAAGAATCGTCATTGCCACTCGAGAAAAATTTATCTACGATACCAATAATACATATGACGATGGAACAGTGTCGAAAACAAAAAAGAAATGAACGTTCAGTTCCAATGAGTTTAAGTGTTATTAAAGTGTTAGAGTAAAGAATGACGAGCGACTTTGGGAACCGCCCGTGACTTAATTGCCGAGACTCACCGGCACGATAGAATGAATTGTCGGCTTTGACGATTCAGCCAGTTCACGCACCGACGCGTTTCGTATTTTTGTCAGAATCTGCGCAAGCGTCGTTTCACAAACGCGACGGGGACAAATTTATTTCAGAACTTCGATCGAGCAGCTCTGCAAAAGTCCGTAACAATTTATCTTAGTTTGTTAAACAGACGACAAATATATATACATAGATTTGGCTCCGATTCAAAACTCAAGCGCCGACGCGGAAAGATGCGGTTTCAGCCCGCGCGATTCAGATTATCGTTAAACGATTAGCGCGATTATTGGCACATAAGTTAATTATCTTTAATATTGGATACCACGTAAGATTGAAGCAAGCGATACCCAATGTTTCGCTTGCGTAGCTATAAACAAATAAATCGAACGAAATTTCCTTATATATTAATTTTAAATATATATCTATTGTTTTACTTTATTCGCGAAGTGTGGGGACCCATTAGATTTTTTATGATGCACAACGAAAAAACGTTGATAGCTTCAGAAATTATTATTTTCAGAATTACAGCAGCTCATTTATTCATTGGCCGTTTATCTTTGGATAAACGATTGTTACTACGCATCAAAAAATATTGTTGACGAGTTGTTTGCGCGCATCGTATCAAGATTGTCGAGCTAAATATAATATTCAACGGGAAATGAAAGTCGAAAACAGATTGGATTGCAACAAATGTGTATCGTATATCGATAAATGGTGCGATGAATATTACGGAACGTCGCACGCGCTTCGAATTGAATTGAGAAAACAATTGTAACAATAGTATTCGATTAAGCGAAAATTGAATTAAAAAATGTTAAAAATTAATTTCGCCAATATCAAAATTGGCATTCCGTAAAATTACTGTTTTAAAGTTTTGTTTTTCAAAATTAGCGACATATTTTAGGGATTGAACTGTACAATTCCGAAAGCTGAAGAAATTTAAAAATGTTTAAATTGTAGTATTGTTTGCAGTTTTATCATCGTTTTATCTCGAAGCGATAATTATTCGCATTATCCGTAAGAAGCGTAGTAAATTTTGAAAAAGAATTCGAGAAAAAAAATTCTTTATGATCCACCGTCCTAACGGAGGTAAACGGAATCGTTAATAATAAAATATCGCTTACGATATAACAATATTACAGTATTGTTGCAACGAAATCGTAAATAATAAATGTTGCTCATCGTAAAACAATATTACTCATTGAATTTCATAACGACTTTAAAGTGGAAGATACAATGATTACGCGCATGTCAGAGGTTTCCTTTCGTGCAAATATCGGGGTCATGAATATAGATGATTTTTTAAATATAAATGCCGTCCCGTGTCGATAGATCTACAGACAGATGATTTTTTCTGTATCGCTATTTATTAAACTCGAATTATAACGCGGCGGAATTTAATGACCTGTGAGTTAGAAATCGTGTTCTGATTTTATCTGAAATAACTTAATTGACGTACGTACCCCGAGTAAGTTGAATACACGCGCTTCCTGCAGGACACTGTAAATGCGATGAAACGCGATTATTCCCACGAAATAATGAAAAAAAAAGCCCGTTAGCCTATCAACCAGTTAGAACGAGAGATTTGGAAACAGAAGATAAAGTTATTATCGAATTAAAACGATTAAACTGCTATCCGATTGTGCTCTCAACGCAACGAAGCAGCCATGACAGCAGAACACAGCTGTGTTGTGAGTTTCTTTCTGTCTCTCTTCCGAGGCTCCTGGCTTATTCAACGCGTCGGACGGTCATCTCGCGCACAATCAACTTGGACGTCACACTCTGCCGCGTCGCCAGTGATATTCCTCTCCGATGAGTTGGCGATCTGGCAATGTCATTCCCTGACGATTAATTTTCCTTCTCGAATTTCAGATCCGGCTTTCCCGGATCTTCATATTTTTTTTTTCGTATTTCTTCACTGGATGAAACGCGAATAAAATAAACAGCTCGTTTTATTTATTACGAAAAAAATGTATACATATAAGTGGGAATGAATGAAAATTCAGTATAGCGAGTATACTTTAATAAGTACTCTGCGGTGAAGATATCGAAGCCGCGTCGCAACAGGTGTCGCGATGAAAACTCGTCTCTCTAACGGATCTCATATGCAGCGGATGCAGCGTGCAGTTGCTAACTGTGGCACTTCCTTGACGAGCCTATCGATTTGTTTATTTTTGACATTAAAAAATTGTTGAACGGCAGTGTATCATCCGCTTGCATGATCTCCGACGTGTTTTTTTAATGAAAAAATTTCTCGTCGGTGAGCACAGATATTAAAATAAATAGTAGGTTCGGAAGATATAAGTATACCGCTACTTTCCGCTTGATGTACAGGATCTTTTATTTTTAAATTTTCGATTTTAAATTAATGTATTTATCGTGCCAACGACAACTTCCACATCTATGTATCGATCGACGCTCCGTTAACACGCGTCAAATTGGCAAATAATGATATGCCGAGATTCTTCACAAATACGTAGCACATTCGTAGTAATAAAGAAGAAATGAAAACGCTTGCGAATCGATATAATTAAACCGAATTATTCCGAGTCGCAAAAAAACTTTAATCCGACGATGTCGTAGATTATTTTTTTTTATTTGATAAAACAAACGAATGGATGTAAGTCGGCAACTTTGTGGAAATATTTCGAAACAGAATTAATTTAACGGATGATACTTCAGAAAAACTTTACGATATTATATTTCGTATAGAATTGAATGGGCCGTTGAAAAAAATAGAGCACAATTGGCTTTTTTTTATCCAATACGTATAAGTTATTCCATCTATTTTCATTTTCATTAATTCATATTTTGGCCTCTTCAACGCCACACACGCGTCTGGGAGACCGGATCTCTTTATGGTTGCGAAGATTTGTCAAGAATCAATATTTAACATCTTTTTGTAGTCACATCGAAACGCCAGGATATAAAAAAGACGTCTGTTAAGGAGCAATATCGGATCAGTAAAAATTGCCGAACTTACGCGTGTGCGAATGAAACCTAAAGCGGCAAATTAAAAAAAAAAAAACACGAAAATTCCTTGAAAGAGCACGGGTCCGGCAAACCTATGTGTAGTCCTCCACGATTAATATGATTTTCTTTAATTCAATTACTTCTTCTAATTTAATATAATTGTCTCTGAAGAAAATGATAAATGCAATTTTTCAAAATGTCTCTTCCCCTCTCAATCCCCTTTCATCGCTTCCTTTCGTCTTTCTTCTCTCTAATCTTCGCAATGTGCAGTAAGACAAAAAAAATGATTCGATAACGCAACGAAAAGAAAAAAAAAGCGGAAGAAAGTAATTAAAAGTATGAAGTTTGAATTGAAATGAAAAATGAAAGGCCACGAGGAAAGGATGATTGCGTGAAAAACTGATTGAAAATATGAAGAGAGTCGGTTGGCGGAAGATGATGTCAGGGACAACATTTGAGTGACGATGTTAGCGGCGGTCTGATGATTCGACGAGCGAGGGCCCCCACGGTGTGTGGTCATTGAGTGGGGCCGTTCGAGTCGCAGGGGTAAGGTCGAGGAAACTGGCACGATGCCCGTCCAATGGGCATCTCTTGCTATATGTGGGTCGTCGTCTAACTGTTCCACGTACCGTTTCGTCCATTGGCCTTCGCCTTCACCGGCGTCCACCGACTCTCCGGCTTCTTCTTTCTCCAATGCCTCTTCCTTCTTGTATATACAACAAGTTTTGATCGTCGTATTCTGTCCCCATGTTAGTTTGCTTCAACCACCATCTCTTTCTTCTTTCACCCCCCCACCATCCGGAGACTTATATATCAACATTGTATATCCTATGTACGTTATCTCTATCTTCTTCTTCGACATACGTGAAAACCGGTGTACACCACGGTGAAACCTTATCTACTGTCCTTCTCTTCTACTTCTTCCGCGTTTCTTCTTCTTGTCCCCTTTCCCCGATATGTACGAAAGGAACAACGTCTCGAAGGAATCCTCTCTTCCCCGCGATACCGAAGTGCGATCGACGCAACTAAGAATTGGCCGATGGTTCAGTCGATCAAGGTAACTCTACGTCGATACCAGTCAAGACGAACGCAGTTTTCTTTCACACGAGATCGTTGGCTTCGTTGGTCGGCATCGCTCGTTATTGAAGTATATACCGCGCCACAGTGCAGTTGCTCGAAGCGGTTTACGATTTATACGAGGAAAACAATAAGCTAAAATCGATAGTGAAGATATATCTTGAACTGTGAATCCGTATGCATCAAACACGCGGATGAATATGGAGTAGAGAAGCTACAAGACTTTTATTCAAAGAGTAAACGTAGAAGTGGTGCTTTCAAGAGGACGAAGATATGAACGCAAAAGCTCGTCCACTGAGGTAAGTTATTTCTTATATCGATGTAATCAATCAAAGCTACAAAAAATTCCAATTAATTCATTAGACGAAACTATTAACATTTGGAGAATAAATTATAAAAAGAAAACGTTAAATTGTCACTCGAATAATTGAAAAATTATGAAATAACAAACTAAAATGGAGTCTCTTAAGGAGACTCTCTATAATCCTGACGATTATACAAAAAGTGGCAACTAAGAAGATTTAGAATATCTTTAAGGATTTCAGGAAATTCGGTTTTACCTGTGATTATATTTTGTAGAATTAGACAAAGTAATTACTCGGAATCTATAGAGATAGAATAGAAAGATAGAACCGAACGGAGAGGTGACCACGACCTATACGGGGATAGGCACACCTTGCTGCGCACTGGGATAGGATCTGAACGCGGGGTCAATGACTTAAGGTAGAAAAACACAGGGTCCGTGTGTCTTCCCAAGGCAAAGGTCTATCCGGTTTTCCTCAAACTTTCGGCATCTCCTACTCCAATAAAAAAAATGCATTCTCACCACTCAGACTAAACTAAACCAGTTTTACGTCGTGTCTCGTAATAGTTTAAAAATTAAAGAAGAAAACCATTAAATCTTTCTTTGAAAGTAAAAAATACATTTTTCATCCTTTTTCTTATCCTTGAAGAACCAAATGAAGAAACAATCACTTGTTCTTTCTACAAGGAAAAGGGATAATAAATACATCGGGAATAGTGAAAATTATTAATATTATGAAGAAACAATGCACGGAAGTGAAGAGTTCTTCGCAACTCCAAAATGGGCGGAATAAAATAACGAAGAAACACAGGAGGGCTTCGCGTAATTTCTTTCACGATGAAAAAAAAAAAGGAAGCGTTGCAACGGTACGAAAGTGCGAGTAACGAAACGCTAATGCCAAATAGGGTCGCGAGTGAGTGAGAATCAAGCGAGTACGATCGCGACAAAACCCTGTAGAATGTAGTTTTGCTGGAGAAGCGTCCATCCAGAGCGTTGACACATGTTTCTCGTACGCACAAGACACACACTCCTCGCACAGAGAATGGGAGAAAGGGATTCTCATTGCTGAAGTTACTTACACCTTTAATACTCTTCTAGTACTCGATCTATTCATACTACAGATATTATCTCCACGATACGTTATTTGCCCTCAATTAATGTATTTTAATTATGTTTGGGTCCATCACATGACTTGAAAAATTTTAAAGCATTCGATTACTGGCAAAATATGAAGAAAAAATAAATTCATAAATTTGTACTCAGGTTTCGTCAAGACATCAAAATTGTTTGCCAATATAGTTACAGCTAAAAAACATCGCGATACGGGTTTAAACTTTATCTTCACACGATTTTTTCAACATC
The DNA here is from genome assembly GCA_963971235.1 of Cryptus armator. Lineage (NCBI taxonomy): Eukaryota > Metazoa > Arthropoda > Insecta > Hymenoptera > Ichneumonidae > Cryptus > Cryptus armator. Next base: position 24,059,009 of record OZ020234.1, on the reverse strand, counting down.
TTTATTCATTAAATTGATATAACTTTTGATTAATTTTTTATTGTTGGTAACGAATCAATAACTGTGTCGTGTAAGAAACGTTTGAATAATGAGATCGAAGGATGGAATTGAAGGTAAAATCGGGTAGGGAATGGAGAACGTGTTCGGTCGAAGAAAGGGGTCACTCGACACCTAACCGGTGAATCGTGAGTGTTGGCTTCATCAGTCGTGACCCACTGACGCGCGGAAGTCCGACATTCCAATCTGACGTAATATAACCCGACGCTAACCGACATCGTAACGGTAACTTTGAATAGTCGAGCAGAGACTTCTTCATCGTGCCGATCTCTCGATGCTCTCTACCGAATCTCGCGCTACCGCAACCCAGTGAGATTTTTTTTTTTTCTTCACCTTATGGTTTCAGCGGGAGAAGTACCGAGAGTAGGACGTACACCTACGCAAACACGGCCGAGTCGACGACATAAAACCGCTGTCGATACGGTATATCTGGCAACTGGGACACCGTAGCTGTTAATGTTATTCTATGCCGAGCGAATTGAGCCACGTGCCTTCTCCGAACAAAGTTCCACAGTAACTTCTCCACGGGCTATTAAAAAGTACTGTCAAAGATTCCATTATTCAATATTATTCTCCAAAGGTTCGATTATTCGATTTCTTGCCGATGCAAATTCTATTTTTCAGCGGTTTCAGCGAATTCATTCGAGTATTTCATTACTCGTCAATGCAAATTCTATTATTCCGTTAATGAAATTGAATAATCGAACCTTTCATAGTATTTTCTAACAGTCCGCGGAGAAGTTACCCCGTAACGTTTTTAATATGTCGGAAGGAATCGTACTATTAGTGATTCGATGCCAAAATATTGTTTTTTTTTACAGATGCTGAAGCGATTTAGCTTTTTTTCACGAGCGGCTGACAATTAATAAGATAAACAAAATTAAAATTTGTCTACAAAATCTTACGAGTCATCTCTTCTGTTGCATAGGGACGCAGCGACGATGATAACGCGAAGAAGCGCGTCACGTATGGCGTTGTGTATTGCGATGATACTTCTCATCGCGATTCAAGAAACACGCAGCGAATATCTCATGGGAGGTCATTTGGATAATAAAGATCAAAAAACTCACGTAGTGTCGCGTAGAAGCGACGATAAAGCTGAGAGTGGATCGATCGTTATGTCTTCGAGAACAGCGATGAATCTCGAAGACGTCGATCATGATTTCGACCTCGAATTGGATCTTCTCGCCGATCAAAGTTCCGTCGATCCGACGCGTCTATCGTTTTCCGACGATGGGGCATCTCTCGACGAAGATTCCGGAATCTCGCCTCGGTACAGAGTGCCACTCACACCTTACGCTTTCAACGGTGGACAACCATTTTCTCTCGAAAAGGATCCGATAACAGGTCAAATAGACTTCGAAAAAGCTCCGCCACTGAAAGCTCTCGACTATAATGCAAAATCAACGGCGGACGACTCTGCCGATTCTTCCGATTCTTCCGAATCCTCGGATGAAGCTTCGAGTTCCGCAGGTGATGCGAATACCACCGTCGATTTGAAATCCCAGCGTGACGAGAGCCTCGGACCCAATGAGATAAATCCTTATTCGCCGAGCTTTCACGATTTTTTGAATCTACCCTCTCGTTATACATACGACAAGTACGAAAATGCGGAGAAATATCCTCTGATTTCGAGTTCATACGCGAACACGAAAGTCCAAAGCGGTGGCAACAGTTACAATACTTACAATCACAAGAAGTATCACGAAGCCGTTAAGGCCGGTGTCGACATAGCTTCGCTGTACGTGCAGCCAACGCGAAAAACTTATCAACCCGTGACGCGAAGCACAACGACACGAAAACCATTAACGACGCAATTAACGACAACCGAGGAGACGACGACGACGACGACGACGACGACGACAACGACGACCGAACCATCGACGACGACGACGACGATGAGAGTTACGACAACGGCGGCGGCCCCAACGACTCGCACGACTACGAAGCGTTATCCCTCGAGATATGCCCCGGTGACGACTTGGAAACCTCAAAGACCAAGCCTACCTGTCAAATATCCCGGCGATGTTGCCGATTACGAGGGTACATTACCGATCGAACGTTTGCAAACGATTTCCACAGTCGAACCGGAACCGAGTACCGAGCCATCGCGGCACGTACCTCAACCGACTAAAGCGAACCCGGAGATCAGCGCAAACGACGAGTACGACGATGGATACGAAGACTACGATCGTATTTTTCAAACAGCCGTTAAACCACCGTCCGAGAGCAATCAAAACAATTATTCGGACGGTGATTACGGTTACGGAGGTTTGGAACTGATAGGTGAAAACAATTCGCCATCCACCACCGAGAGCGTAGCTTCGATCTCGAGTTTGAATACGGAAAAGAATTTGATATCTTCCAGCGCTACGTCGACCACACGGAGAACAACGACATCTTCAACGGCGAACAATCGGCATACGAGTTCGCCAAGCAAAAAGGAAGATCGTCCGCCAACAACGACTACGACTACCGTTCGACCTTTCGTAACCGAAGAAAAGCGCGTTACCTCGATGCCGTTGGACACGATCGTCGACAATTATCGTCCGTCTTACGGCAGCAACGCTCATCAAAGTGGTATCGACAATTCGATACCCAGCGTCACGAGTAACGTCGTTTATCAACAGCTTCGGCCCCCTTCCAACGATCAATTTTATCCGAGACCGTCGTTGTCCCTTCCCTCACCGGGAATCGTCGTGAAGAGTACCAGTAACGTCGTCGTTCCACCGGGACAGGACACGGTTTCATTTGTTTTGGGCAATCGTCAGAGTGTCGGTAGCGTTAGCGATGCTGGAAACGATTACTACTCCGTACACTCCGGTACCATAAACGACAGACCGTCGATCGCCTTTGGAAAAATCGGCAACTCGCGACCAATGAGTCCGGATACTTATCCCGGACAGATGATCGTTTCGGCTGGTATAGGCGTTGGACAAAACACCGGGGGACAACAGACGTACAATCAACGCCCATCGCCGAACGGAAGTCCCTACGATCACGCTCTCGTGTCGGTAGGCATGCCGACCGTCGAAGTAGCCAGTCCCGGCGACACCGAGACAAACTCGAACTCCAACAAAAATGCCGATTCATCGACGAACTCGTTGGAGACATTGGCGCAAAAGTGGTGGTCATCGACGAGCGCCGAGAGCGCGAAGAATCAGCAAACCGCTCAAGAATCGTCGAATCAGCAAGAGCAACAATATGGTCATCGGGTCGTTTTCCCGGACTCGGGATTGAAGTCATCAGCGATTGGAAACACCGCTGAAAATTCAGCGATTACTCAGCGTCCGATTGAGGAGCACGTGATTGTTATTCACGAGACCGATATCGGTGCCGGTAACAAGTTGGGTCTCGAACTTCCGTCCCAATCGATATCCGCCGCGTCGAGTCCCGTAACAACGAACTATTTCTACGACACTACGACGTCCCGTTCGCCGGGAAACAACGAGGAACAGCAAGGATTGCCTGAGCTATCGGAAAGCTTAACCCCACCAGCCGAAAGACCCAACAGAGTACCGATAACGAGTCATCGTCCTCCTTCTTACTACAATTATTATCATCATCAATCGCATAACACGGGAAATTCGAGACCCAACGACTATCGCGAACAGAGACCTCAGAGAGTTCCGTTGCCGCCACCGCCGCCGCCGCCGCCGCTGCTGCCACCTCAAAGTTCTTCTTCCTCCAATGGTTTTAAGAGAAGACCACCACCACCACCGTCAACGTCTCTGGAGTCAAATCTACCGAACATTCTTCCGCAATTTCGACCAAATGCCAAAACTTCGCACGGTCACAATCGCGGCGAATCTATCGGAACTATTCCCGCCGGTGCGATCGGTCATTATCCTACAACGTGGTTCCGTCGACAACCACCACCGCCGCCGCATCATCAGCATCGTCCCTCATCGAGGCCACGACCTTCCGGCCCCTCGCATCTTCAACGATTGAATCCGCCTCCTCTTCCACCGCTTCCGCCGCCGCCGATAAATTCGCTCAGACTACCGACTCCCGCTGCGCTAGTAGCTCCTCCCGAATTGGGAATCGCTAATCAAGATTCTCAAGTTCAGAGTAGCGACGAAGTCTCGCGTCTCGCACTGCAGAAACGTCTTCACAAAGTCGCCGTTGGTGTACCGCCGAGTCTAACGATCGACGAGAGACATCAGAGCGGCAGCAGCGTTGTCGGTGGTCAAATAAAATCGCGACTGGAAGATGATCTTGAAAAATTTTCCGCCGAACCGCCGAATCAACCTCCGCGAGCCCCGTACTTTTCCACGAGAACCGCCAGCGTTGGAACGGGAGGAGATCAACTAACGGATGGAATACCTCGCGTAGCGACCCTGCAGATGATTCAGCAACACGGCGGTAGAGACGAAGACGCGCTGAGACCAAATTTACCGCCTCCTTACAGATACAATTCCGACAATTCTAATCGTCACGATGAGCGTGAAAAAGACTCGACGGACGTTGTCGATGAAAATTCCGGTCATCCGAGCGTTAATCGTCGCGTCGATGAAAAAACAACGAACGCGGAGAAATCGGAGATTCAAGGAGACGAAGGAACTCGCGCCGATTACGGCGAAGCCGTCGAGTCACCTGTATACGTTGTGTATCCGGTGAAAGGAGCCCTCGATATTCGTCCTCCGAGTCACGGCGACGAGAACGACCCCGATGACGACGGTAGTGTCGTTCTTGGAACTTACGGAAGTCAACGTCCGCTTCCACCGGACACGCTGCTTCAAGACACGAACGATAATGACTCGACTAACGGCGAACAAAATTATCGTCCTTCAAGTATAAACGTATTACCACCATTCACGGATTCCTCGTCGCCACAATTAGCATCGGACTTTCCATACCCGCTCGAGAGGCCTGATCCTTCGATGTTCACGAGTCAATTGAGCGAAAAGCCTCTTCTGGTGCCGAGTGATCATTCGAAGAACAATGAACAACCGGATCTGCAAGAAGAGGAAGTCGATGATGATGATGATGATGATGATGACGACGATGATGTTAAAACAATCGATCGGGGCGATGAGCCCAATGAGGAACAGGAGAATCAACATGATTTTGATAGAGACGCGAGCGTCAATGTTATACCGTATCCTCAAGATCACTTGCCGTTTGCTTTGAGGGAAAGCAATTCACCGATTTCGGCGACGCTTCATCGATTGGGTGGAAGTTCGATAGTCGCCGCGTCTTCGACGCCGATAGCTTACGTTTACACGCCAACAATGCGGCCACCGATACGAAGACCCGATGAAATTTATCATCACGCTAATTTCGAACGTCCCGTATTGTTGCCGTCTCAACAAGCATCGAGCTCCTCGAGTTCGGCACCAGCCCCGCAGAGCTTTATGGCGCCGTTCGTGGCGAGCGCCAGCGCCGAGGCACCGACGAAGAACGGATGGAGCGTTGTCATGGTAGGATCTCCGGCTGCCGATGGCAGTAGCATGGATCGTCGAAGAAGCGACGCTAACATTCGTGACGACGGTGAAAAAGAATCGAGTCACCGTGATACAGATGGCAAAGATGATAATAAGAAGAACACCGAAGTCAATGATGATGATGATGATGATGCTGAAGAAGAAAAGAAAATTACCGGCGATGAAATAAAACCTACGGGCGCGGAACGCGACGCGGACGAGCAGGACACGCAAACGGAAAAAAGCGAATTCGATGTTGAAAACTTTACGCCACAACTGTTCGGTGGTTTCAAGCCGATTTTCGAATTTCCTTCCGACACGGACACTATGGGCGACAAAGTTAGCGCCGATACTATGGTAGAAAGACCGCGATCGAGCCTCGGAAACGATGAAATTGGACGACAAATTCGCGTATCCGATGTTTGAGGATTTTTTTTTTTTTTATCATCGGCTGCGACATGTACGCAACAATATTATTTATTCGATCGCGCGAGATGCGCTTCAAATGGCGCGATGGAATGAGACGAAGAGAGAGAAAGAAGAGAATATTGCATGTATTTTTGTGTTTAGCAATCCAAGTCTTTTGAGAAAAATCCGCGGAGAAAAATTATTTTAATTATCAAACTTTTGAGTTTTTTTTAATCGCTTAACTTTTTCTTTTTGTTAATAAAGAAGATTCGATCTCATGAGAACGTTGTGATTAAAAAAAAAAATGGAATTCGCGATTTTAGATGAAAGATCGATTTTACATATCGAAGAAAGGATCAATTAGCAATTAATAATTGATTAATTAATTTTCATTTTAATGCAAATTAGCGATTTTATTGAACACCGCGCGGACATTCTCTCTCTTGGTCTCGAGTTCCAACGCCGACCGCGAATGATAGCCGACGGCTGAAAAGACAAAAAAATTCGAATTTCGATTTTTCAGAGGGACGAAAAATATTCGTCGAAAAGGCCGATCGTTCATCGTCGAAAATGATTGACAATTGTACTATATTTATCAAATAGGAATGTCCAATACTTGTACGTACGCGATGCTGCCAAGTTTTTCGATTGTTCAAACAGAGTTTTCTTTTTCGTCATATTTGTGAATTTTGTTCGATTAACAAATCGAATCTTGAATAGTATTCGCTTATGTATGAATGTGTCTAGTGGATCGATGACTTCCTAATCATTACCAATGTATATCGTTTAGTTAATTAGATTATATGTATTTTACGTAGTTTTCGTAACTTCGACTGTTGTCAACGCCGGATATTGAGGATCGCGAATGATCATTGACACCAACGATTTGCTGACAAATGAGTCTCCGTGTATTTTCTTCCGTCGCACAATTTTTTTTTTTTTTCATCTTATCGAAAATATATTATTATATTCATGATAAATTGTGTATTTTATAAACTGTTTAAACTATATACGGCGTTTATATCTTTGTCAAGGTATAACAATTTCATAGCGGCGCTCTCCGTCGGAGACGGACGAGTGTCTTTTTTTGTTTTTTTTTTTCCCAGTTACTGTATCACCCTGAAACTTTAATACTGAACGTTGAAATGAAAACCAACAGTTGGTCCCAAATGCCTGCGTTATGCATAAATTATCAATGAATAAAAAAAAAGCTGTAACGAAAGATCACTTATTGAGATTTTTTTGCAAGTGACAACAGCAACTGGGACACTCGTATCGATTCTTTGCGAAACAAAAAAAACCTTATGATGAAATTCTCACGCATACATCTCGATTCTTTCACTCTTTCATTAATACTCTGATGGTAAATTAACGTTATACTATATCTAATACATTGCCCGAGTGACAGCAATTGGTTGCCTCAAAAAGTTGCTTCGCTTATCTTCACTTTTTTTCTTTGTTTTCTTTGTCTTATCGCTTATCTCTACGTTGGAATTGTTCTCAGTCGTAGGCTCGTGAAATGGCTCTCACTGTGCCGTTGAAATGTTTTCAAGATAAAATTACATCGAAATTCACCTTCGCAAGGCACGAATTTTTTTATCTACTGCCGAACAAACGAAGATCAAGCTTCAGTACGACTTCGCCACTCTCTACTTCTCGCAATTTTATTCTCTTCTGTATGGGTCCACAAGCGTCTTGACTGTCGCGCATTATATCAGCGACCCGCACCTCTGCGCGCCCGAGAAAATCTGTTGGCATAGAAACACAAAGACAAAGGTAAATACGATTATTATTGCATTTATAAGTTTCCGTTCCTTGTATTCGTCATACCAAAGACGATTGTTAAGCTCACCGTCGGGACTGTAGTAACCTTTGTCAAAGACCGTGATACACAGAGTATCCTCGACGAGATCTTTGACTTGGAACTGCATCGAGGCATCCCACATTGGACAATCCGTTCCAGAGGCAACGATTGTTCTTTCCTCCTGCGATCCCATCGATACTTTGCAGAATGCATTGCACTTTCCTATTACCGAAAAATAACGAGAATTAGCATCAATTTGTAGCCTTCAAGGAGGGTGTGTGATTACATTCCCAGCTAAATGCACGATTCGGAGAGAATTTCAACAAGTTCTCGGTGGGCTAAAAATCTGAAAAAAATCAACTATACAGAAGGTACTTAAAACATTAATTTTCCATAATAGTAATTCCAAAAAAGCGATAACAAATGAGTTGAAAAAAATGTGTCGAACCAATCATCCGATCACCAGAATTTTCTTTTAGCTAAATGTCATTGCTTCATTTTTCCGAATAGATATACATTTTTTTTAGAATTTTTTCTCATTTTCAGAAATCCCGGAAAATGTTTGATGCGCAGTGTTTCTACGAACTCGTAAAAAAAATTCATTACTTTTCATTTCGAAGAAATTCTAAAAAAATTTCTATGTATTCAGAAAAATTAACAGATTAATTTTCGCGAATTAAAAAAAAATGACTTACCGGGTGATTGGTTAAACAATTGTTTTTTTCAACTAATACGATAATAACTTTTCGTCAGTATTATTATACATAATTAATCTTCTCAAGACCTTCTGTATGGTTGATTTTTTAAAGATTTTTATTCCATTGGGAAGTATTCGGAATTCGTTCGGAATCTCGCGCTTGGCGGAGAAGGTAACGATACACCCTCTTTAAGTCTCGATGAAGAGGCTCTCGATTAGTCGCTGTTAGTTGCAATATGCAGGCATGCAATCGTGTGCACTAAAAGACATGCAAAATACCGTTATAAAGGCCATTTTTGCCGTTTCCTTCTTATATTTATTTGACGATCGTGTGTTAACTTTTCTTTTATTGCTTCGCTGCCTACCTAAAGCAGCTGCGCGCAAATCGTTAGATGTTGAGCGCCGTAGGAGACTATTTGTTCGACGCTCGAGGCTCGTTGATCCCATAGGTTTAACTTTTTTCGTATACATTAGATCGTCGGCTTCGACTACAACGAGACGTAGACAGCCCTTTGGCGGTCTCCTGCGAACTACAAATCATGCAACACACCTTTGTTATTTAAACGTGCGGCGAGCTTGGATTAGTTGTGCAAAAATTATAGTTTTTCAAGTATTTCTGGTTGAGTGGCTGAGTGAAGAACAAAATATCGAACTCTCTAACGGGCGCATCGTAATTATATTCATTTTTATGCAGACGTAAATCCACATTTTGAAAACAGACAAATATCCGTAGGAACGTACAGGTGAAGAAATATCTTCTTTCCTATGAATACCTGCAGATTGTATTCGAGCGAAAATTTATATTTTCCCGTCCGTTAAAGAGTTAATAGCCAAAATGATAATACCTTTTTGTTCAAAGCGTATTACGGATGATTTTCTTTTCCATTATTTCATCAAATGCGATTTAGCGGGATAAAAAAGAAGAAAAAAAAACTCATGGAAAGGCGTAAAAGCGTTAGAAGCAAGCAAAGCACAAAAAAATTAGAAAAATTGTCACTCGATTAAATATCGAGCTTTTGTTTTTGCGCCATCGATAAAGCTTACCAACGGTGACCGTTGTTTTCAGATTGAAACCTTGTAGTACCGTAACGAGGATCCGGCCACAGGCGCCGAACTGCGCCTGTTCTGTTTTCCCCAATACACAGCGATAACATTATTTAACAATTTTTTTTTGTTACATTATTCGCATTTTAAACGACGACGATGAACGCCGTTGTTTTTTATGACATAGACAGCGATATACGGTGCTTAAAGACATCACGAGTGGTATAAAGAAATTGATTTAAAAAAACCGAAAAGATAACTTACTCGAGCGCTGTCGCTGCAAGAGATTCTTTTCGTATTTGGCAAATTGTTTTCTAGCTTCGCTTATCCTCTTCGTCCAGAGTGAACACTCGCCGGTCGACGGAGCTAACAGGATAATTGGCTTCTTCGCGTCGCGGAGTCTCAACGTTCTTGACGTTGTATCCGTGCAATCGTGACCGTTCGCACTGCCACTACCACTCGCTTCAGAGTCGCCGAGTATCGAAAGTTCGTTCAAAAATATTGGCTGCAGAGAAACAAAAAATTAGTTTGTATGATGCAATGAATAGCGTGTTTTTGAAAAAAAAAAAAAACAAAACCTCGATGTACCTTTCTGTACAACTTGAAGCGTTGATGTTCGTTTCTCTCGAACGAGAATTGCTGACCGCTTGGCAGTGACTTCAATGGTTGAACGAATAGAAGAAAGTCGTTCGTGAGAAAAGCGACGAGCTCTTTGCCGCTTTTGGCCTATAAGAATATATATAAGAAAATAATGTTATTCCAATTGAGTTATATGACCGAATGTTACTATATAATTGGGTAAATTATCGCACGTTGAATTGAAGAATTGTTTAATAAAAAATAGAAGTTTGTACCTTGTGTAGTACACCGTAATGTAGCAATTTTCGGGGTCCCGCCGAATTGGTTAGAGAATTAAAAACTAATTGTTCCTCGAGACCGTCGTCACAGGCGACGTGACTCTGTAGCCACTCGAGACGATCGCTGTTTTCCTTTTCTCGAACACCCTCGTTAACTTGCGTACAAAATTCTTCGGCTTTTGCGAGAGCTTCCTGTAGATATTGCCTATCCGGATGATCGACCGGCGTGTGTTCCAAGATCTGCGAATGGTTATTTCTCGTTTAAGAGCTTTGATAACGTTTTCCAGGCTTTGATAACGTATCGGTAGAACAAATGGTATAAATAGTTAATCGATGGTGTTTATTCAATAGCCAACCTTGTTGATGATGAGAGGATATTTGGTGATTCTTTGCATCGGTTTGATGAGAAACGAAGAGAGCGGCATTCCTTTGGTACGAGGATCTTGTTGACACGCCTGTGCCACGGCGACGAATTCTGGCGATGTTTCCGTCAGTCTTTGAAGATACACAGCGGCCGATATCTGACAACTGCAGAATCTCACATATGCCGACATCCGAGGAATCTAACGAAGACAAAATAAAAACAATTGTTTTTTTTTTTCTATTCTGCTGATTGTCATCTGTGATAAGATTGAAGTTGATTACTTACGTTTTCGCATAGTATGTCACCGATCATTCGTACAATTCCTCCTTCGCTGTTGTCCCTCCTTATCCTCAAAGTTCTACGTTAAACAAAAATATACCGAAAATAAAGAATGAGCGTAAAATAACGAAATTCAAGATGAAATATTCAAATGGATTTAACTTGCCTCAAAAAATTGTCGTTACAGGCAATAATGTCCCTCCAATTCACAAAGATCCTTTCGATCTCGTCAACAGTGAGCACCAAACTCTCCAGGAGCGGTTTTTCGAATACCTGAAGATAACGAGTTGTTTGCGCCAAAGTAGCGACAAGTTGAAGGAATCGAACAAATTGATTTTCAAAAATGAAATAAGGTGAACGGTTCGATTGCTGATTTTGTAAGGTAAACCTTTAACTTAAACTGTGTTAAATTCATAGGGTTTAAGTACAGTCCACAAATGTTCGTATTTATGACCGAAAATAAGACGCTGCGCTGTACGTTGGTTTGGGCCGACGGTTATGGCGACAAAGTGCAGCACCGCGACTAATAATGGATAAAGAATACCGTCAGCGATTGAGCCGTTCATCCGATTGTAAGGTAACTTGACGAAAAAAAAAAAAAAAAAAAAAAAAAACGTTAAATTCTTTTATCCAAAATGCGGTATTGTTGCGAGTGTACAACAGATGTAAAGTTTATACCTCGTGAACGAGTCTCATGTCTTCGATGTATGCCTGTTCGGTGGCGATAAGTTCCTTGATGTACTCCTGGCGTTTCCTCTCCATCGGTTCGAGTCTCGACATCATGAAGTCATTCGTCAGCTCACTGGCTGTACACAAAACCCACAAACATTCTTCTTTACGATTTCGCTATCGTGATACATGTACACTTACCGAATAGCCTCAACCACGCGAAAGACAAGGTAGGAGTTGATTCGCGATGTGCCCAACAGATTTCATGATCAAAGCTCTCAAGTTACAATTTTGTGCTCTTTTTTTTTTTGCTCTTAAAACGTAAAGCTCTCTCGACGATTCTTTCATAAAAGAAAAAACAACAACGTCCACTCAACGACGACGTTGTGCACGTCGTCGGTTACGTCGGAAGAGCACAGTGGATTACATTAGTTTTTGTAATCAATTAAATAATCAATGTACGTAATTGATTGGAAGCAGAAGTAGACGAAAAAATAATAATTGTGGGGAACGATCTACGGGTTTACCATACACCATCATTGCATAGCTTTGGTAAAACATTTATCTGTACAAATCAACGACAACGAAGAGATTGCCAGAAATTTGATGTCTTCCCCTTTTTCTTATCTCGTTGAATCCACAAGATTTTTTTCATGCTTCAATAATTATACACGAGACGATACCTTGTATATAATATGAACACTTTTTTTTTTTTTTTTTTTTTTTTTTTTTTTTTTTCTTTCTTTCTTTCTTTCTTTCTTTCAGCAGCCCAATAATTCTGTGTTTATGCGGCTTTTTATTGACATTTTCTTCCGACGATACAAGGACAAACGACAAACGTACGTATAGTTTTGCAATTGTAACAATGTTAGGAAATAAATGAGCGGGGGGGCGAGGTACGTAAGAACAAAAGTTTTGTCTACACGGGACAAAATCTTTTTTTTTTTTTCTTGTTTGTTTCGTTTCGTTCTTTTTCAACTACGGTGATATACTTTTAACGATTGTAGTATTTTAATGCTTATGCAAGGGATATATGTATAACAGACTCCGTCCTACAGTAGACTCGAAAGCGCAGTTTTAATTTGTTTTTTTCGTACCTATACGCCGACATTGTTTATGCATAGGTGTCCGTTGGAATACGTTCGTGTTTTTGTTATTCGTTCTATTTTATACAATTATTCGATCTTTTGTATTTTTTGTTGTTTTTTTCATGATTCGTTGAATTCCATTCACGACGACGGAGAAATCGATTAATCAATTGGTTGTGCGCACCGGAAAGTTTTAGGATTATTGCGACGAGGCGAAGGAAAGAAGGAAAGGGAATTAAGCGATGGGTTTTACTCTTCATTTTGCTGCAAACGTCAATTTTCAACACGACCGAGTCTGATAACTATATATGTATCTATGTATCGCTCCTCTTTTTCGTTTATACCATTAATAGTACGTATACTATATATTTTTTCTTAGTAAAGACAGATAACGATGACGAATGATGTTTTCGATTAAGTTTCATTCGTCATCAACAGAATCGATCAAGTCGTCCGATTCGCTCGGCATCTGACGATCAATTTTTTTTTCCACGTTTCCTTTTCTCTTTTTACTATCTATTAATCTTTGCATAACAAATAATTGTTTTTTTTTTTTTGTTTTCATCTTATTTTCATTTCTCTTTACTCATCTCTAGCGTTAACGATTATTTAAGTCAACGATTTGTTTGTTTTACGACGATGTCGGTGTAGCTTTAGCATCGCGTACGATTATTTTTATCGATTTTAGGCCACAATCGACGGATATTTCAAGTTATATAACACAGAAGATATATTTTCATACATCCGTACACACAGACGAGTCGCAAATTTTGTATTCTTCAATTATTTCATTAAATGTGTCAACTGTTCGAATTTGCCGTTTACTTCTTTTTACATATACCTTCGAGAGAGAGAGAGAGAGAGAGAGAGAGAGAGAGAGACGTCGATGCATCAAGCGAGAAAACACATACATACACTTATATACTTACTATTTAAATGTATATATAACTACTGCTAAGGGAAACGACAGATCTGCTGCTTTACGAGAGATTCTTTTCTTGTTTGTGAGTTTCTTTCGTTCTTTTTTTTTTCATGTGACTAGCAGTTATCGTGAAAAAACGAACAACAAAATAATAAATAACGTTACAATCGAACGTATGGTTTTTTTTCTTCGTAAAACTATATAAGGTACTCGTATACGGAAGACCGCAGATCTACTGCTCTTTGTCATCGTTCCTTTTCTTTTCATTCTTTATAGATCGTACGTTTGGTAACGCTACGTTCTTCCTTTATAGTTTACACGTGTATATATATATATATATATATATGTATTATATATACAAACGTACCTACTATTCTACATTGCATTTGATAAATTAACAAATAATGGCAATTGCAATGTCACGAATTACTCGAGACTTTAGCCACAAAACTTTTATTACTTTTCTCTCTTCTATTTTTTTTTTTAAATCTCTTCCCTCTCTCCCTCTCTTAATATTTTGTCCGTTCTACTCGATACATGCTGAGCCTCGGCCGTTGACACTTGTCGTTGTAGCGTTCCTTCGCACACGAGCAGAACTCTCGCTTACACTCTGATTATTATTGTAACGAGTGCTGGTGAACGGTTTTTATTTTTATTTATTTGTTTTGTTTTTTAACTCTGCGATGCGGTGATTCGCTGCTACCCTTATGCTGCGTGTTAAGCAGAGGCGAAAGTAATCGATTAGTCGAGAGACAGTGTCAAAAACTCAACACGTTACGATTCTTCATTCCGAATTATCAATGAAATTTCGTTGAAACAAAACGAAAGAAACACGAGACATTGGGTTCGAAATGAAAAAACGCACTGTGCAAAGACTTGATATAGTAATAGTTTATAGATGTGAAGTAACAGTGGACAGACACGTGGCATATTTTTATCAACTATTTTATGCAAAATGTTATCAAAGGGTCTTGAGAGACCCTCGGATCTCGTGTTATCATTCAAAAATCAATTTTACGCGAGACTCAAACTACCGAGCGGTAAATATCAATAATACGCGTAATGTTCAGCAGCGTTAATGATCAATGATAAATCGTTAATGATTATGCGAATTTTTATTATAGACAACTGAAAGTTACAATTACAGAGTAGCGACATTTTAACTTCTCGTCCGATAGTTTGAATCTCATTGATCGAATTGCCATGATGAACTACGGACGTCTGAACGGATGGACGGACAAGCGAACAAAGTTACGGTACACGCAGCCAAAGCCATTGCACGAATAAGCGAACACCAAAAAATTCACGTATGAGTACGAAATTTAGTGTTAGCGTTCCCGACGTGAAAGTCGCAACCTGCAAGATTTCTTTAGCTCGTAATAAAATAGTTGTGGCCTATAAATCGACGTTTTTTTGTTTTTATCGGTCGACGAGCTGGCAGAGGCGCACTCGTTCCGTCCATCCGTTCTCGAAGACCCGGTTCCGCTTCTCACAGCTTTGGATGCTTATTTATTTGTCTTGATGATTTGTTTATGTTTTTTTTTACTCACACATGGGTGTCACGTAGTTGCTGGGAAAAATTCCGGATATTCCGTTCATCTCTCCTCTCCACCAGGCCTCCTCCTCCTTGGCAAGAACTGTTATTACATCTCCCTTTTCGAAGCTCAGCTCGTCTTCATTTTGCGCCTGATGCGGATACAACGCCATCACTCGCTCTGTAATAACATCCAAAATGATTGCACATTCATTTAAATGTTCACTTTGTAACATAAATATCGTATTAGCGTTTTTAATTTTTTTGTACGAATGAAGTAGAGTTCGAATATCGCGAGCAAAAAAAAAAAATGAAAGAAACGACAAAGTCTTCTCTTCCATCCGAATGGAAACACATTTTTTTTAAAATGCATTGAGATTCGAATGTAAACCTTTACTTAAGGAGGGATAGGAGGATCGTTACAGTTTCAGATAAAAGTGAGATACGAAGGAAATTTGGATGACTTCCGGACGACTTAATTTTGCATAATAATAATTCCAAAAATTTTTTAGCAAATTAGTTTATATAAAAAATTTGTCCAACGAATCATCCGGTAATCTAACTTTCTTTTGTGAAAGTGAATTTCTTATTTTTTCTAATTTTTGAAAATCCCGTTTTTGGAAAAATCTTTGATCGATATTTGCGAATATGTTCGATCAATTGCTCGGAAACCACTTGAGTGTAATGCGCAGTGTATCTCCAAACTCATATCCAAAGTTCGTGAGTTTTCATAAATAAATAAAAAAATTTGGACAAGTAGAACATTGTTTAAAAAATTTGTATGTATTCAGAAAAATTAACGGATCAATTTCTACGAAAAAGAAGTTAGGTTACCGGTTGATGCGCTTAACAATTGTTTTAAACGAATTGGTTAATAACTTTTTGGTACTATTATTGTGCAAAATGAATCTTCTTAGGCCCTTCTATATGATTGATTTCTTGAGATTTTTATCCCATTGTGAAGAGTATTCGAAATTCGCTCGGAATCTCACTTTTATCTGAAACTGTAATGATACTGACCCTCCTTAACCCTTTTTTTCTTCGCTCAACTCACCAACATTAGGATCGGTCGGTGAGTCTTGATATCCATGAGATATTGGAGTGCTGCGATTGCTACTGCTAGTCAAAGGCTTGACGTACGAAGCGGGGAACCAGCCGATTTGTCTCTTCTTGCCTCGTGCCTAAATCCAGAATAAAAACAAAATATATTAAAATAAAAGGCTTCGTCCGATTGGTACAACGCTCTACCGAAAAAAAACCTTCGAATATACCTGAAGCTCTCCTTCCCACCAGCCAGTCTCAGTTTTCTTGCGTATCATTATCAGCTGTCCTCTCTGAAGATCCAATTGCTCCGCGCTGGTCGCTTGATACGGAGCAATCACTTGAACAATCTCCGGTTTTCTTCCTCGAGCCTAATTACAAAGCAAATCGCGGCAAAGTAAAGTACATAGTATTAGACGAAAACCATTAACATTTCGACACTAACGCATTCGACGATATTATAATCGGATTGCGATCGAGCGTGCGATCGATGTATCTTCCGCTTATGATCTTAAAATATGATTTTATTTTCTTTACGTGTCTGATGAATATACACGATGAGGAGGAGCTCTACCCAAAACATTTAAGTACATACGTTGCAGTATAATCAATTGACAATCGAAGGAAAACACACGAATGAAATTGGATTCAAGAATGAAGATAATCTTTTTTTTCTTTCTTTTTCTAATTACGATTGATAACAAAGACAACATAGCGGGACACTAAAGGACAAAGTACGAGGTGAGGAAATGTTCTCGTTTTCGTTTTAATTTTTCTTTCTTAATGCTATGATTTGGTCGTTCGGCGAATATTGGCCAAAGTGCATTGTGAGTATCGTGAGATTCGGGAGGATTCGAGAGATACCTTGTAATACTGTGGCAGCGGGCAGGTGGGATATGAACAGCAAAGATGGGCATCGGACGGAGTAGCAGCATCCAATAATCGTTGGTCCAACATTCGATTAGAGTCACCGGGTTTGGATAAGGATAGAGACGCGAGAGATCGATTTGCACCGTCAAATATGCTTTTTTGTAACGGTACACGTATTTAAAGTCTTCTCGATAAATTTGTGTTTTTCTATAACCTTTTCCGATATCAAAAAATATATCGCAATAAATTCATATCCATTTTTTTGAAGTACCGTTAACAATGCAAAATCGTTCTCCCGATATTTTCTTATCTTTGGAACATCGACATTACATATTTTACAAATGAAACTCATCGGGGTCTCTCATCTTGTTTACCTGCCGCCAAGTAGTCTCGTTTGATCGGGTCACAGTGATAATATACATATTCGTAAAATGTTAAATTACACAGATGAACTTTTGTTTTCTTGACGTTGAGATAAGGATTTTCAGCCATCAGACATTAGATATTGAAAAATTGTGAGCACAAAATCACGCATAACGGGGGAGACCGTGGAGGATACAGAAAACGATCAACATAGAGATCGAAGAAAATCGAACGAGACAAAAAAAAAAAAAACAACGAATGCGTAGTTAAAATTAAAGGACATGAAGGATTCGTGTACATTACCTGCTGCGAGGACATTGCCGCAAAGTCTGGCAATTCAGCTCTGTCCTCAGCGGCGGCTCTCTCGTCCTCGATTTGCTCAGCTGTTTTTTCCACTGGCTAAAGAGAACACAAGACAGACGACACACGAGCCGCGTCTAGCTTACTTCGATACTCGGCATGTTAAATCATTAGCGTATAAATGTTTACCGAGTCAAGGATCTATTCTAATAAATAATCGGGAATATTAGTACGTTAGCTGTTATGCACGCAAAAATTGGCCAAATGTTACCAAGTGCTTCCGAAAAAACAAAAAAAGGTCATAAATAAGAAGAAAATTGTTATTAGGGAGTGCAAAATTGGATTTAAAGAATCATACCGGTGTAGTTTGCGCTGACGTCACAGGCGCGGCAGTTGCGTTCGACACTTCTTTGTTAAAAGCAGCTTCTTCGACGATCTGAAAAGCAAAAAAGAAAAGAAAAATATTGTTACTGGACACAAATCTATACAGTACGATGGTTTCTTTAAATTTAACTCGCGATATGGGAAATAGATATTGTAATTTTGTTTTTAATATGTGATGTTACTTCGACCGCTAATATTTCACTGTATTCAATAGTGTTAAAATGTCTTACCTGTTCCGGTGCGCTTTCGCATTTTTCCACATAATTCGATGGGAAAAATCCACTTCTGTCGCCTATCGTGCCGGTCCACCATTGGCCCTCTTTCTTCATTACACTTATTATATCGCCCTCGTTGAAACTGAGATCGTCGGGTTCGTTCGAAGCGTATTGATAGAGAGCTACGTAATAATCAGCGGAAGGTGCGCTAACCGCGGAAACGGCAGTGTTATCAAGACCATTTGTAGTTGTTGGTGTAGTCGTCGCAACTGCAGAAGCGTTCAGCTTGACATAAGATTTCGGGAACCAACCCATTGCCCCGATAACAGACTCACCGTACCACCAATCCTCCTGCAAAGTTGAATCGTAATAATGATTTGACGCACAACGTTAACATTGAGATATTAAGATATTAACATATAAATAAAAATTGAAATTAACGAAACCGTAATAATATCGTACGATACCTGTTGTTCTTTAACGGTAACGACGTCTCCCTTATTAAATGTAAGATGCTGAGGATTGATTGGCCGATATTGATACAAAGTTGTTGCTTGAACGTTGCACACTGTACCGAAGCCGAGCGTAGGTACAATAGTATCAACGGCAGGACCTTCACCGCCCAATGAACCGGCGTCAGACACGTTCTCCGGTACTTCCGCAATTCCTCTGGATAATGCATAACAATGAATATCTTTATTACAAGTTCATTCGGTAATGGTGAGATAAACAGAAACAAGGGACTCACTCCAGTGTTCTCTTTTCAAGACTGTCTTGTTGACTAAATGTTTTAGAAACATCGGTACCAGGATCAACCGGCTCGACGTAAGCCTCGGGGAACCAACCGGTGTGACCGCGAATCTCACCGGCCATCCAGCCCGGTTCTTGGTTTTGAACGGGAGGTACCTGCAGGAAAAATAAATGTCGTTGTCTTTTGTCTCTTTATGCAAACTACGGGTGTATCATTTTTTTTTTCTATTATTTAAAACTTCATCTCAAAAACCATAAAAAATAATCAATGTACGATATCATAGGCTGTTATGTCTTTGAGACTTCTACTTTCTCCACATATACGATGTTTGCAATGAGAGAAAGTAGTCGATAGAACGAAAATTCGATTCTCAGGTTATCTTTCACAAGTTGAACTAAATGCGGTTTAAGGACGGTGTATCATTGCATTCCCAACCAAAAATCAAATTCAGAAAGAATTTTCAAGGATTCCCGATGAGATAAAAATCTTTTAAAAACCATCAACCATACAGGAGGTTACTAAAAATATTAATTTTGCACAATAATAATTCAAAAAAGTTGTTAAGATGGTTTAAAAAAAATTTGATGAACAAATCATCCGGTAACTCAACACTTTTTTTAGTGAAAATCAGTTCGTTAATTTTTCTAAATATATATTCATTTGTTGAGTTTTGTTTTTTAATGTCGAAAAAAAAACGTTTTTGGAAAAATCTTTGATCGGTATTAGCCAATATGTTCGATCGATTGCACGGAAAATTCTTTAATGTAATTTGCAGTAATTCTCCAAACTTGTATCCAAAATTCGTGACTTTTCTTTTAATAACTTTTTTCAGATTTTAAACCACTGGGAAGTATTAAAAATTCGCTCGGAATGTCACTTTTAGCTGAAACCGTAACGACACACCCTCTTTAATTCCGAATATTGTAAAAGAAAAGCTCGCTTTTGGTTGAAACTTACGAGAATTATGTCGCCAGGTTGGAAGGAAATTTCTTCGTCGTTTCGAGCGACGAATTCGTACAGTGCTCGATATTTAACAACTCCGCTCGCCGTTTCATCAACGTCAGAAGGAGCCACGGCAGTATCGTCCACTGGCCACGAATCATCGTTTATTGCTGCGGGTTCTTGGACATCGCTCGATCCCCATGCACTCTCGGCCCACGCGGAGCTCGTGTAATCGACAGGCGCCGCATTATCCATAGCTTGTCTGAGCTCCAATATCTTCAGTCTCTTGTTGTCGAAAGAATCGTAAAGTTCTTTACACTCCAATCCCAAATTTTGCATGCGATTTCTTACATCGTCTAGCTGGCCATTGTTATTCTCGATATCCGACATCTTGTCGTTTATCTAATAGAAAACAATCATAAAATATGACATATTTAGCTATCGAATGATTGATAGTTGGAAAAAAAAAAAAACACGTAAAAATTGGAGAGATACGAAAATATCGGAAATTTCGTACATTTTGTAAAAATTGATCTCCTCAAAATGCAAGTTACACTCGGACACTGTTGATATTCGTATTAGAAGTACAAACGAGTCTAATGTTACCTACCTGCTGCTGTAAATCAGCAATTTTATCCTTCATCTGTTTCAGAGTAATCTGCTTGTTGGCAAAAGCCATTCTCATAGCTTCCTGGCCAGCATTATCTTGTGCCGCGTTTATCTTATTCTTAGCCTCGATTCTCGCTTTCTCTTGACTCAATGACAACAAACGTTGATTCTGTTCGCGAAGTTTATTCTTCAGAGCGGCCATTTCTTGGAGTTGCGTGTCGCGTGTCGATCGCATACCGTCGATTGTCGTCTTGACACCGGACACGCCGACTCGGGTGTCGCATATCTTTTGCGATAGTTCCTTTACTTTGTCATTCTGCAATTACAATGTTCCGAGAATAACGGATGCATTCTTAATAGTCTTTAAGTAAAAAAAAAAAAAAAAGTTTCTTCTTTAAAGAAGAAGAACGAGTGCCGATTTCGAAAAGAAAAAAATGAAATACCAGACTGCCAAGTTCGATGCTCAACGTCTGATTCTTCGCTTTGAGCTTAAGAAGGATATCCTGTTCTTTTTGTCGTTGCGCCTGTAATTCCTGCGATTTTTGAGTTTCCCATTCGAGCTGTCGTTGCCTTTCCATTTCTCTGTCGAGGAAAAATAAGCACATAAAATAATTATAATCGAAATAATCCATCATGTGTGATAATTTCGACATACTTTCGGGCGGCTTCCCTCTGTTCCTGAGCTCTTTTTCTCTGCTCCTCTTTCTCCTGTTCGATTTCTCGCTGCTTAAGCATTTGCTTTTCAATTTCCGCCTGGCGTCGTCGTTCTTGTTCCAACCTTTCGACATCATAACCGTGTCATTAATTTTCATTGAAAATCTTGGTAGAATTTCGAAACGAAAAAAAAATGTATACCTGATTTTTTCTTGTTTCTCAGCTTCCTCGCGTTCTTTGCGCTCACGTTCGTCTTGTTCTTTGCGCTGTGACTCGAGAAGAGTTTTCCGACGACGATCCAACTCCGCTTGTCCTTTTTCGAAATTTTCCTTTCGTTTATCTTCAAATGAACTCTGCGTGCGATAAAATGGACGAATACAAAAATTGAATTTGAGAATGAACAAAAAAAAATCAAAGGACAGCTTAGTCGACGATATAATACCTGTGGCATACCCGCCAGAGGATCAATATTCTCTGGCAGTCCTTGAGACGATACGCTGCTCTGGCGTTGCCGCCGGAAAGTCGGAGGAATAAGATCCGGTGGCAGAGTAATCGGAATAGTTTCACCGGCTTTAGCCATATCGCACAGATGCATCGCGAGAACGAATTCTTCGCATCCCAAACGACCATCCAAATCCATATCGGACAGTCCCCTGGAAAAACGATTGGCAACGTGAATTAAATTGTTTCCTCGATCTCAAGATTATCTCCGGAAGACATGCGTATTACATAGCCTTCGGTAACGATTATATAGCTTTTTCGTAGTGAAATCAGTGTGGACAATGATTTAATCATAATACCACAACGTCGGAGCAAACATTGAAGTTGTTTACTACAGGCGAATGTCTCCGAAGCCATTACGAACTGATTCGTTATTTTTCAGGGTTTAACGATTAATCGTGAAATTAGTGGGAAAAGAAAAAACTCACCAGATCTGGGCGAGAGTCACTTGCGATAGTTGCGACTGTACCATGATGTTTCTCGCTTGAGGACCGGATAAGAAACCCGATCTCGTTCTATCCCACGTATTGAACAATTGTGTATATTTCAGTTTGGTTTGATGTGGGACCGCCCATTCCAATGTCTGCGGTGAGCTAACGGAGTGTTGACTGTGTTGCGAATCTATCGAGCCGACGCGGTCTATGCTCGGTGGTCGTGCCGTTGTACTCAACGGTGTGCTCGTTGAGACTGGAGTGTGTACAGCTACTCCGTTGTTACCGTTTGACGGAAGTACTTGAGGGAGTGGTACAGGAGTTGCGCCTACCAACGGACCCATAGCGGCCATTCCATTGTCTGAGAAGAATGAGACGGAAAATTATAAAGCTTTCCACGCATCTCTCTGTACACCGCTTTTATCTCGCGTATCGTTTATCCGAATGACCAAATGTGCATCTCGTAGCTTTTATAAGCGATTCGTTTCATTTTTTTAATCCGAAACGAGATGAAGAGATATCACATACTTGAAGGGATCGATGGGATCGACGGTACGACACCCGGCACAGCGGCCATCGGTGGAGCAACAATGCCACCGGCGAATGGTTGCATTATAGGACCAGCGCCCGGAATCGCCTGTCCCATTCCGAATGCCGCCATCGGCGTGGGATTCGTGTTTATAGGAGCGATCGGCGCTATCGGCTGTACACCTGCGTGTCAAGTCAATACCTTCGTTACATCTTTATGTTTTTTTTTTTTTTTTTTTTTTTTTTTTTCGACTATTACAAATACCCGAAATCGCACGCTTTAATTAGTCATCGTACGCGATCATTGAGATACGCTCTCTCCCGTTGTTTTTTTTCCTCAGACGAAAATACAAAGTGGAGAGCAACTTCTATTTTCTCTCCGATCGTTAGAGACGATAAAGTTATTGATAGCAGAGCTTATTTATTTTCAAAGAAATCTAAGAGTCAAGCGCGGAGCCTGTCCTTGGCCTTCGCACAAGCGGAGATCGACGCCTACTTGCGATAAGTATTGACGCGGAAAAAAAATGCGTAATTGATAAAAAAGAAAGTAAACGATGATAGATAGCGATTACAGGCAACGTGTTATCGTTATAACTACCCTACATAAGGTAAGTTTCGCAGCTACCGACTCTTCGGGATTGATCTTTGAAATTTCCGACTTTTGGATTTTTTTTTTTTTTTTTCGTCAGAAATGAAGAAAAACATTTTGGCAAATGAGGCTTAAATATGAATATTCACAACACGAGAGCACGAGAAGCGGTGTTTTTTGTGTTTGTTTTAAAGCTAATGGATATGCAAAAATGTCACACATGGTTAGCCTGCTTAGTGGAGTTAGATTCAACGTGTGTACCTTCTGAAAACTCAAGATCGAGCAAATCTGTAAAATAGAGAAGAAATAGTTTGTAAAATAAAAGTATGAGTTTTGATTGAAAGAATGTCGATATAAACAATGAGTGTATCGATAAGAAACCGAATTACATGTATATTTCAAGTGTTATGAGCGATAATAACGATAGCTCTGATAATGGTAACTGTGAAGTATGTAATAAAACGCAAAAATTTTGGGGAATTTGCTGAATTTTGGGATAGGCAAGGAGGACGAAAAAATAGTCTCACCGATCGCTGACGCCATAGAGATCGGCTGAACCGTTTGTAGCGGCGCTACAGCAGCAGTTCCGGTAACCGGACTATTCGGAAAAGAGGGAGGTGCCGGCTTTGGCGGTGGACCACCACTCGTCACAACAAATGACGCCCCTGTAATCGACAATTTATCTCTCAAACAAATACGAGATTCGTCCGGATCTTCGACACCGGGTCAATTATGAATTCGATTAAAGTTTCATTCGAGAAACAAACAACTAACTCTAGAAATTTTTTTCGCAAACGGTTCTAATTTCACGATTTACCGTATTGCATTATATTTTACGTTAATTTAACATTCAGTTTTACGGGTAAAATTAATTCAATGGGAAATCAACCGGGAATTGCTACTCGACGTACCAATATTTCCGGGTGGTGCAGGTCGTTGAGGAATTCCAGCGGGTGCCGCTGGGGAATTCAAGTTTCCTTTGTCCAGCGATTTAAAGAGAAGTAAACGAGTAAATGAACGAAATGAAACAGACGAGAGTACGCGAACGTCGGGACACGACACGAAATAACACAGAGAAATAGAAACAGATTTATAGAGTATGCAAATAAGATGCGTCATATTTGAACGATGTATGATATAGAAAAAGAAGAAACGAAAAAACAAGACACAACGGCTGCTGAAAAAATTACGAAGACATAAACAAGTACAGTAATAAATATTGTTACAGGTATTAGTATGTATACATACATATATTATATCGTAAAAAGAAAGTCGTCTAGTGTGCATGTATTAGAATGTTATGATGTACTCGTCACTAAAATCTAAAGGACGTTCCAAGTTTATAGACAAGCAAAAAAGATGTTCGAAGCCGTAGTCACGCGATACAAAAAGAAGCTGCTGCTACTACTCTGAGGCTTGAATTGTTTTTTTCTTTTCTTTTCGAAACATCGTCGAATAGTAAGAACGACGATGTTACTTATCATCACATTCCTTCCATCCCAAGCATAGTGCTCGCCGCTCGGAGACAATAATATAAATAGAATAGAAAATGTTTAATCCGAAAACTGACAAGAAACGAGAGCTGAAGCAAATAGCAAATAGTAAATAAAACGAAACAAAATATTGAAAAGAAAAGGAAAACGAACGCACGAACGCATGAACGCACGAACGACGTACAAAGTGTGTGACATACCCATACAGGGGGGTGCAGGTCGAGCGGGTGGCTTTGACGTTGTGTTTGTTGTTGCTAGTGTACCGCTAGCCACGCTCTGTCTACTTTGTCGTGATGCTGTGTCGTGTTAAATGCGAATGAAAAAAAAGTACACATAGACAAGTTGCGTTAGATGTATATCCGTACACCGTTTTACATCATTAAGAGTCGATCATTTATCGCTTTTTTTCGCTTCTTTCAATGAAAGCGACAATATTTTTCGTATGAGTATACATGTTCATATTTCTTCTCCGAGAATATCGGGGATATTGGACACTCTTTTTTGTCGCACCTATCGAACAATTCCGGTAGATTCATATTCGTACGTCATTTTACACGATTAAACGTCGATTATTTTTCGTTTTTTATCACTCAACGAGAACGACCATTTTTTTAGTAGCAGAGTCGAGACAAACACGGCTATTTCTCGTCCGAGAATATCGTAGATATCGGACGCTCTTTTTCGATGCGCCTATCGAAGAGTAGCGGACTTGTTTGGTTTTTTTTTTTGTTGAATCTATCGACTTACCGAGAGGAATCTGCATGGGTGGCACAGGTCTGGTGGGTTGCGGAGGACCGGCTATTCCACCTATGAGAGGTCTCGGCGCTGTGCCAGTCAAAGATGGAGCGGGCAACGCTCCTCCTAAATTCACCAATGATCCCAAACCTCCTTGATTTTGCAATGCTCCGCCGCCATTTGTCATTCCAGCTTCGCCTGCAATGAGAAAAAAAGAAAAATGTTGTCGCAACATTCAAGACGAATTACTTTTCTCCGGATCATTTTCTCGTCTTTAAAAAATTTTTGCCCCACTCACCGGCGGCGATGGCTTTCAAGCTTTGAACCAAAGATGGCGGCAGACTCTTTGGTATTTCTATGCCTCGCAATTTTAGATGAATCAACTTGCAGGCAATACTGAATTCGTTGAGATCCATTTTTCCATCCGCATCCGTATCCGATAGACCCCTGCGGCGGAACACAAATTAATGTTATTTTTGTTAAAAAAAAAAAAAAAAAAAAAAAAAATTGGAGCATTTTTTACAACGCAAAAATGTGTCTTTACCATATCTGTCCGAGAATAGGAGGCGGCAATTGCGATCTCAACAGAAATCCTTTGGCTTGATCACCCGTGACGACGCCTCCTACGGGTTTCAGCGCCTCGAATTGATCCCTGTACATTGCCCGTTCTCTCGGCTGTACGACGAACGGATCCAGACCTGCGCGGGACATTTTCGTACGAGTCGCAGAATTTTTCTTAACAATTAAAACCGTGAAATTGTGGATTACCGAATAAAAAAACAAAAAAATTTACCTGCAGCGGGAACAGCCATCGTGGATCAGTCGACTGGATCGTTCCTCCTCTCGGTGTCTGAAAATAAATGAAAAAAAAAAAAATGCGTCATTGACAATTGCAATGAGTCAAACGTACCAAATGTCAATGTGTAAGGTTAGCCTTCTCGATAGAACGAATCTCTTGCGGATAACAATAACCACTTGTGTCTCTAGTTGAAATATCGCGATCTTATTTTTTTTTGGTTTTTCGACTAATTATGCTCGACGCGTTTTTTTCAGTCTAAAAAAAAACTACCGAAGAAAGATCGATAATATTCACCTGTCGAAAGTTGGAAAAATTCGGTGTTATTAATTATTGACCGAGGGACAGGTTGTGGGTGGAGGGACTAGGCCGCCTAGATCCCTATTGACCCGATAAGCCAAGTCCCTTTACTCAACTCGACTATGACACGACTCCTCTCTCTTGGGGAAAATTGATCGAACAACGAACGTTGTCGTGCGGCTGCTGTGCACTCTACACACGAACTCTCCTCTGTCCTCTCACTATGTTTCACACACGCGTATATTTTAACCTACCTGGAAGTCAATGGTCTTTAGACAGTGTGCGTGCACGCGAAAGCGCACGCCTGAAATTTCCGAACCACACTTGCCACCGAGCCGACGACTGCTAAGTACGTGTCTCAGCCACTATCGTCTCGATCTTTTTCTTTTTTTTTTTCTTTACTACACATATATTGTTTAGCTTAATTCGATGTAGTTATAAATTAAATCAAATAATTCTATTAAGGATATCAATTTATGACGAATGATTAATTTGCTTTGAAAGATCGATCGTGCTTTTTTTTTCTTTTTTTTAACTTGTCGTTTCAGAGTAATTGTTGAGAATATTTTATTTATTTTTATGCATCAAAGAGTGGGAGAAGAGATGAGATTTTGCATACAACGATCGAACCGCGGGGAACTGCCCACTGGCACTGCTGCCCACTAGGCGACTAGGACAGCGACCACCCATCACTGTTCTGTATCATCTATATAATCTACTTGCTATACAGAGATATAGTTATGGAATTATGCGTGTATGGATTTTATATTGTACTGCAACGACCTACCACGAGTACGTGTAACGTAGTATTACTATCACTCTGTAGCTATAGTACAGTGTGTAATTGATACAACATAACTACATCGATGATACGTAAACCAAACTGGCGGCTACTACAAGTGCGCCCCGCCAGTGCCAAGTGCCACTGACGCAAGTTAGCGTACTGCTGCCAATCCTCTCGTAATTTTTTCCCCGTCGAAAAATGGCGCTGCTGCGCTCTCGTTCGAACTCGGCTTTTAACTTCGCGAATCTTCGGGGATAATCGATATACGACGCTTCGAGCGATCGACCGAAGAGAGGAGACGACAACGACGGGGAGGATGACGACGAGAAGAAGGAAAATAATTTATTTCGAAAACGTCGAGAAGGATGGCAAAGGACATTCCATTATGTACTTTCTAACGATCATACTATATCGATGATTTTTTTCCAACAATTACCGATGCATATGGAGAGAAGGTAATATATGAATTGTCGCATATGCGTTGATTTGAAGAGTTCCGTAGAGAACGATGAGGCGAAAAAGTTAATTTTTCGGGACGCTTTTATTCTGATCATCTGTAGAATATGAAAATGTTTGCTGACACGACAGTGACTTTCTTTTTCGATGCTTTTGTCTCGAACTATCCAATAGGATTATATTTGGCGATACATCCAGGACCTTCGGGTTTGAGTCGATCAAAGGTTTTTTTATCGGAATAGTAATAGCATTTGGCAGTTTATTGGACAATACAAACGCGCAATTTTTACACTCCAGGTTATTACTGTGATAACGATGCAATTGCTGAAAATCTATGGAATTTTTCAAGCTTTTGCTTCCCGTTGCGCGTCTTAGAAAGCACACTTCTATAACTCGTGATATGTCATCAAAAGGAATGCTGAACCATTTGTCTTTTCATAAGGAAAAAACATCGTCATATTTATTGCAAGCGTCATAATTATCCCCGTTGAACACACTTTGTTTTCAATCCGACACATTGGCGAATGGCTGACAATTGTTGCTTCGATGATCGAACTATTTTCCACGCTTTGTCCATTATTATGTCCGTTAAGATCGTAAGGGTAGGTGACACGACATCAATTATATATCGTTACATAGTATTTTTGACAATTTCGCAATTTATTGGCTTCGACATCATCGCCAGCATCTTTCCAATCGTTTGCTTGCAACTCGATGCAGTGAACGCGATGATCGGCTCGGTGTGTTTATCGCAGTGCACTCGTTACAAAGGCTTTTATCATTCACCATTCATATTAATTTTATCGAAAAAATAATACTCTTAACGATGAATTTAGATAAAATTGGTCGTAGGTACGTTATTATACACATGCCGCGTGTATCAATTTGGAAAATTTAAACACGCGACGGTCTCGTGTACGCACACTTTGATTGTTAAGTACTTTGTCGTCTTGAGGTCTGATCACGTGTTAACGTTGCCATTCGAATGATTCGGACCGAATTAAAGTGGAAGGGCAATGAGCTAAAGCTCCGAGATAGAAAAAGAGAGAATTAAATTTTGTCCCTCGGGGGTCAATGCGCGGATGAATGCATTCATACCAGGATCCAGACACATTGTATTCGCTTCCATATACATATATATAAAATTAACAAACCACATAGGGAGAGAGGAGATTGAGCTCTAAACGCGTCCAATACCGCACCGTGATCTTCAATTTTGATGATCAATAAAACGTTGTAACAACTTTACAATGATGAATCACATACACAGATCGAACGTCGATTCGACCGTGTGCCATTATTCAGTGATAATCGTGTCACTGTTACGAATGTCAATGCCACGAGTTACACGAACGACAGAGAGAGCTTCGCTGTCGGGGCATTATAGGACAGTTGAGAGAAGAGCGGCGTTTGGAGGTCGCGGATGTCGTGACTCGTGTACGAGCGTTACTTACGCAAACATATCATAGCAGTTGAAGCTCATCGTTGAAACAGAAATACATTTAACTACATTCTCTATCCTCACAGTTGTCAATGTAGTTGTAATATATTCATTTATGGATGTAGTCGATCGAAGAACAATTGGATCAAAGTGGACTTTATAATAACAGCTCCCTCCCCGCGTCACAATTTTTTCGTTTCATCTCACCGATTCCATTAGCATCATTCTTCTCCGGTTACCGGTAGATAATCAAAACCACTCCGCCATGACGATACAATCAATTCGTTCAAAATCTAACTAACAATTTATTTATCATTCGAAAATTAAGAACAAAAAAATCGAAAGAAAAAATGAGAACAAATTCCACCGAATTATGCGATCCAAAAAAATCGCAACAATACCAAATTGAGTTTTTATTGTCCTCTAATAGTTGAAAAATACGATTTTGTTGGAAAATACACTTTTTTCAAAATTTATCCTGAATGAAGCTTTAGGCCTTCGAGCGGTTTTATAAATAGCGGTTTTTGTTCGTATAATGACAGTTCCTCAAACGTTTTCTTAACTTTTTTCATACTACATTTTTAGTGGTTAAAAAAAGTCTACAAATGCACGATCTTTTAATCGAGTCGAAAAATAGACCTTTACAGTATACATGGTGGTTAGTAAAAGAAAAAAAAAGATTTAATCAAGCGCGCTTCTCCGATGAAGGGTTCTTCCGAGAAATGTTGAGTCTGCTATTCGCAGCAGTTCTCTATATACCATAATCAGGTCCATATAGCGTCGGGAGCGTTCGCAAGACGTATTAGTAGGAGGAATGCTGTTGTGCTACAGGCAAAACTTGTATCCGCTGCTATGTACTTACGAGTACTACGTACGACGACGATACTTGTGCATCTCTCGTATATGTATAACTATACGTAGAAGCGGATATTTTTAAAACGCATATAGTAGTTATTAGCAATGGGTATGGTAAAGAAAAGAAGAGGAAAAAGGAGAAGATGTTCGAGTAATGAATGAATCAAAGGTATAATCATAATTAGGAATAACGTCGAGCCTCTTTATGGAGAAGGATGATGAAGGTACAAGTTTGAGCGGTGCCGATCGTGCCGTCGTGCCGCCGGTCGTGCCGCGCGGTCGTGCCAGATGAAGCAGCAAGAAACGGGATGCAAGAAGGTGGTTAGGTCGGTAGGTAATACTGGATCGGTGACTGAGTGCGGCTGAGAGTAACGTATACCCATTTGCAATGCTCATACGTACATATAGATCGGTAAACCTGTGTCGCGAACGTTAGCGTCCTTGGTAAGCATGGGTGGTGAGTAACACCGGCATCGTACCCCACGCGGCCTCTCTGCTGCCTGTTTAACTGCACCTCTTGCATCTACCGTGTGTTATACGCAAAGCCAAAGTCGTATTCTCCCCGACTACATGTACAGATAGCTTGCTATCTCTATATATGTATATTTATATATATATGTATATTACACTTACGCTTTACATAGCTTGTCCGCTGCTGGAAATTACACGAGTAGTTGCAAGCTACACGATTCGTTTGATGCCAGTTATAAACGTGCGAACGCCCCAACTAGTACGTTCAGTTCTGTTCAGTTCGGTGCAACGCGCACGGCTAAAAGTTACTGCAAAACGCGTCTCGTGCTACGCCCTTTCTATCTTTATTCTATTTTTTCCCCCTAAATTCTTCCGTAGTGCAGCATCTCTCTTTTTCACTAATTTCTCCAAATTCTACGAGCTTTCAATTTCATGCAATCCATTTTATCGTAAGATTGCAGATTACTGTTCAAGTATGGCTTGACGAGATTAAAAAAACACACATATTTTTTGTTACTCATTTTTCGAGGTCGAAGAATATTCTCCGGATAATTTGAGTTTTTGCAGCCGCAGACGCCTTGTATCGTCATTCAAGGGGGTTTATCGGGGAAAAATCGAGAGAGAGAGACAGTAAAGGTTGAAACATTTTTTTGGGTACACAGGACTATTCGGTGACGATTAAATTAGAAACGTCTCGAGTCTGTGAATCAAACAACCGAATAAAACGAGCAAATATTAACTCTCTGAGATTGTAGATTAACGTGTTTTAAGGCATTTCTTCGTTTAATTGCTTTGCGTTTAATTTTTACGAGTATAAAAATTATATATTTTCAATCGTAAAAAAGTTCCTTGCGCTCTGTAGTTATAAAACACTTTCGGTAGAACATTTTTCGGGCGTTAGTTACGCGACGTTAAACTGATTATTTTTGCTGGAAAAGTGACAAAACTGAAAATAATTGCGTAAAATCGACGATTGACCGGTATTTTTCTTTCACCAACATTACAATACGTTGAAAAACACGGAATAGATCGAAGATCGTTGGATCGGAAGTGACATTATGTAGGTAGCACGTGGAGAGACCCTGTTGATCGATAAACCTCGCCGCTGTTCAGCATTCTATAGGCAAGTAAACAAAACAGGATTTTACTACAGTTCTATTATTAGACCCGCATAACGAATAGAATTCTCGAATATGCGTACTATCGCGCAAACACGCGAAGGAGAAAAATTATGTACGGTAGTTTGAAACGCAGTTGATTTATAGTCATATATATATTATCGAAGTATCGTGTATCGCGATGTCGAACAAAGTATCGTTCGTACTCAACGCAATGGTTATGTTGTACCGCAACGCGTTACTGCAAAACGCAGACATACAAAGACTCAACTGTATGGCGATTCAACGATTCGCCGAACGCCGAGTTAATTTATTTGACTCTGACATACGCAGTTGTATACGTACGACTGAGGTAAATCGATGGTTCATTATTTCTCGAAGCCTGTATGTCGAGTTTCATTAGCGATTTAAAATGCGCTCTATCAACGCGGTTAAATTAAAAAAATCCTTTCGACTCAACGTCGCAGTACCTCGACGTACTAATAGCCAACGTTGTAAATTAATTCTCGAGAGTATCCTGTATGGCGCCAGCAATTACATCTACTTATACGTACTGCCAATAAAACTCGAGGAAAGAGAATAAAAAAATAAAAAATAATTTATACAGTTGAACCTTTCGTAAGTGATGAGCTCGGGACCAGCGACCTTCCTTGAGTTGTACTTCCCCTACATTTCCCACTACATTGGTAAAAAACGAGCATTGCTCGACCAGTCGCGGCCGATTGCGGCTCGGAAAGCCTGGAGGGAGCGTACGCAACGCGCATGCGCGTGCCAATGATGGGGATAGCTTCGAGGAGAAAGTTGCAACAACCTTTTGAAGATCCGTTTTATAACTTCGTAGAGATCTATATCTCTTTACGAGATATATCAAATAAAATAGATCTCTTTTGAACTTCAAAGAGATTCCACTGTATAATTAAATGCTGATTAATAGGCGAATAACATTAAATCAGTTTTCTGACGATGTATCTGCGAAACACGCCAGCAGGAAATGATATTTAGCGAATGCAAGCGAACGGAGAATTTCAGTAATTTTTTTTTTTTTTTATAAAAATTTCAAGGCTGTCGAGCGCGAAGCGAGACCGTCGTTGTTCGACGAAAATGTTAAATGCACCTTCTCGGAGGTTGAGTACCGCGGGAATAAGGGTCTTTTCTACGGAAAGCTATAATCCTTCACGCTTTCTCCGCTGTTCTTCTGTCTAAGCTTCGCAAGCTTTCACAATTTACAACAGCTCAAATATCCCATCGAATATCTAAACCGGAACTTGTCAAAACTCTCAAATAAATTTATTTCTGTTTCAACGTCAGAAACGTCAGAGACTCTCATAATTTTTTCACATTTCGAACTTCAATGGTGTAGAGCTGTATTACTGCAAACATTCATTTTATTTTCATACTTCACTCCGTCATTTTTATAACTTTCAATGGAAATGCTCCGCTAGCTTCCCAATTATCTAAAAATTATTTAAATCAATTATTCGTTTATTTAATGAAAACTTAACAATTATTTATCAACGTATCTTCATCAAATTATTATTTTTAAACAATGAAATTATTAATAACAATTTTCAAAGCGAAGTAACAAATTCAACTCTCATGGAAAAGGGAAATTTGTTTTGTCTTTTCACAATTAAAAATATATTTTGTTATTAATTCATCAAATATATCCATATATTATTTTTTTTACATATCGACGATTTAGAAACAGAAGGGCGTATCCAACGTAATTTAACATGTAAAATAACGAGGCGTACGCCCTTCGTTTCCTTAATGGTTAATATAAACCTATAGAAACAATTTCAAAAATTCCAGGTTTATATGCGCACGAAATTTATAGCAGAATAATGATGAAAAATAAATGGATTTTTGTACGATAAAATTAAAGGAAATTATTGAATATAAAGTACCTTTATATATGGTAAAATTAAAGCAAATTATTAAATTTAAGGTACTTTTATAGAAAAATTTAAGTAAATTACTAAAAGTAAAGTAGTTTTTAATTTACTTTACATTAATTTTCCATCATAATTGTACATTAAATCTAATGTATTATTTTATGCATTCCAGCATCGATACATTGAATTTTCAGCAATTTTTTTTTTTTTTTTTCGCGAATTGTACACAATTTATACTCGTCTCTCTAATATCAGAAGGTCTTATATTCTCCAAGCCTCGAAGCTCTACGCCCTTTTTACCCCTTTTCCTCACGCGATACCCCGGTGGATAAGTGCCCATACTTCGGAAACGCTAAAGTGTTAGTTCGTAGCGAAGTGTGCGCATACACAACGACGGGGGGGTCTTGTAACGCGATGCAATAGCCGGCAAAGCATCAGTGCGCATGCTGCTCCGAAGGTTTCGCTTTCGCCGCTGCTCGCCGGCCGGTCCTTTGGCCGTTCCTCTTCTTTGCTCCCTGTCTCATCGGGCGACGGGCCAAGTTCCATACACCAGCAGAGAGATATCTTTTCGTAACGTGTCCTTTATATATCTTTCGATCCCGAAGCCGTATTTTCGTGTAGCGTTTGCGTGTGGATACTGCAGGCAGCATCCAGCTGAACGTTAGTAACCGGCTGCGCGTATTCGCTGGCCACGCGCTGCTGCCGGGGGCTACTCTACACGCTCGGATCGTTTATAAGAGCAGGTGAGCCAAAGGACGATAAAATTTTTTTTTTTTTTTTCAATCTTTATCGTCAACGATACATTAATCCTCGATAAATGTTTTTTTCCTTGTACCGTTTGACCGAACATATCTTCGGATTGTGTTAATTTACATCAATCATTCGTATATAAAGAAAAAAAAAAAAAGTGTGTCTACCACTGTGTGCCGAGTGTTCTAATAGTTGGTTGAATAGACCGACTGATCACGCGATGTTGGTGGTGGCGAGAGTCGCCGCATCGAGTCTCCGCGTA
Source organism: Cryptus armator (assembly GCA_963971235.1). NCBI lineage: Eukaryota > Metazoa > Arthropoda > Insecta > Hymenoptera > Ichneumonidae > Cryptus > Cryptus armator. The sequence goes on along the minus strand of OZ020234.1, from coordinate 24,024,326 downwards.
TCCGCGAGAGAAGCCGGCGAGCCGGCGAGTTTTTAACTCCCACTCTTGGGCCACGTGCGTTCTAGTGACCGGTTGGAGAATAAACACTATTCAGCTACTTATAGTTCCGAGTTTTCCGTGAGCCTTTGGCATCGATGGCACGCGTTGAAGCTACGATCTAATTCTCTTCTGGTCGACAACACCGACACTCACTCCGGTTACCCGAGCCGCGAATGATAATGATGTATCTTCGTGGCATTATCGCCCGAAGCATCGCGTATGCTATGCCTCAACGCTTCGCCGTTTGCGCAATTAACTAAGTTTATGTACATATCTGCCTTTCGGACGTCGCCGACGATGTCTGACCTATAAACTATAAATAAAGCAAATGTCGCGAATTAATCTGAATTAATCACCGGAGAGGCCAACGGAAAGAGAACGAGAGGGAAAGAAAAAAAAAAGAATTGATGCAGAGGTCGAGACATGGCGCGGCTAGAGTGTCAGACGAAGAGAGCTTTGGAAGTACTCGTGGACGATGAAAAAAAAAAAAAAAAAAAAAAAAAAAAAAAAAAAAAAAAACGAAAAAAAAATGGAAAGTATCGCCCATTGGCGGAGGGCCTCGAGGCCAGTAGTCGTTCGCGACCCGACCGATCGATGTTCCGCCGTGGCATAGAGCCTGAACTCAAAGCAAGAGCAGTAGCACCCAGTGACGACGCTGACGACGGCGACGACGACGACGGCGATGACGACGACGAGTTATACATATGTATGGGTAGGTGAAGCATAGTGGCGCCAGAACCGATGCTCCCACGGTAAACTATCCTTTTGCTTCTCCGGTAGTCTCTTCGACCCGCTTGCCCCCGTTACCTATCCAGTTCGACGGCATTCGTTCGTCGGGAAAACGAACGAACCGACGCAAACCCAATGCATTCCTTACAGGTGCATTCGAGATTCGATATCGATAAATGATTTTCGATAAATTTTGCACTTGACTTTTATAACGATGGTACAATTACATGTATACACGCGAATTAGTTTTTTTGACATTTCTCGAAAGAATTGCATAAGAATTTTGAGTTCACAATATTGATAACCCTTAACATATCTTTTACCAACAATGTTCGGCATTTAGATTTTTTTGCCTCGAAAACGTTAATTATTTAAATTTAAATTTGATTAAAATGAATAAAATAGACCGACGGGGATAAGTGAAAAACTTCTTTGACCAAAATACGTCGATAAGCACGAAGAGTTCTCTGAAGCGCTGTCCATGCGCAGTATACATTGCGTATCGAATAATCGAACGATAGCTGAGGATACAAGTATCGTGCGATGTGTACACGACGGGCCGATCATAGCGCGCAGCTTATCTGCGGACGTAAATATCGCAGTAAGGAAATGGAGCAAATAACATACGCGAACTTTAAACATCTCTACAATTTTATACGACTCTCGATATTACATCGCGAAATATAAAGATAATAATTATCTTCTAATTGCAGCGTAACGATGTATCCTCGATTCGCGTGTCGCCGTTGCATCGATATAGTCGCTATCCACGCTTATCCGACAGGACCATACGAATCGATGGATAGCACGAGAGTATATGTCTGATTTGCGAAGTGCTTGGTAAACGTTAACGCGAACCCGAGAGCAAACGAACGCCCTTGCAAGGCAAGGACAGGTTTGACACCGTCGCACCACCGGCGAGTTGTCTCATTGAATGCACCACCAAAGCCCCGGAGAGTGCATTCTCTCTCTCTCTCTCTCTCTCTCTTTCTCGCCGTACAAGCAGCAACAGTAGCCATAGAATAGAAGTAAACGCGGAGATGAAAAGATAAAAGAAAAATAAAGCGAGAATTCACTCTCGCAGGACGCAAGGATTTTTTTTGGTCGAAGGAAACCAGTCGTTGGATGTATATATATATATATATATACAGTTTTCGCAGCGGTGGGAACTAGCGGAGAGAGAGTCTCTACAAATAGCCTTCGGGTTATGCCTGAGAGTTGATCGTCGTCGTCGTCGTCGTCGTCGTGACGATGTGGTGGTGGCACGGCACGGACGTCGAGAGAGCAGCACAGTGGCAGTCGCATCGGCGACTGCTACACCGACATCTATCTAAAAGGGGATAACCGTGCATCGCCCGAGCCGAAGGAATTTTTATGGGAGAAAAAAAAACGAGGCTCCGAAGACGTTCGTGAATCCCACTGCCCAGTGGCCGTGTGTAGACCGATGGTGGTTACCACGAGGGCGACTATCGTTATACGCGCGAAGAGGGAGATGCATCGGAGATGCATGTCCGGCGAGAAAACCTCCTCGGCACGAGCTTATGCACCCTAAGCGCCTTAATGCCAAAGAATTTCTAATTAATCACTCGATATCCGCGACAACGAAAAAAAATAACGAAATTGCACTTTATTTCGTCGAAGAGACATTTCTTTTTATTCCGTATTTTTCGGAAAAAAATAATGTTAGGTTCTTTTTTTTGTTTGTATAAACAATCGAATTTTTTAAAATAATTTTTCGCAACCGATACAAAATTTGACAATTTTTGTTGTTGTAATAACAATTGAAATATTGTGTATTTTTTTTTGTTCTAAAATTTTTTGCGAAAGCTGCAAATATTTGATAAATATGTTGATAAATACTTTCAATCCTTTCGCTCCCAGCGAAACACATAAATTGGTGAAATTTCATTTTCAAACAAGTTCTCGGTACTCAGCACGTCCCACCGTGATCACTTTATCGTTCGCAACGATTTTTTAAAGAAAAGTAAATGATGGAAAAAAGCAGAAAATATTTACTGCGTTTTGCATTTGTAGCGACAACAAATTATGGTTAAAAAAAAGGATAATAGTAAATTATGTTTGATATTCATTGATAAACTGACGAGAAAATACTGAAAAATTGGTGCATTGGTGTTTCGGTATTCTATGTCCGAAAGGGCCAATGCCGATTTTTTTTCTCTATGAACTGACTATACATATACGTATATTATACGTATACCTGTTCGTCGCTACGGTCGCTCTGGTGTTTTCGCTTTATGGATTTTATCGGCAGTGCGGTAATTGTCGTTGCGGCAAAACATATACGTATTCAATGTTTGTACGTGTCCTTAGCACGAACATGCTGCGCTCGCAAATACTTTGAGCCGACCGTCACGACTGTACCACCGCCGTAAAGTTTCATGCGCTAATCATTCGTTGAATTTTACTTCCCGAGGCTATTTATAAGTTTACCACATACCTACAAGTTTAATATATCTTTTTTTTGTGAAACTACGAGTAAGAAATGTATTGCAACGATTGAAAAATATTTGCAGCAAACTTGAAATTTTATTTTTTAATTATTAATCAATTTCTAACAGATCGAAAATTTCAAATAAAAAAAATAGCCTACTTGCTGGAATGATTCGGTTGCAAACATTCCGAGTGTCCTTTAAATCTTTTCCTTTAAAAAAGGGCTGAATATACAGTCACGGGACGCGCAGTTGGAAGTAAAAGAAGATTGAGAAAAAGAAGAGAAGTTGAAGATGGATTAAAAACCCCCCACAGAGATGGAACGTTGAAGTCACATACAGGTAAGAGAATCGAAATATCGTTGGGGCTCGTAGCTTCTTCTGAGATACGAGCGAAGAACGCAAATCTACCAAAGGTGGAAGAGGAGAAAGGCGAAAAAAAATAAAATAAATAAATAAAAAAAAGAATAAGAAAAATAAGGAGGAGAAGTTGAAGATGGATTAGGAAGAACCTTTGGTAAGAGATGCAACGTTGATGAAGTTGCATACACGCGAGAGGATTCGAAGATATCGCACGGGGGGCTGCCGTAGCTTCTTCTTCTGCTTCTTGCGCTAAGCGCTGGACAGGATGAAACAGTAGGATCGCAGTGGTAACTCGGCTTTGGAGGACTTTACAGGGAGGAAAGAGCAATGGGTGCGGCGACGACGATCCCAACTGGTCGCGGTACCTTATAGAAAACGAGTACCTCGCTCACCTCGACTCGACTGGCTCGCTGGTTCACTGGGGCCCGAGGACTGTCGACGCGCAGCTTGCCGGCGCTTGCGGTGAAGTCTGAAAAATCCGTCGTGTACGTGTCAGTTCGAGCTGAATCGTCGCGCGGGAAGCACGACTCTGTATCCACAGAGGAATATACGCACGCGACAGAGGACCTATTTTTTCAACACTCTCGTCGTCACGATATACATTCGTCTGTAAATTTACCACGATCATTATTCTACTATCGTTCGATGTGAGTTTTACCCAATTTCTTCAAATTTCTACGAAAATTTGTCATCGAAATTTCCGAGAAATTATTCGCGGTCATAGCGACACACCGCATATACGTGAATTATTATCTTTCGATTGGGGATGGTGTGCGCGACTTGCCAACTGTGATATTCCCACGAGTTTGTATTACACACACGTTTACGTATAGTTAAAAATCATTTGGATTGAATATTTATTTGCCCAACACTTGTCACACTTGTTTTTCGGCTTTCGACTAATTTTTTTTGCAAATATTTCCGATCTTCAATGTAATTTTTTTTAAATATGTTTTTATCCGATATCCAGAACATACCGGTTGTTTGCTCGTGTATTAAAAAAAATAAGAATGAAGATTCGCGCGATTTTTAATTTATGATATCGAAATATTTGCAAATTTGTTTTAGCCTCTGGAATTTTTTTATTTTACAATATAATCGACTTATGAATTTTCCACGATGAAATAGCTCGCAAAGTTGATACATTGTTTTCGTAGAACTTCCTTTCGCAATCCATAATTTGTATTCGATGACGCCGCGTTCTATCAGTTCGAATATACGAAAGTAAGTAAATAAATACAATTTAACGCGTGGGAATGCCTTCAATTGATAAAACACGTACGACGTTCATTGACAAGGCAAACGGAAGTGAAGAGTTAAGTGTGCGCGTGGCCTTCTTTTATCGGTGCTTCAACGAAAAAAAAAAAAAAAAAAAAAAAAAAACAAGAAAAATAGTTAAAAAAGAAACGACGATGAGAATGCGGAAGTATTATTTACTCTTAAATTGTTGCGTTATATCCTATAGCAGCGGTAACCCTTCGCACACTTGGCTGCTCACCTTCGCCGCTGGGGAGTCTCGTACTTTTAAAAATATTTAACCTGCGGTTTGGTATATACATATATACGTGTTCATCGTATACGGTAATCTTGCGGTTTAAGTCGCGCGTGCAGAATCACGGCGAATACGAATATCACGGATAGGCGCCAATCGGATTGTCGTCGGCGTTGCACAGTTGCGGACAAACTGAGATTGCGATATAGCGCGAAGCTTTTCCATGTTAGAAAAGACACGCGACTACGCGGATGAAGGAACAGCCGCGAACCCGAGGATTCTTTGGCTCGTTTTCTTACCTAGGGGTCTAAGGCTAAATGTGGCTTTGTCCTATTATAAGATATAACGTCGGCGGTATACGGTATACGTTACGCTTTTAGCTGCAAATTGCTTCCCTATCGCCGTACTCGCGAGCTTCGGATAGACGAAGTTCAGCGCTGCAATGCGGCTCTTGTCCTTCAACTATATCTGTGCCTAACATTCGCGTATCAATATTAATCGCTAAACAAGCTATCTTTCCCCATTTTCCTTGACCCTAAGCCTTGAAATTGGCAAATTCTATAATAGTCAATAAGTTCATTTCATCCGGTACTGCGTAAAAAAAAATAATCATTCAATATACCGATACTGGAAGTTTTAATACATAAACCGGCGCATTAAATTTAATGTACAATTATCGTGGAAAATAACTGTACAGTATATTAAAAACTGTGGATTACTTACTGTACATTTATTTTTCATCAGCATTGTACATTAAATTTAGTGTACCTGTTTTCGAATAAAAATTTTGGATTTTTTTTTTCATTTCTTTTTAATAATGAGTTTTTCATAATTCGCAGGTAAAACCAGGACGAGAATCCGCACAAGAATCTCGAAGAATTATTGAGGAGGAACCTTCGCAGTAGAGAGAGAGAGAGAGAGAGAGAAAGTAGGAAAAAGGAAAGAATCTGAAGAAATAACGAGGAAGGATGGCTTATGACGACGTTATTCTTCGAATGGGGGAGTTTGGGAGGTACCAGCGTCGAATCTACCTGCTCCTTTGCTTACCCGCGATATCTTGCGCTTTTCACAAGATGGCCGGTGTGTTTCTCGGGGCTAAAATGAATACCAGGTAATACAATCGTCGATATGCATATTGAAAACGCGGCGATAGTCGAAAAGTTTCCGTACAAATTGAATTGTCCGATAAAAATTTCAGGTGTCTACTACCGTTCGAAAATATTGATAATGCGTCGTATAACGTGCCCTTTATGAACACGTCGTATCCGTGGGATCGAGAAATTAACGGTTGGTCCCAATGTACACGACTAGCCGTTGATGTCGCTTTGAATTCAACGAGGCTGAATGATATGGAACACGGCGGCGTCGGCGAGGACAGCGGCGGTGGAATTATAAGCAATCGTACGCGAAGATCCGTACAAGAAGGAGGAAAAGACATTTTTTGCGAGCGTTACGTATTTGACACAAGCGTATACCAAAGTACGACTACGTCGGAGGTAAATTTTATCTCAACTATTATTAAGTTGAAAGTTTGAACGCTACGAGCGCTGATAATTTAATTCGGTCGAAATGGAAAATGTCTAACTACGCAGATACGAATAGGCGAAGATTCGTGTTTAGGGTTAAAACGAAGCTCGTATATAATGTATGAGATTAAAAAATGAGGAAAAATGTAAATAATCGAAAGATAAAATTGATTGATTTCAGTGGAATTTGGTTTGCGACAAGGCGTGGCTGAGAGCTACGGGGGATGCGTTGTTCATGGTAGGAGTCATGCTTGGCTCGATGATATTCGGTGGTTTGTCCGACAAATTTGGACGTAGACCAATTTTCTTCCTGTCTTTAGTCATCCAGCTCGTCGGCGGAATTCTAGTCGCTGTTGCCCCTGAGTACATATCCTACGTTATCTTCAGATTGATCGTCGGATCGACGACAAGCGGCGTTTTCCTCGTGGCCTACGTTATCGGTAATACACGCCGTACACTATTTCACGCCTCACAAATTTCAAAGTCCCAAACTGACTCGATTCAGTCAAAGTAACAAACAAAAAGGCGAAAACAATAAATAGTTCGAAAGCAACGAGCGTTGATAACTATTTCTTGTTGTAGATTATTCTTGTATCTTGAACTTTGTCAAGTCGGCTCCATTATAAAAAAATCTCTACGAATTTCCTCGATCTTAGAATTCCCAACAGACAACGGAAAAATAAAATGATTATCCTCTTCTTTAGGCGTGAAAAACAAAGCCTGTTTGCCTGTTGTGTACTACCAACTATTCTGGTCACAAGGAGGGCGAACCGTGCCGTCTGATCGTAACTTCTCACCTGAATTATTTTGTATCCAAATGTTTTCAGCTCTCGAGATGGTAGGACCGAAGAAACGTTTGGTCGCCGGTGTTGGATGCCAATTGTTCTTCACAACTGGTTATATTATGACTGCGGGATTTGCGTATCTCATAACCGACTGGCGAACACTACAGATTGCCATAACCGTGCCGAGTATAGCTTTTCTCGTTTATTGGTGGTAAGTTTTGTCAAACATCATTTGCCGAGACTAAACTAAATAACATTGCTATGTAAAAAAACAACAAGAAGAAAAAAATTCTTCTTTCGCCGCAGGTTCATACCAGAGTCTGCGCGTTGGCTATTGACGAAAGGACGCGTCGAGGAGGCTAAGGAACTGTTGCATCACGCGGCTAAGGAAAACGGGGTACATTTACCGCGCGAAAGTCTCGACAGTTTGCTGAACGATACTACCGGTGGTGCGAGTACACCGGACATTAAGAAACCCTCGTTACTCGATCTATTTCGTTATCCGAATCTACGAAGAAAAACTTTGCTTCTTTTCTTCAATTGGTGAGATTTATTAAGGAATAATTGTTCGTCATGAATGAGCTATGTTACTTGACAAAGTTACTTGACAGGCAGCGGCCCGAAGAGTGACGTCGTTATAAAAGTTGTCGAAATGTATACGAAACGAACGCTATGTACCGCAGGCTTGTGAACAGCGGAACTTACTACGGCTTATCGTGGAATGCCTCCAGTCTCGGTGGTAACGACTATGTCAACTTTGTCATATCGGGTTTCGTCGAAGTGCCCGCATACACTTTTCTCATCTTCACACTCGATCGTTGGGGCAGAAAAATCATACTTTGCGGATGTATGCTTGTCTCGGGTGCCGCTCTACTCGCGATTCTCTTCGTACCTGCGAGTGAGTTTTCATTCTTACCGAAAACACCGAAAAATTTTAAATATCGCTTTTTTTTTTATTTTTCTCACTCAATTCGATGTTATTTGCAGCATCTACGGGGATACGTGTTGCACTTGTTATGATCGGCAAGCTCGCGATTACGTCCTCTTATGGCGCCATTTACGTATTCACCGCCGAGCAATTTCCCACGGTGGTTCGTAACGTCGGTCTCGGCGCCAGTTCGACGTTTGCTCGTATCGGTGGCGTAATCGCACCCTGCATCAACCATCTGGTCAGTCAACATTCTATTTCAATTTATTTTTATCTTTTTAATTATCACGTCTACAAAATTGTGTGTTAAAAAAAATGTATGTATAGTTCATTTTGGTTTTTCCCCTCTTCAGATTAATCATTTTAATATGGAAACAAAAATTAAACTGTTTTTTTTTTTTTCGTCACAGTCGGAAATTTGGATACCGTTTCCATTCGTGATATTTGGAACTTGCGCTCTAGTCGGAGGATTGTTGTCTCTGTTGTTGCCGGAAACGTTGAATAAAAAATTACCCGAATCTATACAAGATGGGGAATTGTTTGGAAAGTAAGTTAATTCACGCAAAATAACTTCGACGCGGATAACTTGTACTAGTCTTAGTGATCATAATTGCGTGTTTTACAGGAAAGAATCGAGTATCGAAAAGGAGAAAAGAAAACGACGTCGTCAACAGCAACAATTGGACGTCGATCAACTGAACGAAATTGAATCGATAAAACCGTTGAAGCCACAAGAGAACGGTGTACACGATCGGAAACAAAACGGATGACATTAATTTAGCCCTTGGACTATATTTGTGAATTGGGTGTTTATTGGCAGTATTTATCGCAATCTCATCGATGATAGTAGTGGCGTAGCAGTTTTTTTTCCTTTTATTTGTTTTTTTTTTTTTTTTGCGCGCAACGCAAAAAAATCTGCATACGCTGCTACGTCTACCGGAAGTGTCGACTTCGTCGCGGCTGGACGAAACGAATATCGACGCCGGAGTGTTGTTACACGCGTTAAAAAAAAAAAATCTCTCCCATCGTTCATTACGTATTACTTATGTACCTATAACTGATATGTTATCATAGTATTGTTTGACGAAAATCTGCTAGAAAAAAAAAACAGTGCTCACGGCTCAACGAGTTCCGACAGTTGGATCGGCCGGACGCAATCGAGTGCGAAAAAATAATGCCGATCGAAACTCTGAAATTGATAACACGAGACTTCGGGAGTGAATTAAAATACATTGGGATAGACTCTCGTTTCGCGGTCGGAATTATAACGAATAACTAAAAGACAAGCGAGCGAGTTGCCGGGTTCAAAGGGAGAATCTTGTGCCAATAATAACTGGAGCTCATCGAGCTTCGATAGTTATTATACCACAATCTGTATTAATACCGAATCGCCCTCCCGACGTACTGAATAACAATCAGTACCGATTTGTTTCATTTCTTTTTTTTTTCTCGCTTTTGTCATCAGCACAATCGTCGACAGAAGAGACAGAGTTCATTTCGCATAAAATATTACATGTTTGTATAATTTTTGAAAACAAAAAAAAAATCAGTTATTATTTCTCTTATGTATACTATTTCATGTAAATGCCGTACCAAATACAAGGTAAAAGCTTTTACAACGTTTTTAACAACGTCTGTCTTGAAGAATTTTATTTAAAAATCTGAAACATAATGATATAAAAAATAAACATTTTTTTTAGTATTAAAACATCTACGCACGCTACCTGCCTACGAGCGGTTTTTATCCTACGCGTCGTAAAATTATCGCAAATTTAAGGTGTGTGCAGGTAGATATATTTAAGTCCGGGAGATAATTAATATGCAACAATGAGTCATTTATGCGATAAAAAGGTCTCTATTATCGTATTCGAACGTCGGTAGAACGGCATGCCGTTATAACCGACCGTCCAAATTTTTATCAGCCTGGAATTGCCTGAGAGGAAATAGCGTGGCGCTCTACTCGTATCAGTCTCTCCTCTAAAAGTCCGCTGTGTTCCAACCAGTGCTGTACCAAGCCTCAGTGCCAAAACACACAAACTCGTTACGCGGGCGAAACTTGCGAGGGTAATCGCGAGTGATACACAGCACACAGCGGTCGTGGGTCGGTTACGAGACGATCGTTCTATCGAATCCGAGACACGACGACGTTGTCGTCCCTGCAAAAGACGACACTGGGAGGGACTTATCAACGAAATAGATTCACGAAAGAAAAATTAAAGCACAGTTCGATAACGAGAGTAGAAAGAGTCCTGGTAACGTCCTCGTTGTCGTCGTATCGTGAGTTAAAAAAAAAATGATGGCGAGCTGTATGAAAAACGTCGGGAGTCAAGCCTCGCGAAGAAACGTGAGTCTCGTGAAAAAATAAAAAATAATAATAATGTTATTTAGTTCGACACAGATTTTACCTGACGAACCAATTAATCGATGACCTTCCAGGCTCGCTTGCTCTTTCATTGCGAACTTTGCAGTTTCTTTTTGCATTCGTTGTATGCGTCTTGTAACCGGCCGTTATTTTCTTTTCGCGAAATTTTCAACAATTTTTTTCGATACTTCCCGGAGTCACCTTTGTAGTCACCTTCGAATTATTATTACCGACGAACCGATAATCGCGCGATACTTGTGATTCATTCTTTAAATCTCTTTTTTTCCTAACTACTAAATCCTGGCCAATGCGACAAGTACGGCACATGGAGCGAGGTAAATATTTGTCAATGTCAGTCACGAGTCTAAGACGCTGGATTACACTTTTACATTTATTTCTTAGATTATTTTATTATTTTTTTTCTACCGCACGTCTCGTTCTTTCGTAAGAGTTCGTTTAACGATTTGCAAGCTTTGCCCGTTGGGTCATTGAAGTGCTATAACCAACGTTCCGTCGACTGGCGCGTGAAATACGCATTAACAATTTACAGATACTGGCCTTATTCTCCGCCAAGAAGAATGGTTACGCCACGGAGGCAAGTTTCGAGACGAAACCCTTCAGACTTCACAAATTGGAGTCCGGACCGTCGACCAAAGTTACCGTCAATCGAGACGACGCTATAAAATTGTACAAACAGCTGCACACGGTACGTCGCATGGAAACGGCAGCCGGAAATCTTTACAAAGAAAAAATTGTCAGAGGTTTCTGCCACTTGTACTCTGGCCAGGTAATTTTTTCCTTTCTATTTTATTCTCAGAAATTCTTTGCTCTTAATCGTTGATTTGCATTTAATATGAATATTCGCCGGTTGCTTATCATTTTTTTAGGAAGCATGCGCCGTCGGTATGACCGCCGCTTTGCGTCCGCAAGATTCTGTGATAACGGCTTACAGAGCTCACGGCTGGACGTATCTAATGGGAGTTTCGCCGGTCGGCGTTTTGTGCGAACTAACGGGACGTCAGAGCGGTAACGCTCGCGGCAAAGGTGGCTCTATGCACATGTACGCGAGAAATTTTTATGGCGGTAACGGTATCGTCGGTGCGCAGGTATATTTGATTTTTACTTCAATCTTCAAAAGATTGATAAATTTTTTTGATTAGTAACTCATAGTGGCTCATCGTTTATGCGAATGTAAAACGCTCACGTTGAGTTTCGACGGAGGAAAACTCCGATAACTGGAAACGGTTACGATTCTAACGATCTTACGTAACGGATATGCATTTCGAATATGAAAAGTGTTTAAAATTGTAAATGTGCATTGAACAAGTAGAAATATTGAATTTATGAAAACAGTACAAATTTTGCCTGCGAGTAAAACTCAAACTGATTGAAATATGATAACTGTGCCAATCGGAGCAAACGTAATTTAATTCAGTTTAAAAACATAATTTTTCATTTCCGTTGTTTTTTTTTTTCGTTACAATTAAATCGACAATTGTAAGTTTAATTTGGTCTTATTGTTAGGTACCTCTTGGGGCGGGACTTGGTTTCGCTCATAAATACAAGGGCGACGGTGGAGTTTGTCTCGCGCTGTATGGCGACGGTGCCGCTAATCAGGGGCAGATATTCGAGGTATACAACATGGCAAAATTATGGGACGTGCCTACCATCTTCATCTGCGAGAACAACGGCTACGGTATGGGAACCAGCGTCGATCGTGCATCCGCGAGTACCGAATATTACACCCGTGGAGATTACGTTCCCGGAATCTGGGTGAGTTTTTTCTTCGTAACTCTGTTTTTCGTTTCTCTTGAGTATACGAAAAAAGTTATAAGTAGTCGCGATATATTAATTAATAATTCATAATACCTATATTTAAATATTTTCAAGGTGGACGGTATGGATGTTCTTGCGGTGAGGGAAGCAACGCGTTTTGCACTGGATTACTGCTCGTCCGGCAAGGGACCACTGGTAATGGAAACAACGACGTACAGGTACAGCGGACACAGTATGTCCGATCCCGGTACGAGTTATCGCACAAGAGAAGAAATTCAAGAAGTTCGACAAACTCGGGATCCCCTGACGAGCTTCAAAGAAAGAATTCTCAGTGCCAATCTCGTTACTGCCGACGAACTCAAGGTCAGTCGAACATATCTGTATAATTATCCATCGTACGTGTAGATAAACCGAGTTATGCATTTAAAAATCATGAATTTTTATACATTTTCGCGATTGCAGAAAATCGAGTCGGACATAAGAAAAGAGATCGACGACGCTGTTAAAATTGCAAAATCCGACAAGGAGATACCGATGCACGAGTTAACAACCGACATTTACGCGAAATGTTTGGAGAAGGAAATACGCAATACGACACCGTTCGCACCGTTGAAACATGCTAATTTAGGTCCAGCGGTAAACGTTTGAAGAATAGGAGTGAACTGAATTTCACGTCGACGGCGATAAAAAGCCCATCGTATCCCTTTAGTTAGTCAATTTGTCAATGATGGGCGACCTTAACGGTGTTGTGTAGCGTCGCGTTGTACGAAGCGGGATGGCTGTGGCTTTCGTTAAACGAGAAATGAGCTTTAATCGGTTCGTTTCGCGACGTTGCCGAGTGACAACGACCAATACGACGATAACGACGAGCGAGCAAACGAAAAAGAAAACAATAAAATAATTAATAGTTCGCTTCGGCTGCCCCGTTTCTCCCTCGCTGGACGAGTGCGATTAATTCGCGACGAGCGCACGGTCACCAAATTAATTATCGAAAGTCGCACGTTCCCTAGAACGACCCTTGCAAGATGAAAAAAAAAGAATCTTAAAACATACGCAAAAAATAAGAAAGGGTCAAAAGAATAATGTAATTCTAATAACGCGTTGTACCTGATTAAGAACGTTCTCGTAATCACGAGCCTACGAGTGAGAAACAGGAACTGCGATAATGTATGATAAATAGATTGCAATTAAAACAACTCGGGACTCGAAAACCAATGGGATTTTTCTTCGCGTATACCTTTTTCCATATTGACAACAACAAAAATTCTTCGTAGTCCGACGATCGTTATCGTCCTTAGATTATTCTTGAGAGAAATAAAAAAAAATGTATTATTGATTAGCGTCTAATTCACAGGTGGACGAGCCTCAATGGCCGATGGCGATGTAGCCGCACCCAAGAGTGCAAATAGGCGGGTGAATATCGAAGAATACCGTCTAATACAAGTACTAGTTGAATGGGCTAATGTCAAAAGGGCGGATCGAGTGTATGTAACCCATAATTTATACCGCTTCGTAGCTCTCGAATTCATCGATGATATCGATATCTCTACGCACACAGAAAGAAAACCGAAGGCGTAGGAATCTCCAGGGACAAACTTTCTCAACGATTGATTCAATCTATTCGCCGACTCTCAATTAGCAAAAATGACCATTCTCGGAATTTGTCACTCTCCGACCTGTGCACACATTCCAAATTTCGCAAACCTTTTTTTTTCGTCTATTTATAAAAAGCTTTTGGTCAATTTCGCCGTAATAAGTTTGCAGATATGTAGAAATGAAAAATTGAGCACCGAAAGGAGTTTGCGTTATGGAAAAATACGATTGTAGGAGATTGAAAAAGGTGATGGGTATGTCGAAGAAGAGTTGTCGGAGCGATTCTCGTACGCAAGTGATATTTAAATTTAGACTGTCGGATAATTACATCCGAATTATGATAGTCCGTATAAGCGGATTAGAAGATAAATGGAAGGGGACTACCGACGTCGGCAAAGAATCTTTCGGATTTTATCGTTGTCGATCCGTATCGCGGGTACGTCTACCGTTCGTTCGTTCGTTCCTTTTTTGCTCCAACAGATCCGATTGTCGAGTTTACCGCGTTTGATCGTTGATCGCACATCAGAGGCAATGGGATTGTTGCCGAAATGGTTGTATCGTAGACCTTACGTGGAGATTAAAGTGAGCGATGAATTTTCATGTGTCGGACCGAAGGCGCCGTTGCTTCGTAGAAACGGAAGTCCAAACATCAATTGGCAATGTTCGACGGACGATGTAGAGAAGGTACGTGACTGCCTCGGTGCGTGTTGCATGGCTTATTATCCGTCGATCGATCGGTTATTGCACTCGTACGTATTGTCGGAGTTTTGTAATCGTGCGTAGAGTCGGGCTTTTCTTTTCTTTTTTTTTAAACAAAACACGACAGAGGATCGTATACCGGTTTCGCGTCAAACGATAAATTGTCGAGAGAAAATTCATGACTGTTTCGTTATTATCAAATTATCACTTACCAATATAAGATACGAAGCACATTTTGTAAATTAATGAATTCATCTTTTGATCGTAAATTGGTAAAATATTTTTTTTATATATACTATATACTGTATTGTTAAAAAATGAAAAAAAAAAAAAAAAAATCGTCTTGTACCGTACTATAGAAAAATCAATGTTCCGTTACTGTTGATGGAAATCAGTATTAAAATCTAGCGACTCAATTTTTCCAATTCCAAAATAAAAATGATATTTTATGGAGTTGAAGAGACAAAAATTAAGTTAAAAAAAGTATATTGACTTAAAATAACGATTCTACTCCTGTAGCCGGTCAACACAAAGGGTATAAAGCGCCGATAAGACATTCTCGGGAGCGAAAAATTTAGCTCAACGAGTATAAATTGTCGAATTCTTTATACGCTGAATCCCGATTGTGCGATTTGAATTTTTGACGGATATGAGAAATATAAAAATAAATGCAAGCGCTCGTAGATGAGTCGTCGACAAACTTGATCGCGGTGGCGACGAGATGAAACTTCAAAATTTGACGAATATGCGGGAGGATCTTGAGACGGTATGCAATAGATATCAATGCGTACAGCTCGGATCGTGTATATAGAAATAACAAATTTTGATCGCTTCGGCGACGCTGAATGTCGGCATGTTGTGTCTGATGGATGAAGCGCGGGTGGATCGGCGATTTCCGCGCGCGCATGACATAATAATCGGGTCCGAGCAACGATGTTCGCTGACTCGAGTTCCACTTGTGAATTGACTCTTGCCTCGCAGACGAAAACGGCGAACGCAACGGTAGGGTCGTGCATTCAGAACTCTCCAACGATTGACAGCGCTACCACCGTCCCTAACTCACCAACCCCCGTTGAACGTGTACCGAACTTCAGATACTTTGAACCACCATTCGAACATCGAGATTATCAGGAAGAACAAAATCGACGGAATACTCCCGGCGAGGAGATCGACGACTCGAAAATGGTCAACCATCAAGTTGCACCTTTGTCGATAATCACTGTACAAGGTAAGTCAATTTTTATTGCGAATCCATCCTGCAGTTTTGAAAAAAAAAAAAAAAAAACGAAATACATACGACAATTCTTGAACCCTTTTAGCGACAAACCGAGATTATAGTTAGCAAAGCTGCTTAAAATTGTCTGTCAACTTTTCTTCCCCTTATTTCGTTATATTAAAAAAAATTCATTATAATTCCCTACTTAACATTTTTTTCTCTTCCTCGTGTTCTCCTGTACTATCTGTGATAGTGAAAATTTGGTAATTTTTTTATTTTTCTTTATTTTTGGTCGGATTAACATGAATGGTTATTAGTGACGAAAATTTGACAATGTGTTTCAATGTATTACAAAGATTACCGTATTGACAATTTATTTGAGGCGAAAAAAGTAAAAAAGTTAATGCAGGGAAAATTGTGAAATAACTTATTTCATAGAAAACGCGATAATAAAAAAAGTTGCGATTGCCATTTCACAGACCGTGCGTAGTAGTGGAAAATGCCCGATGTTACTCATCTGTTTATCAATTTATCTGGAAAAGTAGCTTTGGCGAGGACGAAGATTCGCGTGAGAGAGCTTCGATATGCGAAAACACTTTAATCACCTTCGCGATATCGGATTAATAATATACTACAAACTATCGATAAGAAAATAGCGTCAATAAGAAAGAGACTGGTGTACAATGAAAAGTACAAATGCCATTGTGTTTTATTCTTTCGCATTCAAAGTCTGCGTAGATTAGACTGATGAGCGATCAGCGATCCGTCGTTTGCCAGTCGTGCAGGTGGCAAAACAGCCCTTTATTCTTTTATCCCGTAGATTCATCGGATATCTGCCGATACGAGACACTTTCATGTTTCAATATTTAGATTCCCGCGGTTATAAACTCGAATACAAAAAATTGACGGTGTTCCGTGCATTTTATTTGACATGCTTTGAATTAAAGCGCAGAATCTCAATTATCGATACGTAAACTGTATGTACTGTGAATGGTAATTAATCGTCAAGAATTGCTTACGGTATATATCGATGATTCTTAACGTAACGTCGAAGTTCATAAATATAGATAAGATTTATTTCCAAATGTAGAGCGATTTCGCTTTTTACAAATCCGTTTCTCACTCGCTAATAATAGTATTCACTGAAATTAACACAATAGCTTTCTCTGTCCGAAGGTACATATTTCAACTTCAAAATTAATTTTCTCAAACAATTTCCATTGCGATTGTTTGAAAGACACTGCTCACGCAATTTCGAATTGTTATACATGAGCGGTAGTCGAACACTAATATTTTTTTATTTTATTACTTGAGCAAAAAAAATTGTCGATCATTAAAAGCAGAAAATATCGATACTTAAATTGAATTGGATTAAAATTGGCACTATGTTTATCAGGATTCATCGTATCGAAAAAATCTAAATAATAATTTCAAAAGGTTAATGCACCTTTTTTTGTTAATCAAGTTTTTCATGAATTTCCACGTGGATTAGAGAACACGTGAAACAAGTTCGGCACGTGAGAAAAGCATGACACGCGAAGAAAGCGAGGCACGTGTGAAAAAGTACGCCGCGTGTAAAAGAATTCAACGCGTGCGAATCGATAGAATTCTACGTGCCTAAACTTCGATAATAAATGTATTCGCAAACGTGTACATAAATAGCGACAGTGTGATACGCGAGAGTGTGTGTGCAACGAGACGAAAAACGTGACCGGATAATAATTAACGAATTACTCATAAAATATCGGACTCATTGTCATCTTCTCGTTTCGGATCATATCGAGAAAAAGTGGAAAAAATTTGTTCGATACTCTCGAACGATTATTTCACGTTTTATCATTATGGAACATTTCTTTTATTTCTCGCACACGTAGCGCCGGATTCGATTAAACGCGTAATAAAAATTGCACGATTGCATTTGAAGGGCACGACCGGTGAACTCGGTAAACGATTGTGGAAGTTGCGAGTACGGAAAGCGCTCTGTTAAGCGATAAGAGATAAGACGCACCTTGACGTAATCTTGAACTAGGGTGGCAGATGTAGGTATGAGTTGCCGATGGAGCGCCAATTATTGACTCTAAAATTCGACTGTCGATTAATTGCCAATTAAATTTTTTTATTTCAATCAAGACGTTTTTCTTTAATTCGGCTACGCAAGTATATTTTTTTATACTTCATTAAAATTCTATATTGATCGCGTAAACATATAACGGTTATTTAAAAACTGAATTACTACGAGATTATCAGGTGTATGAGCTGCTGATAGAATTTCAATTATTATTGACTCAAAATTTTACTGTCGATTAATTGTCATTTTTTTTTTATTCTTAAATATAATAAAGAAATTTTCTCCAATTCCACTGCGGAAGCATATTTTTTTTTCAACCTCATCAAGGATATACCGGTTATTTAACAACTGTATGCGATAGCATAAAATTGGAGACATTCGTTTCAAGTACCGATAATTCTACGGGTTACATGCGACCACACAGGATAAATCGACGTGGGAGATCGATTCGGGGATTCGATATAAAAAGCTTATTGCGTAGGCGGTCAATAACCAAGTAGGTAGCGTTTCGTACGTATTAGCAGTTTCACTTGCTACGACGTCTATAGTTGCTAATTGCTATATGGCACTTGATCGTGCGTCGTATCGCGCTATACGCAGCATCATGCGTATAACTAGACAGCACGGTAAAGCGGACGAATTTAAAATAACTTTTGATCCAATTTAATTAAAATTCAATAAAAACTTATAACTTCGAAAGCGTGTCTTGCGAAGCAATTCGAAGCATTTCAGCCAGAGTGGCGAAATACCTCAAAGTGCAGTGGGTTTTGCTTTAATGCGTCGCGTGATAATCGTTTACGATCGCTGGATACACGCGCCAATTCGCGTTACGAAATATATCGTGTTCGCACGAATGTGCGAATGTTTTGTCTTGCATAATTATTTTTAACCCGAATGCAACGATAGTGGAGAAAAAAATAATTGCCGATTTTGAATCGAAATATCTTTTGCATAATTTAGATCGAGACATTGGAGAATAGTAATGTTGGAACGTGTCTTCGAAAAAACTACGTCACCTATTCTTGAAAAACGATCGAAGCAGCTCGATCGCAATCTATTCAATGCGGATGTGTTGACGACTGTATAGAAGACCCATTGACGTTGTTCTTCCGGATGGCAGAGTCACATTACCTGCTTTAGCGTTAAGCGCCGGTGTACGTCGGACGGCTGTGTCGAGCAATTAGTTTGAGTGTCAAAGATGCGAGTATCGTTTAACTCAATTACGTGGATAATTAGCCGCTAGTTGATGAAATTCCTCTCGGTAGTAACGTTACTCATCGGTTGTCGCTTTGTATTATATATTTTCGATATCCAGGAAATTGTACTGATGCAAATCACCTGCGAGCAAAGGATCGTCTTTTATGCTGTTACAAACATAAGTATCTGCTATCAATATGTTTTTAAAAAACAGTAGGCAGTAATCACGGCATGAAAATTGTTGTTCCTCTATTAACGAAACTTCAAAAAAAATGTATCGATTGTCTCCAGAGAGAAATTATTATACTGTTATATAAAATTTTGATACATAATTATTATTATATAGATAAACTCATCGGTACTAATTTGTATTATTTATTAAATGATTTGAATAACAATTCGGTAAAGTTCCGTGACCCATATCCTCTTACTAGTACATGCTATTTAGTATTTTATTAAAAAAAAGAAAAACGTATTCAACAGAATATTACGATAGTTGTTGACAATTCAACCGAACACACAGAATACAATGCATATCGAGTCCCATATAATAACATATTGAACTGACAGACTCTATTGTTTTCATAGATGTTAATCGGCCAAAAGATCTCGAAAATGCGACAGAGTTCGAGAAAGCGATAAAGCTTTGCGGTATGTCAAATTTATTATATATAATAACCAAATTATACCCAATCCTCGTGAGTAACTCGGAGGATTAAACGCATGATTAACGCATAGGATATGGAAAATTTCACTACGGTTTCGTTCTTCTTTGCGGCATGATGTTTCTCTGCGTTGGATGTCAGAACGGTGTAAACGCATACATTCTACCATCCGCCGAGTGCGATCTTCGCTTGACCTCCGAGGAAAAAGGATTGCTGAACGTAGCTTTCCTTCTTGGTAAAAAAAATTTTGCATTTTCGATCAATTTCCTTCGATCTTAATATTGCCATAAAAAAAAAAGAATTTTGAATCCTTATAACTTACAGGAGGTGTTTTAAGCTCAATATTTTGGGGTGTCTTCGCCGACGCGTATGGACGAAAAAATATCTTAGTCGGAACAATGCTCATCGATGGAGTACTTACTCTTGTCTCGAGTTTTTCTCAAACGTTTCACGTTCTTCTCGCCTTTCGAGCAATCAGCGGTTTCACGTGAGTTAAATCCATGAAATAACAATTACTTTTGTTATTTAAATAAAATTAGTTAAATACAAAAACAAAAGAAATCGATAATAAATGCAAGTATCAGTGGATATATAATTGGTCGGTATTGTATGATTTTTTGTTGTTGTTATTAGAATTGGAGCACCAGGTTCCTTGATTTACACTTATCTCGGTGAATTTCACGCGGCGAAGCAACGAGTCAAGAGCATCTGTTACGTTGGCTTTTTTTGGACTCTCTCGTGGCTTATATTGCCGGGTAAGTTAAAAAAAAAAAGACATTTTCATATTGATTTTTATGCAAACCTACAAAAATAAATATTAAATGATTTAATCGTAAATTGCGTTTGTCGCAGGTCTCGCATGGATGATAATACCAATGCCATTAAAATATGAATACGACGGTTTTCTCTATAATTCTTGGCGTTTGTATCTCGCTGTTATCGGACTGCCGACCCTCCTCGTTGCAGCTGTACTTACGACGTACCCGGAGAGCCCAAAATTTTTACTCTCGCGAGGTAGAGCCGACGAAGCTCTGGATGTTCTTCGTGATGTGTACGCGAGTAACAACGGACGCGACAGAAATGACTATCCGGTATGTCAATACATTAATAATTCATAAATATTAGAAAGCATAAGAAAGCAGCGTATCAATTGGACGATAATTTACTTGGAAATATGCAGCGATAATTTACAATTGAAATATTATTTAAAAAACAAAAGAATATAATGTGCTTTCGAATGTATTTTGTAAATACGATTTCGCAGGTAAAAGTTTTAGCTCCTCTCGACGAAGGACAGCAGTGCGAAAAGAAAGCGCAGATCAGTCGGAAGAACAGTGGTGGTATACGGAGATCGAGTTTAGTAGCAGTTGGCAATTTTGGCGATGGATGCCACGAAAGGCAGTGTCCGGGAAGTCGAGATCTCGAACAGGAAAGATCGACACTCGCTTTTGAATTACTCGGGAACGTTTATCAACAAATACGATCGCTCGGCTCGCCGCCACTTTTTAAATCTGCTATACTCTGCTGGAGTATTTATTTCACCAATATGTTTGGGTAAACAAAATCGCCTTTCTTCATCCGATTTTGGGGTTTTTTTTTTTCGTTTTTTTTTTTTGCCAAAAATATCCGAACGATTGATCGGAGTACTGAATTAAAGTTGCATTCATTTTGCAGTTACTACGGACTCGGGCTATGGTTTCCGGAACTCTTTAATCGTTTCGAAAACTATTACAAACTTCACCCGAACGTGTCGGTCAGCGTTTGCGAACTATTTTCACGTATTAATGAGACCGTCAGTGTCGAGGATACAATGTCATTGGTTCGTCCACCGAGCTGCGATGGTAAAAGTATCGACGAACGAGTCTTCGTCAATACTTTGACTATCAATGGGGTTTGTCTTTTGGGAAACGTCGCCTCCGGTTATCTCGCTGATCGAGTTGGCCGTCGCACGATACCAGGTAATACACACTTGTAACAATCATTTCCTCGTATTAATCGAAACGTTCATCCGGCAAACGGGCGTTACAAAGCGCCGTTACGTTTGAGTAGAGTTTTTTCTTTAAATCCCTTTTAATCTCATCTACCGAGATTCTATTTCAATTATTTATTGATTATAGCTTTTTCGATAACCAATCTATTTGATTATTGGTAATTACTGCGCTTTTTTTTTTCGTATTTTTCATAACAATATTAATGTACCTTTTTACTTAATAACGATTTGTCAACAATTCAATAGTAATGTCACAAAATGAATTAATGTTGATGAATTGCTGTTACAGTGACGACAATGCTGGCAGCTGGATTAGCGGGTTTCGCGATATATTTCGTGCGATCATCAGCTCAAAATCTAATCATCGCTTGTCTCTACTCGTTGGCTATAACAACGGCAAACTTTGTTATAGGCAGCGTCGTAGTCGATATATTTCCGACGCATGTAGGTGCAGTTGCGATATGTATGATGACGTGTTTCGGAAGAATCGGTGCTATTGCGAGCAATCTTGCATTTGGTATGCTGCTGGACATCAGTTGCGAAGTGCCCATCTTTCTCGTCGGGGGTATCGTCGTTCGTAAGTACTTTTCTTCGTTTTTTTATATATCTATTCTATGAAGTTTCGATTTACGAAACTCTAAAAATTTAATTATTTTCTCTAAAATGTATACATTTGGAAGCTATTTTATTTATCACATTATTTTTTTTCATTCAACTGTTGGGTTTGCGACTGCAAAGTATATTTTCTTATAGTGACGAAAAATTGGATCAATTTTATTAAAGTAAAAGTTTCTATGGAGTCGAGATGAATCGGTTGCGCTATAGTTGTGAATCAATTGAATTTCATTTCCATCGTTATCACTACAGTGCAATCATAGTTTCGATTGAAAAAAATGTTTCAGTTGGAGGATTATTAGCATTGCTCCTACCACCGGCGAAAAGATGAGAGAGATCGGTAAAAGCGCGTCGACCAGCGCCAACTAAACCCCCGCAACATTAATACCACCGTCTCGAATTTTCTCGAGCTTTATAAAATCCAACGACAAATAGTGATAAAATATGCGCCTACGTCGAACGATGACATCGCATCTCTCTTATATTTCTTTAGTTTTTCTCATTCCATATACAACGATCGCTCGAACGGTTATCATGCACGCTTAGCAGCCATACGGGAATCACGAAGACATAGACTCGAGATATATATATATATATATTTTTTTTTTTTTTCAAGACGCTCGGCCTCTAATTCGAGAATAAAATCAACGAACAAAGTAGTAGGGGAAAATACGAAGAATCGCATGCGCGTTACATTCAAGGCGAGACGCGTAAAGTACGCCTGTTTTTCTCGAGACAAAATTTATCCTTAATTTTCCGTATTTCCTTTTATCTCGCCGTTCGTCGTATCGTACTATCCGTAAGCAAAAGTACACAAATGCATGCATGCGGAAATTGTTGCCGGAACTAAATGTGTTTGTTTGTAACGAAAGGAATTTGTGTGCGTCGAATGTCATTGAAGAAATCGTAGTTTAAGCTCTTCTTTTACTATTGTAGGAGAGCAACGAAATAAAAAATTTTAAATTTTATATTAAAAATCTGTGGGACCAATAATGTAATATATAAAACAACGAAAATAAAAAATTTTCCCCGATGAAAATTCAATGGAGACACGCGTATTATTCGATTGCGCGAAGAATGAAAAAAAGCGCGACGCTAGAAAATGGAAATAAATAAGTAATTCTATATTTCTTATTTCATAATATCTTTTACATACAATATCAATCGGTGGATTTCTGAGGAGTATGTAAATAGTTAATATTTTTCTTGTTTAAACGATAATAACTTTTTTTTGCTACGTCTGCGAATTTATTTCGCCTTCGGGAGCGCCTATCTGCACGAGAACATTGTCGAGCCACTGATAAGCTCCGTGGAGTTGTAATTCTATCCAACATGGAGTCGAAGTAGCGTCCTGTCGATGATAATCTTCTCCCCATCCCTTGACGAATGATATCCTGATAATAAGAGAAAATATTGATTAGATCGATCGCGAGAATTTTCATGCCGAACAGAAATAAAATATTCATCCGACGCGTGTTTTATTTTTAACTCAAATGTTAAACTGTGATTCCAACGTACATTACAATTATAAATGATCGAACTATTCGATAATTAGGAAACTCGAAAATGTCTTACCTTATGCAGCACATCTTCGTTAAATCGAAAACCGCTTTGTATCCATGACGAACCGTTTCATTTAGCAATTTCGCAAAGTCCGTAGCGGAAAAAATCTTCACCGAGTGTCTCGATGGTATTTTTATGACGGTACTCGGACGAAAGCCTTTCGAAAGATTGCACATTCTCGATTGTACGAAAATCGACGACTCCGAAAGGCACTCGACGTAAACGTCGCCGTTGCAGTAACGAAGCTGCAGTCCTTTGCCGATGTGACTTCGCGTGTTTATTACCGTCGAATTTCTATTCACGTTCGACAATATACCGAGTGAAAATCGGTTGAAATTATTGCTGGGATTTGTGAAACCATCGACGGTAACCGAGTGCGAGTGGGTTACGAATTTGTCGCCGAAACGAAAGTTCAATTCGTAATAAGTTATCGTGATCCAGTTGATCGGTTCTTCGTAGCATATCGGCGCCGGATCCAGAAGATTATCGATATCCATAGTCGATAGACCATTCTGCGAACCGTCGTCGGACGAACAATGCGACGATGGAGTTTCCGGCGTGAAATTTGTTCCATACAAATTTTGCGGATTGTTCGACGACGTTGCGCTACCGGGACTCGGTACGGAATTGATCGGTTCTTCGTAGCCTCGCATAGCCGATCCCAAAAGACGTTCGATGTCTTTGCTCGATTGGCCGGCGATCCGCGAACCATCTTCGGACGTCGGTGCTTCCGGTGTAAAAATTGTTCCGTACAAATTTTTCACGTTTCTCGACGACATTGCGCTCTTGGGACTCGGCACCGAATTCGTCGAAGACGAAGAAATCGGCGACGGTGGATTGAAGCGATTCACCGGGACTCTCGTTCCAGCGTTGAAACCGGTCGAAGAATAACACACGTTTTGCGGCATTGCTCTATCTGCTATTTGTTGCTGATATTGCAACGAAGGTGATGGATATTCCGGTGGAAATTCCGAGTGTCTCGGTACCAAGACCGGTGGCAATCCTGGACTGTCGATTCTCTTGTAGTGATAAGGATTTATGCAAACTTCTTCGCGCTTCGCTGAGAACGAATACTGACAAGTCTCGATCGGTTTGAGCTCGTGATGCGACTGCAGATCGGGCCATCGCCATACGCGACAATATATAACGTGCGGCAGACCCTTGCGATGCGACACTTGAAGTCTACCGTCCAAACTTCGCGGTATCGTGACGCATTTGCTCGGTGAACCGGGACAGCTGAGTGCTCTCTCCAATTCTTCGATCGAACCTTTGCGCTTTTTCAATTTTTTAACTAAAGAATCTACCGCCTTGTCGGCCCACTTCTCCTCCTCGTCACCTTGTCTCCAGCCGAGAAGTTTCTTTACCGCTGGACTTGTTACGGAGAAAAGAGTCTTCCATGAGGATGAATGTTGACTTTCATCCTCCCCTACCATCTTCCGTTTTATTTATTTTAAATATTTTATTTTTACCACTATTGCGATTGCGATTGTAATTATCATCAACTGAACTGAACCGAACTTTTGTTTTTTATTTTTTTAGAATTTACCGAACGAAATGCATCGATTTTTAGTTTGTAAGAATAATCGACAATTCGGACACCGATCCGTAACGTACAAGTAACGAGTCACTAGTGGTGCGTTTGTGGATCTTGCAGTCCCTTTTTAAATCGCTTTTGGGTCTCTTCGGGGTGGCCTCGGTACACTGGAGTGGGGACTCCTCCCCCCACCACCTTACATCGCGACGCTCCTCATTCCTTCGGAGGATCATAATGCCTGGATTCGAGCCTTGAACTTTCAAACCGTCATTTTCTAAATCTCCACCTTAATTTCAAACTCCCATTTTAATACTTTGATCTTTCAGAGAAACTGCGAATTAACTATTCAATTAACAAAATGGAATGTACTGGTAAATTTATTGTCCCGACAACAATGAAAGTTTTGTAGTATGATGAATTTAATGTAAAATTATGACGAAAAATCAATGTACGTTATATATTATAAATTACTCGAAACCCCCTCCCCTCTTTACTATTAGAATTTTTCTCTAATTATTTCATTGTAACAATATATTAATTTTCCATCAATAATGTACATCAAAAATGCAGATTTTTTTACAGTGATCGACCAAAATCCTCGTAAAAATCAATAAGTTTCGACAGAACTTAAAAATAGCAAGAATGGCAATCGAAGTTACTTTTTTAGCAAGAATTACGCGATACAAATATTTATAAAAAGCGTTAATATTTTGGTGAAAATTCAGAAGTTAAATGACGGTGTAAAAAAAATATGTCAAACACATTTTTGCCGAAAATTTGCTATTGAAACGCGCCCCGCTTTCAGCGTTTCATAAAACCGGAAAAGGGAAAAGCCACATGGTGTATACTTTCTCCAGACAGCGCGTCTGTTTTATGTAATATAATTTTTTCGGAGTCCTTCGAGTGGTCATCTGTATTGCAAAATTTCTAAGGGTTTGGTAAATTTTTTATGTTCTTTCACAGACGTTCGCCAACACACTTACTGTTCGGAGTTAAAAAAAACTGGCCCTTGAATATTATTACGAATGAAATTTAATATTGATATTATACGAATCTCTATGTCGGAATTATTGTTAAGCTTCGATAAGTTAATACAATACGATAGTTAATACTCGAAGGAAAAAGAATCAGTCGCAAAGGTACAGGTCAATTTTTCAAACGACATCGATATTCTCCTAATCCCATGGTCAGGTGCAGGTCCGCTTACGGTAAAACTCCTTTGTAAAAAGGGGTTACTATTATTATTAATTCTTTACCTTCCCATTGCGGATTAATTGTAATCTCAATGCCGGATACCAGCGAAAAAGGTGTTGATGACCATCAGGTTTTCCGTTGGTGGATTCTTAAGAAAACGATCATAACATTGCAAAGGTATCCTCGTTAACGGGCAAAGGTTTACTATAAAAGATTCAAAAGGGTTAAATAAAAAAAATACGCCTGGCACGTGTAATCACGGTGATCCAGGTACACAGCAGGTATGACGATATCCTAGCAACATCTGGATGTATAAAGGCAAAACTATTCCGTCAGAGATACTTAACGTTACCAACGTTACCATACATCGGTGCGAAAAGTTATATTACCATCGGTTGTAAAAATCATCGGTTTCTCTGCCGGTATTACTCGCGCGGTAAATCCAAGTTAGGATTCAGTTCGTCAAGTTCGATAGGTCGTCTCTCTATCGGGACATGAAATTCGAAACCTTGTTTATGAATCATAAATATACAAATCGTAAATAATTATCAAAAATAAATAGATCACATTATCGTCAGAGTAGCGATTTTGTATTCGATTGTATAGCGTTTTGTATTCGATTATCTAATATAAAATCGAAAAAAAATCTTAAGCATCTGCTCGCTTAAAAAAAACACCGTGGAACAATACAAAGCATCAATTTCATTTCTCCAAAACCGCTTCAGTGTCGGATCTCATTTAAATAACTGCAATTGAAGAAATTTCGATCGCCTGTCTTTCCTAATTTTTACGATAACTCCAAAGACACTTAATTCAAACAGATTTTCCAAACATATCACAAGTTGAAGAAAAATACAAAGAATCCTAACATAAGTAAACATTTATTTATGAGAAGATGGAACAAAAATTGATTTCTCGCATGTTTACGGAGACGTGGAGGGGATAGATAGTTCGTCTTCTTTGACGAAGGACATGGGCCGTTGGATCTGCCGATCGTGCTGCGAGAGGCGAACGTAGGACCTGGCAGGCGCCGCGTCGCCGTCGGGGCATCGCGACGCCGTCACAACGACGCCCGGCGACGACGACGACGACGACGACGACGACGACGTCGACGACCAATGCAGGAATATGCGAGGGTGTCTTGTCTCCATAGCTGCTGCCAGCAAAACCAGTCAGCAGCACCACCACGCTGTACTACTAGTAAAGTCGCGGAGAGGGTACCGACGTTGCAACCCTCTCGCGCGCGCTACTTCTTTCCCCGCACGAGCGTCTCGACTCCGAACGCGGGACGGACGCCAACCTGGAGCCCCGATCCTCTCTGCAACCCATCCCTTCTATACCATCCCTTATTTTTGCTACTCCATCGGATTCTCTCTATGCAACTGTATTATTATAGAATCGGGCTGTACCTCCTCTCCCGACCAGCCCCCTCCGGCACGCGATTTCCTTCATCGTTCGCTTATACTGCCGTTGCACAAAACTGCAGACTATCTATATACCTCTACGTTACCGCGTGCATGAGGATTGCCAGACGCAATGGCTCCAGCAGCCTTCATCCTGCCGATCCAAACCATCTCCGTCGTGTCCCCCCATCACTTTTTCTATTTTTCTCACTCGATTTCTTTTCGCGTATCTTATACGCTGGTAAAATATAGATACAAGATAAAAGTACCAAGACTGCCGTACTATATCTATATTCGATACTATTTCCATCATTTTCGATTATTTAAAAAGATGATACGGTAAGGCATATCAATATTTTTAATAGTAGAACGATAAATGAAAAGAACACCGTCAGGTCTCAATTAGAGACGATTGGCAGTAAATTTTAATTATTTATAAGGAAAATAATGGAATAGTTATGAACAACTAAAAAAATTAAATAATTGAATAGAAAAAAACGAAAAAATATAACAAAAATAATTTATATTATTTTCAGAATAAAAAATAGAATAGTTATAAAAAATGATTCTATTGTTTTCCTCATAGAGTATTAAAGTTTGCTGCAAATCATCCCTAATGAAGTTCTTTATAGAGATTCATAGACCTCTATAGAGTTAATTTTAGTTATTATTGAATGAAAATGTTTAAATTTCTTTTTTGTCAGTGAGTGCAACTGTTTTTATTTTTCGTCTGTTCGCATAAAAATTTCTTTCACAACTAAATCTGTCATGCATGTGGCTTATTTGCTTATTGGATAAGTGGATACGACGAGATGGAGGGCTGTTGATACTCGCGCGGGGAAAGTATATGTGTTTCGTTGCGTTTCGACAAGAGTATGACACGGGGGGTTTGAATGGCAAACCTCGCCAAATTCGCATCCCCGCGTCGTTGTCATCGTCTCCGTCGTCGTTTCAACGGGTGGGTTGTTCGCGCGCGTCGGTCCATTGCTGCTGCTGCTGCGACCGATGGCGACGCTCTGCCGTCGCTGCCGCCGCGGCTCCAGCTTGGGGCGCCAAGTGTTTTGATCCTCCGCCACTATACTCTCTCTCAGCTCCCTGACTCTCTACCCTGGTCTTTCTTTCTCTGCTTCTATCCATCCCCCTCTGGCGACTTCGATAAACAACGAGCCAACGAGTATTTCCCGCTCACATATACATTCATATCGCATGCCAAGGGATGAGTCTTCTGACCCCCCCGTAGACTACAACAACATTACTGATACACGTCTTGTATAGTCGTCAGCTCGAGGGACGCATTGCTGATGGAGGTCAGTGGACAATGAATGACAATCAACCGAAATTATATTGCTTCGGTAAAATCAGAGAAGGGCTTTTGTTGTTCTCGACAAAGAACATCGAGACGCTGAGGACAAAAAAAAATTGTGGCAATTACTCATATCCATGTCGACTTGAGGACAAAAGTTGTATCGCGTTTGAATTTTTTAAAATACACGCTACATGGGCTCGAATTTCTTTTTTCAACGTTACAATTTTTAGGAGAAAAAAATGTTACGGCAACTCTTTATTAAGCTTTTTTACACGTTTTTAATTATGTCCAACAAATTATTATAAAACTTCGAGTTCCTTAGGTCCCCTGCGCGTTTCTTACTATAAATCGCTATAGATGCTTCGGTTGTACCGATATTCTATCGGAAAGCGTATATATTGCCGTCGAAAAATACCGATAATCGCGCTTATTCGAAAGATGGGACAGTCAATTCATTTTTTCTCAATCGTCGATTCGAGACTACATATATATTATCTAATGTCTTTGTCACCGCTCATTACGATCCCACTTTACTCCAACTCCAAATTTTAGTGTCGCGCGTGTATTACAATACTAAAATTCGCTCCAATAACGAAAAAAAATCATTATTTTTATATATAGCATTATTTTCCATCTACGATCCAAAAATTGCGAGTACCAGAAGAAAGTTTCACAAAGTAATTTATGTGCATAATTGAGCCAAATAATAGCGGCGAAGTTATTGAAAACGGCAAATGTTTGTCTTTGTTCCACGATAACTTAAACTTCAACCTCCGATCTCAAACAAAGAAAAACCTCTTCGACCCTTTCCGGGGTTTTCTCTTTTCGTTTTTACACATACTAATACTACACCTCATTCTCGTATATATATATATACATAAGGGGCCGTAACTCAAATTCATCCTTTACCCCCCCCCCCCTTCCCTCCTTCCCCAGCAAAGAAAAACCCTTAGACCCTTGCTACCATCGTTTTCTCTTTTCACTTAATAATATATCTCCTCCATTCATATATACGTATATACATATATACATAAGCGAGCGTTAAAGATGTGAGATATAAAAAAGAAAGGAGAAAAAAGCTAAGGCGCCCAAAGTCTCTGATGCGCCATTGGAGGGGAGGGGGGGGGGGGGGTGGTTGAAGATGCTTGTTAAAAATATTTGCGCGACTGTGGTCCCTCGTCTTCTTCGGTCGACATACGCGATTGTGTACGAGCTTTCTGCCTCCTCCTGTCTTCGGAGGGTGCACCACCACTACGAGCTCACGTGCTCCTTCGCAGCTTCTTCTTCTTCTTCTTCTTCTTTGCTTCGTCCCCTTCTTCTTTCAATGGCTTGGTGCAACCCTCGTCTAGACGCTAGACCGGCGCTCTTATTTATCTGTGATACAAGCGTGTATCACTAATACCATTGCTGATTTTTCCTCACATAGCCTACTTCGACGAGGCCACAGAGGATGCTTCTTCGTACGAATGGATAGTATAGGAAGGGGGCGGGGGTGGCGGATCTAGCTTCGTCTTTTCCATCCGACTCTTCTACACATATAGAAATCGTGTACTACGGTCTAGTATTCCGAGGGAGGAAACATCCCCCCGATCCTCTATACCGAATCGCGCCCTCCCTACCCTTACGAGAGCATAGATACAATAAATGGCGTCAAGATCTGCGTCGCCACGACCTGGCGCGCCGCTTGTCGCGAATCGCGCTCTACCCTCTGTACCCTCTACGAGGCCACCCTTACAAATAGGGGTTGCGCATCCGCCACGCGACCAGTCACCGCAGCAGACGCGGACACTGCACTCTCGCAAGCACTTCTTCGGCTAATTCCCACGCGCTATCACGTATCACTACTATTCTTTTTTTCTATCGGTTTCAACATTTTTTTTATACTTTCTTCAAGCTTTTTCTATCAGAAATGTAAGCGTTTTTATGTTGTTTAAAAAAAAATGTCGGTACATCGAAAATAAATAGAAATGATCTAAGAACAATTTCTTAGAATTAAATTCATGCGATATGTTCTCGAAGGTATTTGTCGTCCCTAATGTGATTTATACAAGTTTCGTCGTATAAAAATTGGTTCAGAAAAAAGAAATATGAATAATAAGTGCGGCGTTAAGAACGACTTTTTGATTATGCGACTCTGAACGTAAGTACACGAAGCGAGTGAAATTTTTGTTTCTTCGTTTTTTTTTTTTTTTTGCGAATGTTTTTTTATCGCGTAATCGTTATATACTGAATTTTTTTTTTATAATCGTTGACACACTTACGTTTATATTTCTAGACAAATGTTTTGACAAGTGGCTCTTTTTTTTTTGTTGCGCACTTCGTGTCGTTCAGAGAGGCGGCGTACAGTTCCGACAAAATTGTATAAAAACGCGATTTTGTTCGAAAGTTTCGTGACACACAGACCCGTTGTACATAGACGAAGTTTTAGGAGCGCTTGCGCGTTGTTCTATACCAACGATGCTGCGGGGCAACGCAAGCAGGAGAACGCACGTGTGTAGACGAAATTCTCGCTGCAACAAGTGCCACAGGCGTTACGAGAATCGTGTCGCGAATTACTTCCACGCAATGACCGCTTATTCCACACGTGCGTTCTCGTGTTTGCCAGTACACCGTCACGGTAAATCAACCTTTTGTCATCAAATATATACCAGTCGCGCAAAAAACATTGTACACACAGATCATAGTTAAATTATCATTATTAGCAAAGCGCCAAGAATTCTATTATATCTGTTATTATTATTATTGTTTAATCTCGACAGCTTTAGTCTCAGCTGATTCAACAATAAAGTTTATTCCTGTCTCGAGAACGACGGGCTCCACACCTATAGAATCCTGGCACGCCGAGTTCTCGTAGAGTAAACCTCGTCGTATATTGCATTCGAGTCTATTTATTACGATGATAGAATCGATAGATTTGCATGTAAAAGCAAATTCATAAAATATTGTTAATTTTGATTCGAAAATTCAATAATTACAGTCAATGCTAATATCAAGAAGCATGTAAATTTAAATCGATCATTATCATATTTTTTCCTCGAACGAGACTCCAAGTAATTTATGCATCGAATGTTTCAACACATTTTTTTGCACTTATTTATATATTGAAATCTAAAAAAAAAATATTTCTATAAATAGGAAAAAAATGTTACATAATGTAAAGCTATTTTAGCACTGATTATTGACTCTGAAAAATATTTTACTACGAAAAACAAATTGGAAGAAAAAATAGTTCACCATTATGGAATCATTGAATCTTAGCGGATATTACAGTAAAATATAGATAATTACATGCAGTGCATCGAAGATTTAAAGATGTGAGAAATAAGATATTTACGCTAAACACTTGTTGAA
This sequence comes from Cryptus armator, assembly GCA_963971235.1. NCBI lineage: Eukaryota > Metazoa > Arthropoda > Insecta > Hymenoptera > Ichneumonidae > Cryptus > Cryptus armator. The sequence continues at coordinate 23,991,482 of OZ020234.1, read as the reverse complement.
ATAGATTTAAAAAATGAAGAATTCGGGTTAAAAGCAGTACCTGAGATTGAAAATCTGTCGACCCGCGTAAGCTTAAGATATCCATGAACGATAGATAAACCCGTCAGAGTTGGCAAGAAGCGAAAAGCTTTCAATCTACCGAGCAGTTTAGTGGTTCTGATTTCGGTGCGTAAGACAGATCGTGCATAAAGTTGCGAATATAGAAGAGTTTCGCGGGGTGGGAAGAAATTTTGGCAAATTGGCAGGCATCTCGGAGTACATAGTTCGTTCGCTCATATTCGTTCGAGAAGAGGGGAACGTTAGAAACGCCGAAAGGGGGAATAAAATTTCGGGTGGTGGGATCGCGATGATTGCGCGCTCGCCGTTCGGGGCATCAAAAGCGGCAGCTGCAAGATCGCTCAAGAACGTCGCGGTTATCGTCGGCGCCACAGCTTGGCTGGCGCCTGTCCTATAGCACTCCCAGCACCATACCAGTGGTTCCCAGCAAGCCACACTCGACACTCGTTCGACCAGTCGAATGGGCTTTGAGTGCATGGCGCCAGGCGACTTTCCTTGTACGATATAATATGGCCTGCTGCAGTCTGTATTCGGGGCCACCAGCCTCGAGCCTTGCGCCGCTTATGGTATTCTTCCGTATCGGAATATAATCCTCATCTACGTTCCTATTTTCAAAGTACCCGCTAAAAAAACTTTCCGAATCCGGAATTATAGAGATCCTTCGAAGTATACCGGATGTCTATATATATAGTTCGATTGTTGTAAACCGCAAGTATAACTGCTGCAATTATTGCAATTAATAAATAGAATTATCTTAAGGAGTTAAGATTTTTTTATACAGTCTAATAGACGAAGACTTGTATAAAAAGAAAAGTACACGTTACTCGATAGCAACTCGATTTTGTTATTTTTTGTCTGCTCTACTTGCAAATTAATTGCAAATTATATCGAACTTTTTATAAAAAATGACGTCGGGTAAAAGAGAGTAAATATTTGCCTCTCGTTATACATACACATTGCAACTACTAAAAGCGGCACTCGAATAGTTGTTTTTCCGCGGTGAATCTGATTCATCGCCGGCGTCTGGTCGTCGGGGCGAGTGTGACCCCTCGGCATTGTTAACGTCGAGGAGCCACGGTGGGCTGACGGAAATCTGCCCGGTGCGGCTGTTCCCCCCCCTCGGTGCCGCGCTATACCGTCTTCCACGTTCTTTGCCTTCGTTTGGTAAACGATAGGTAGAAAAGAAATTCTGTTTGGATTCTGAGTATCCCTGCCAACATGAATTCTACGGCGTCTCGACATCAGTCTAGTCTAGACGTTCCCAGACGTTTCAAAATACACAACCTCTCCGCCACCAGCCGCCACGGGGGTATTACGGTTTAAGAAATTTTCATTATTCTTTGACGACGCAACTTTCAAACTTCTATTCTTTCGAGTTTTACGAAATTCCTAAGCGGTAACAATTGCTTTGCAATTATCAATGGCATACTATTATCTACGGTATTACGTAACGTTCGGAGAAACGAGGAATAGATCAGCAACCTTAAACCCTCCAACGATTAATAACAAAAATTGTTTCCCAATTTAATTTTTTTAATTTTATCCAAATATGTGTGTTTTTTTTGCGGAAATTGTTACGTGTTCGGTGTCCAACGTCGTCGATTAAAAAAAATGAAATAAAAAAAGACAAGTTTTTCATCCCCGATCAATTGTCAAAGAGTTAATTAACCGAGGCATGAAGAATTGATAAAAGCAACGAAGGCAATGGAAAAAGAAAAATCACTATTAGCATTAAGCTAACTGTCTAATACTTGCATTTTAGTATTCGCCTAATGAAAAAATAGGTTGTTTTGAAACGAGTATAACATTTATCGGTTTCAAAGCGCCAGTATATGAAACGAATATTATTCTCGATCGGAATGATAACTGCCGCCGCTCAAAAGCTGTTGGTAGAGGAGAGACACCTTATCAAATTCATACAGTTAGCGTTAGAGAGCCAGTGACAGCGGCAGTAACTCAGAGTGCACCGGGGGGTAAAGAGCGGGCGGGTGTGTAACTCTCCGTTTATATATACATAACATGAATGCATTATACGAGAGCGCGCGAGCACTGTCGAAGAAACTAGAGGTAAATTGTCGCGAAAGGCGCCAAGTAAGCGAGGACAGCAACGAAGTTTTACGATATTAGTAATGAACTGTGAGAACTACGACGACAGTGACAGTGGCGTCGCCGCGAATTGCAAGAATATCATCTCGTCGCGAATAAAAAAAAAAATAAAAAAATCGCGCATATTCAATTATCATACAGCAAATACGAGTGCGTGTGAGGTAAAAAAAAATTGTTTTGCTTACTCGTGCGTCGTTGTGTTTTGCACGATCTGTTTAGTTAGTCGATTATAACTATCGATAGTACGTAGGAAGCGATCATTACAAAATGGTATCCCGACGCGGACAACACGCCTTAGTCGAGACGAGTTTTCTAAAATTAGCCAATTTACGAGCGTCTCTCTTTCCGCGACTGCCTACGAATGACTCTCTTTTTCTCCCACTGCGACGCGAAAACTTCGCTCACACATTCGCGCGCGTTATGCATGTATATATATATTTTTTTTTGTTTTTTTCTTTCATCACTCACATTCGCTCTCTTGGTCTGTCCCATTCGAATCTTTATCCGTCCGTCGCGTTCCACGCTGCAAAATCTTACTTCCCCCCTCTCTGTCTATACTATTGCAATGCCATGCGCGCATTCCAGTCCGCGGAGGCGCCAGTCGAGTACACCAGTACACGACGGCTCTCACCTACTCGGCGTATACACATCGACGCGCGTTACTACTCGGTAACACTTATACCAACGTGAGCTTTCAGCGTCATGTACGCATAGATTATAAATGTAGGCGCCATAAGCGTTGCGTTTCGGCTGCTTCGATACTCTGATTATACATATATGCGTATATATGTAACTCGTATGTTAATAGTCCGTCTTGTATACGCAAAAGGCTGTGCATTAATTAGTCTCGTCTAAATATACGACATTGACCAACGGGCGCGAGATCCGTTGCGCGAACGAGGAAGCGCGTGTTATTTCCAGACAAGAAAAAACGCGATAAAAAAAAAACTTTATCCCGAAATTCTATCGATCGATGATTTAAAAATAAATCAATAAAAAATCAACTTTTCGTAAGATTTTTTGTTTTTACCCAAAGTTATGGATTTCGTTGAGTTAATACGACGGAATTTGGTTTGACGTAGAATTTTCCATTATTCGCGTCTATGTAGGGGTTTTGCCGATGGTATGCAGCGGAGGAAAGGGCGGGCGGGAGGGAGGGAGGGAGGGACGGCCTCTCTGGTATCCTATACATAGGAGGTATGCATGTACAACAGCAAGGATTTACAAGGGGCAACGCGTCACGGACGTGTATAGTGTCGCGTAACGAGAGTAAATATAGCTGCAAAGCGTGAGCGAGAACGTTGCGGAGTTGTGCGCTTGTAGAAAAGACGAACGGAATGACCGGCGGCGGCAGCCTCATGATATCGCCGATCTCACCGACGTGCCAGAGGCGCCGTCGAAATGACTTCGAGACAGACTTTCCTTCTACTACTTCTTCGTGACATATTCGTCGAATGTACAACGCGCAGACGGAATCGTAGAGAGACTACTTACGAAGACACGGCGGGGCATAGTTTACACGTTGGACTATCGTCGATGCTCTTTGGGTAGTTTCTCGCGGGGAGCAAATATCTCGGCCGAAATTTGCCTTGGAACACACGTCTCTCTTGCGTATGGAACGTTGACCCCAGTGGCGCTGGCGCTCGCACCAATACATACGCCTATCTGACCACTGCCTACTGGCGCCTACTGCCTACACATATATACATACACAGACGTTATACCGTACGCGAGACAAAAATAGAGACATCATTAGTAATTGAGATATTTATCTTTGGCAAAAAAAAAAGAAAACTCTTTGAAATTTTCACTTATTTAGTTTAGTTGCTCTTTATAAATGTTGATCTACCGTTTAGTGGTTAAATTTTACATTTTGTAAACGACAACTTTTTTTTTATCGGTCAAAATTAATTTCTGTCCAAGACGGAAAATCTTTACCGGACGAACTAGAATTTTAAGCTAAACTGCTTGTTGTATTTGCTTATCAATTTTCATTTATGTGAAAGACTGTTTACTTATTTGCTTATTTACATTTAATTTCACGCAAGGCGTTTTAGTTTCTACGAATAATCAAACTTCGATTCTATACGAGACAAGTTTATTTTCAATATTACGCGTAAATTCGAAAATACCCGCGCAAAACTCTGTAGATCCTTCTCGAGTCGTAGCGGAGGCGCTGATCATACGCTGACGATCGAGGTAATGTTAGTATATCGTGCATGAATGAGTTACGAGCGCCTCTAGCGTTGATCTATGAAACTTGTTGAAAACTTAGCACGGCGGAGGTGTGCCTGCGGGTGGGCCGAGTCCGGTGCGCGGCCATGTTTAACGAGTTACTCCCTTGTGTGTTTAGTATGCGGCGGTCGGTGTATCGGCGCGCTGCGATCACGATAGGAGCAACGGGAACGGATTTCATAAGCAACAACATCACGACGAAAACGTCGACCTCCGATACGTCGAGATCCGAAGATTCATTCGTCTCTTTGCATCGGTCAACGACGTCACGAGAATACACGAGAAATCGAGAAAGCGCAACAGGCTTTTTTTTTTACACATTCTCGCGTTCGTGTGAGAATTCTCCGAGATTTTTCGTCGAGACTCGACAGTCTTTGGAGTTAAAAAGAAAAGAAAACGAGTGACACGGGTGGCACGAAAAGAACTCTATGTCTCGTACCTGACGCGATACTCACCGCGATCGAACACGACCCGCAGTACCGCAGAAATACGCGCACTGACTACCGTTCAGTGGCGATTGTCTCGCAAACTGTAACTGCAACCTGCAATCTATCGAGCGTCAATTATGCCACTATGAAAAAAAAACAGTTTATCCATAAAAATTGATGTTTCATTGAAAAATCTAACCTTTTTAAAAAAAAACATCGCTCTACTTGTATTGTTCGCCAGAACTGAAACTTTCCGACACAATGCGGTAACCTCAAAGAAATTTAAAAGTACATTCGACAAACGTAATTTCTCTGTACAGCTGAAAAAAAATATATCCTCAAAAGAGGAGTAAACGTGCGAGGCACGTCGTAGTCGCGGCGCGGCAATTTCAAGAATGTGACAGTGCGCTCCCTCACGGTCGCTCGGGCAAAATCCGCGTCCGCGACGAACCCGACGAGGTCAGCGCAGCAGCGGCGACTGCGCTAGTGGTGGGTAGCGAGCGACGATTGGTGGTAGTGGTGGTGGTGGTTAGTAGTAGACGACTCGAAGAGCTCGTAGCGGAGTGGCAGAGTGTCGCGGAACCTCGTCGAGGTAGGAGCGCCCTACAATTTTATCTCGTCCACCGAGAGTGGAGTGTCGAATAAAAAGAACGGGGAAAGAAAAATCTCCGTGTATCGAACTAGAAAACGCGCGTAAGAAAATAACCCTTCGGCAAACACGACAGAGCCGCGTAATAACGGCGGTGGATAAATAAAGGATTATAAATACATACATATATGCGGGTTATGGGATAAATAATGTCAATCGGTGCTAGTGGCGAAGGGACGAGGAGCAGAAGCGTTTATCGTGGAAATTCAGTGTTATGCGGTGCCAAAGGGCCGGCGGCACTGAGAGCGCCGGTGGTGGCAGTGGCAGTGGCAGTGGCGACGGCACCAACGGCCCCGAACACCGTACCACGAGCAACAAATCAACAATCAAAAGCGATAATATATCTTCGTCAATTAAGAAAATCAGTGAAACCGACAAGAGCGACAATAAAAACAACAACAACAACGGTAAAACCGGAAGTGGCGAAGAGGTTGACGAGGACCGAGGTAGAAGAAGCGTCGAGAGAAGTCCTCGTGCTCTCGCGGCCCGGTGCTTATCCCGTCCGTTCGACGAGCATTCGCTATCTTCTTTCCTAGTTACGTCGTTATAGTCTCTACCCCATAGTGAAGCATCGTCCGCGATCGCGCGCTTGTGTGTTTGTCTCTCTGTGTGCACTGTCAGAAGTCAGAAGTGTAAAAAAAAGTGTACCCTAAAGCGCCGATTTCGTTGGTGTATGTGTCCGGTGTGGGTTTAAAAAAGTCGCGATCCGTAAAGAGGAGAAAAAAAAAAAGATCGATAGATCGATTGCGATACACATGTATATATATATATATTTTTTTTTTTTCAATAAAAATTCGCAGTGGTTTCAAAGTACGACGGTTGTTTGAAGATTAGTGAGGAGATCGTTGAAGTGCGCGGTAGTGGTGGAAGTGGCCTGCCAGTGACGCGTGTGTTGTAAAAGCAAGAAAGAAGGAGAGATATATTGTCGGGCGGAGAGGCGCCGCACGATCGCCAAGCCAGCAAGTCAGGCCTTCTTCTCAGCTATATACATATATACACATATATAACATATACTCGTATACAACAAGTATAGTAATAGTAGAGTTTGTGTGCGTCTCGCGACGTTATAAGCGCAGGCTGCTGCTTTTTGAGGTCGTCGTACGCGCGATCGACTACGAGGACGCGAATCTCCCGCGAGATACACACGCATACTTACACACATATATATATATATATACTGTTGAAACTAACGAAACTACTACCAACTTAGCGTGGTTCGTGCCTTCTCGTAAATACGTCTGTAGAATATATCATTGGGTTAGAGAAGCAGTGACTGCTTTCTTAGACGCTGCGTTAAAACCCAACGCTCAAACGTCCCTCGTCTCGTTTGGACGAACTCTTCTCGCGAGCGGGGCAAACTCTCTCTCTCTCTCTCTCTCTCTCTCTCTCTCTCAGTTTCTCAGTTTCTCAGTCTCGCTAACTGTGAAACACAAGTCAGGCAGTCACACACTATTTCGAGAGCGCTCGGCCGAGATCGCGAGAGCGAGATCGCACGCAAGACGCAATCATCTCTCCTCGGCTCGCCTTGCCTTGCCTTGCCTTTTGCCTCGCCTCGAAATCGCCTTCGACGAGAAACACTCGCTGGCCACACACACTACGTACACATGTATAAACGCGCACACGCATAAAAACAAATACGCACCCAAGAGTTTACACTGTTTATAGTGTACAAACGAGCGGCGCCGTCGTATACTGTTTAGTGTACGCGAAAAACAAAAGAACGAATACGAAGCGCCCCTCTCCGTCTCGCTGGCGAGTAAAAAGAAAAAAAATAAATAAAAAGAGTCGTCGGGCATCGTCGTTCGTCGTTTAACCAATGTGGTCAAACTCCCGGTGATAAGTGATTCGAAAAAGAAAAAATAAAAAAGAGCAAAATCATTGACGAGAAAGTGACTCCGAAGAAGGAGAACGAGGTGGGAGAAGGATATATATATTTATTTAAGTCGAGGCAAAGTTGAAAAGTACTGGCCCCCAAATGCGCAACCGGCAAATCCTGTTTCATGTTCATGTTCTGGAGCAAACGGGCGGTTCTAACTAGACGTCTACTAAAGGCCAAGGTCCGCGGGGAGCATGAAACCGAGTGTGAGACTCAAGAGGATACGTTTACGCGCATCAACGTCCCTAATTGTTCGAATAACGGATCGACGACGAGCGGAGGTTTTACGTACAACAACGCGCAGCAGGTGACGACGACGACGCACCAGCACCAGCACCAGCACCAGCACCAGCAGGAGCCCCAACGGGGACCGACAACACGTGCGCAACAACGCTCCGCGTCTGTGGCAAATCGTGGAAATTCGGTAGCAAATAGATTTCATCAGGGTTGCTGCGGCGGTGATTTGTCACACGACGAGGATGATTTTGAACATCATAGAAATCGACAGCATCAACGCAATCAACCGAATCGTTTGACAAGGTGCAAAGAATTGTTGAAATCGCTTAAGGATAATCAATTGGAGATGCTGTTAAATGTTGTTGAGAGTTACGGCGCCGATTTCGGCTCGTGCGTTCTTGTGCCTCGCAACAAGTACAACACCAGTCCCTGTCGTCTATCGCCTGTTAATAAACAAAATTCGCCACCCTCATCACCGATTATATCGCCGAAAAAGCAACAGCAGCAGCAGCAGCAGCAAGAGTCGATGGTGCAATGCAACAGGCATCAGCGCTGCGGACTTGCGTCTTCGCTTCACGAGAATCCAACGACGCGTCGTATACCCCACAGACATCTTCTGCGCTCGCGTCGCAATCACGGCGGCTCGAGATGCTCGCGATGCGTCAGTTGTCACGGCGAGGAACAACGCGGTGTATCGATGACCACCGCGCAGCGTGATGAATTGAGTTGTTCGACCGACGACGATATAACGGAGACGCGCGATAACGAGATGAATCTTCGCGTCGTCGACAGTACGAATGCCAACAGCGGTGATTTTATGCTCGAAGATTTGCGTCAGGAACAACCAGCGTGGAGCGGTGATTCGTCGAATTTTGGAACTATGGGAGTTGGGCAACAGACCGGCGAGGCTTGCGGCTCGAGACCGGAGCGAGATCGTTGCAGACGAGGCTACGGAAAAATCAGTAGAACATCGACAACTACGACGGCGACAACGGGAACGAGAAAGAGAAGAGATTCACCGCCTTCCGGCGAAGCGTCGAGTTCAGAATCGAGCATCGATGGTGCACTCGACGATCCTCATCTATTATCTTGTCAGATATGGCGATGGCCGGATCTCGTTAGTTCGTCGGAACTCAAGAAACTTCCAGTCTGTCATTCCGCTAAAGATCCCGTATACACGTGCTGCAATCCGTATCATTGGAGTCGGCTCTGCAAACCCGGTAAGTTATTTTTTCATTAACAATTACTTACTTTTCTTTTTATTTTTATATCGATAACGTTTGGACATGGGAAATCGTAAAAATGTTAATATTACCAAAATCCAATATTCGCGCGGTAATGGTATATTTATTGTTTCACAACGGTCGTGTAACAATTGAGACGGGGACCATTTCTTTTTTTTTTCTTTCATTTTTTATTTAAATTCTTTAAAGCGTTAAATTGGCTAAATCATTGGGTCAAAATAAACTATATCGATTAAAAGATTCCATTACATCGCGATCAGCATAAAAGTACATTCTCGCATTGCACAACGTTTTCTTAGACTCTTTAGGAAAAAACCGTTAGGAAATTGCAGCGAAGCACCTTTTTTTCACCAAGTTCTTCTCAGCGATAGTTAAGAGGATTACAGTATTCGAAAAAAAGTATCGTATTGAAACGCTATGTTACAAAAAGTACGAGTAGTATGTACGTGTAAAAGCGTGTTCGATGCTAGTTGATGAGCAAAAATTGCAATAAATGATAGACGAGGGTAAACATGCGGACGAATGCTCAGGCTAACCGGCAGACAGGCGCGTCGTAGTCTCGGAAAGCGAAGGGCAACGCGGGGGTATTAGGTGAGGCTCGCGATAGCCGGTATAAGCGCGACAGGCGCCAGTGCACTTTACGTAACTCGCGCCCGGCGATCGTTTAACCCGTTTGTCACGTTCTCCACACCCGGCTAAGTTTCATGCCTTTCAAGCTGGTTGGATGGTTAGCCCACTGGCAGGAGTTGCACCTCCCTTCTGCCCCTCGCGTCTTTTGCGTGTACCAAACGTTCTCGCAACGTCCGGTCCCGGAAACACATACTTCCATTAGCGGCGCAGGTATAATAGACGGTTAGCGAGCTTAGGGCTTTCTTTGAATGAGCCGTGAATTTCCTAATACGACGATAGTCTAATACTCATTTGGCCGAAAACTTATCGCAGACTAAACAACCGAAAGTTCGATAAACATCCGTTGCTTTGAAAACCGGCTTAATATACGACTCCTCGGAGTTAAAAAATTAAATGAATTCTTCAACTCTTATTCGTGTACACGTAATTTCCTTACGTGAGAAAATTCCACTGAGACCGGTAAAAAAAATGTACAAGTAGGCAACAAAAACGATACAAGTTGCATCAACAACCTCTGGAATTATGGATATCAGACTTGACTATATGAAAAACAGAACTCGGCATTGTTCCTTATAAATGCTCAGCATATTTCGCTTCAGAAGCAAAAAAAAAAAAAGAAACAAACAAAATGTAAAGAAGCACACAGAACGAGATAATCTTGTCGCGACAGCGTGGCATGCGAGCAACAGGATAGGGGAAAGCAGTTTGCAAACGTCCCATGAAGAGGAGGTTTGGGTTGTATACTAGAGAGGCATGGCATGGTTCTCTCACGTTTTAACGGCGTAACTAAAACACGGGGCAACAACTACTACAACATATTATCGTTCTATTGCTAGTAGCAAGAGAGAAAGAGTGTGTTTAGTGTCGTTGTGCGGACGCGACAGTCGACGTACGGCGAGGCCGTGTGGCGGCACGACGTCGTCGCGCCGGCACTTGGCAATATGAATCTAAAAATAAGGCGTATATTGGGCGAGAGCCGACGCGACGACTACGAACTAGCAGTGGCGGCGCGGGTCTCTCTCCGGGTTGCGGGTATGCGAGCGGGTGGGCCGCGTTCGACTCGTCGTACATAACACACAAATACACACGCGTATATATATGTATGTATACACGAACCACCAGCCCGTTTTGTGCTGTGGTATTAGGGAGGGACGGAGAAGAGAAAGAGGAAAGAAGAGTAGCCGGCTAGCCGGCGGCTTCGCCGACAGAGCCATGCCGTGCCCCATGGCATAGCATATATACACTATGTTAGTAATGCTCGTGCTTTCTCGTCCTCTGAAACTTCTTCGGGATCCGCGAGAGATCCACCCGTGTCCCGTGCTGCCGAGATTCGCTGCTTGACTCTATGTACGACGCCCGAGAAAATAAGCAACCGGCAACGGAAAGCAACCGAAGCTACGAAGCTCGACGACGATGAGGAGTACGCATGAGAAAAAGAAGAAGAAAAAAATGAGCGAGAGTGAGATCGCGCCGTTTCTTGCGGCGGTTACGGAGACGGGCAAAGACGACGGGAGGGACAGGGGGCGCCCGGCGCCGCTGCGTGTCATTGCTGGCGCCAGCTAATTGTCGAGGCCAGCCGGCGTTACCCGACGAGGATCCCGAACGAACCGAGACGAACTCGGAGGCGTGCAACGAGGCAAGGCAAGCGCCGCATCGGCACACCGCATACCAGCAGAAAACACCAGCACACCGGCCTTCCAAACCTGGTTAACGATGTGCCTCTCTTGCTTCACTTCTTCTCTTCTCCTTATGACCACCTTCCGCTCCTTCCCTTGCCTCTCGAGTCCTATACGAACTTCGTACAACCTTCTACGCTTCCTTCCACAAACGCCAAATAACTGGGTACGCGACTGCCTACACACCACTTTCGTCCCAAACCGCGTCTTTCGTCTTTCATTTACGAATTCCGAACTTACTGCCGACGCTTACGAGTGAATCGTTGCTAGCGTGTGTCCACATTCGGTCAACGCAAAGCGTCCCACACATGGAGAGTGAACACGCGAAGCGTACGATCAGGAGAGAGAGAGACAGAGAGGAAGCCGCGATGATCCGACAGCGACGAAGGCAGAGACGGTGAAGGGACAAGGAGGCAAAGGATATCTGGGGCTGATGGCTGTTGCCTGTTCGGTGAGAGATGATATACGCAAAAAGAAGTAAAAAAAAGTCTTTGGCAAATACCGGTTTGGTAACGTCGAAAGAGAGCCGGTCGATCCCTCGTCGTCGTCTTAGCAGGATCGGGGGCCCTCCGCGCGCTCGCCAGTGAGCCAATAATAGAATAGCCACTTTTGGTCTCGAACCTCCACACACAGCCTGTGTAAGCGCCACCGCAACCGACCGTCTTGCCGCTTCTCTCTCTCTCTCTCTCTCTCTTTCTCTCTCCTTACGAAAAAGAAAAAAAAACCCCTTCGCTTCGACTTCTGCCAGACTGATATACCGATGCGTGTTTTAAACCCTGTAAAATCGTATACCACGCAATTATTATAGGCTCAGCGTCTAGACGCTGTTCGAAAAATATATTTATACGCAAGGACATCGGTATGTTCCTTCAATTTTTATGGAAAAACTCGGAAATAGAGCATTTTTTTTTAAAACCATTGATACGCCTTACATTCATTTATACACACGTATATATTATTTATTACATTCGTTTTAAGTGAACCTTTTTTTAATAAGATTTACTTGAATGAAAATATTTTTATTGTTTCAGAGTCGCCACCGCCCCCGTACTGCCTCATCCCTGACAGGCTGAGACCGGAAGGTAAGTTCATACCATTATCAATATGTTAAGTTAGCATTTAAGTTTTATCAAAAAATTGGAATGCAAATCGAATTTACAATTATAAAATTTGGATAAAGAAAAAAAGCATAGACATCTTTGAAGATATTTCAAAAGATTCACCTATTAAGTTAATTTGACGAAACCGTAGTCTCGGAGTCTCTTGAAAGGGCAACAACGTTCCAATCATCGATAGATTATGTGCACAGAACTCCGAGACTTGGGCCACACGCACACGCACACACACACACACACACACACACACACACACACACACACACACACACATATATATGTATATTCTGCAGTAAGAAAACGAGTGTATGATATATACATCGTGCGCGCGGTAGGTAAGCATCGAAGAAGTCAGGTACCGACTCGGGCGCCGATGACTCATCCCGCCTGATCGTTGAGAGAGATAGATATCGTCGCAAGAATCGTGATCGGAATCGCGTTCGAGATTCGTACGGTCGATGGATCCATACTCCGTCGATGGACGCAGCACCGCTTTGCTCCGACGCAAGAGAATTCCTATCGATGGCAATGCCGCGCTTACATTCATACGTATGAGTAGTATGTACCATATAGAAATACACATTGATAGATGTTGCTAGTGGTAGCCGAGAGCGCGATCGAGAAAAGTTTCACATTACTTCGGATCGTGCTGCTACATCGAAACGTGTCGCGAGTAGTTTGCGTCAAGACGACGAATACATATCTACACCTCGATGGATAAAGCGAAAGAAATATGTATATATATATATTAAATCGTACACATGTCTCTCGTTATATCTAATACACTATAGGCATGTGAAGCAGCATACAAGTGCAAAGCCCACTGAATCATGAGTAAAGATACATGTGTATCAAGTACAAGAGCTGCGCTCTCAACTATTACGCCATAATACACTATGATCTCTCGGTACAAATCCGCAGAGAGTCGATTCGATATATATCGCAACTTCTAGTACCACAGAGAATACAAACTGGTGGCGGCTATGTGTCGCGAGAGTGTGTAATCGGATCGCGGAATCCTTCCTCGTTTCAACTCTCTTGTACGCCTCTCGCGACTCTTCTCGTCGCAGTAGCTTACGGCTTCGAATGTTTTCTGGAAGCAGCGCACACACATGCCTCGCCCTGAGTTTCCATTAAATACATCTCCATATCGAGCTGCGCAGTTAAATTATCCGGAGAAAACGCGGCATTCGGAAAATTCGTCGGTGGAGGAAATAAATGAGAAGTTTGTGGGTTACAATGGAAACAAAGGGGAATTCGGGGAATATTATAATCGGTTTCGGTTCGAACAAACGAATGTTTGAGAGAAAGAGAAAAGGAACGAGAGAGAGTTCGGCGACAGGAAACGTTTCTCCCGCAGGAATGACGGAGCGGGTAACGGGTGCCCCCCTCAACAGGGGGGGAAGGATGGAATTCGTAAAAGAATGCGACCGCGTCCCGTAGCGCTGGTTCTTGGTGGCCCTGGGCCTCCACTGTAGTTATAACAGGCTGGATAGGACGATCGGACGATGAGAGACCGGCTTCTCTCGTGGACCGACCCGACTGAAACTACGCTTAAAGTCCGAGAAGCCACGTCAACGCAATTCTATTATTCCTGACATCATCTTCTCTTTTCGTCAATGAATACCGATGCCCCCCTTTTACCCTTCCGACTCTCCAATGCTCTTTTGGGACTATCTTACTGTAGAAAGCGGAAAGTTTGCCGATTAGTTATCGCTATCACCGCGAAAAGAATAACAATCAACATGCTATTGTAATTTATATAGTGGTTTTCGCGATAATCGCTATCGAACGCTTCGCGAAAACACATCGAAATGTAAACGTTGGAAAATATTCATTATTTTTTTTACAATCATTTAAATCTCTTTTAAATTTATATTGAACTTTATATCGAAACTGAAATGTAAATTGCGATCGATATGAGTATCGATTGATTGGATAGAAATAAAAACTACCAAAGATTCACGGATAAGAAAAGTAATCGAAGGAAAATCAATATTTTATCGATGAAGAAGTTAAGAAAACGTATATTCGAATCTCGACAATTGTGATGCTACAATAAGTTGGAAAAAATTATTTTTTGTGAAAATATGCATTTTGAAGAATTAAAAAAATTTAAGTAACGTTCGCATCGTGTATTTTTTTTCCAGATCGTGCACCGAGCGAACGCAGCGGGGATTATCGTCGCTGTGGCATAACGACGAGTCCACCGCCTCATTCCGGATCGCTCACCACCAACGGAGAAGGTACGAAGCTTACTGTAATATTACAGCTACATTATAGCTGATTTTCAACGGAATCATTATAGTTCGATATCGCGGGTATTTGATCGCGGAAAAAAATTAAAAAAGGCCTTGGCAAGTTTTTCAAATGTCTATACGCGTTCCATTCCAAACTTTCGACTCTCAAGTAGAGATGATTGTCTTAAGGAAGATAGTAACTAACTAGTCGGTGTAGAAGAGACTCAAATGCCTCGAGATTCGCGAGGTTCAGGCCGCGCGAGTGCATCGCGCGGCCTGAATCAGGATTCGTGGAACGCCCGAAACATATTTGGCGCCTCCCCTCGGAACGTTCGAAGTCGAGAGCGCGAGAGATCAGCTCCGAGCCAGCGAGACGAGCAAAAGCAACTCTTGCCAGCATCCGAATCAACGAACAAGAAGAAGAAGAAGAAGAAGAAAGATACACACGCGTAGGAAGAGTAAACTGTTGTGGCCACGAAGATCGAGGAAAAACGAGAGGAAGAACGCCAAGAAGTACGGAAAAGAAAAAAATTCTTCGACGAGAAAGAAACTGTCCGTTGACTAGAGTTTCGCCTCTCTTTTTATCTCGGTCGGCCGTCGAGGGTTTGAGAATGGCGTGCGTTGGGTTAGAGCGACCGAGCGTTCGGCAAAGGTGGGTGGCGAACGAACGAACGAACGTAGAAACGGGCGGTCGGGAAGACTGCTTGCCTGCCGGTCGACGCGACTGTTTGAGGGAATAGGGGGACCCTGGCGCCAGACAGCTGCCGCGTGTCTCGACCTCGTCGCTTACGCTCGCTCACTCCTTCCTCTTCATTCGTTTCTCTTCAACATTCGGCTATCCATCGACTTCTTTCCTCTCGTTCTCCCCCTTCGTGCAACAGCTTCTTCGCTTTTATGCTCTATCTTCTCGCATTATTCACTCATCGATCTCTACCTGACTCTATTCTCAATTCTGACTAACGACCATTGCGCTTATAACGTGCTTATGATGTCAGGTAATATTGCGTCTTTGAATACTGATCCGCGGTAAGCATAAAAAAGATAGTATCTTATTCTGCGTTTCTCATGCTAAATACAAATTATTTTATAGTTATTGCTTTTCTTACTCGGCCAATCTATTTGGGGGATTGAAGCAAAATTCACGATTCTCATTTTTTTTAATTCAGTTATTCGTCATTGATTCATATCGTGCTTTGCAATGAAAAAGAAATCTATTCAAAATAAATTAAAAATACAATTTTACCTTTTTTTTTTTTTGTCAATAAGCAACTTCAAGTAGCCGATTCACATTGTTGATTTCCATGTCAAACAGCAAACAGTAAAAGGATCAGATGAAATTATTCACACGACAAAATTATACACTATTTTTCGTGTTATAATTCGGTGGAGTGGACATGCGAAGTTTTGAAGTTTTAACAACTTGTTTGATTTCCAAGATGTTTCTTTTGTGGTATTTACATGAAGAAGTAGTCAAATAAGCGTATGTATGCTGCGGCTTCGAACGGCACACATACACACGCCAACGGTACGTTCTAACAAAAGTAGTAAAATAAATTCCGATTATCCTATTTTTCTTCGGGAATGTCTCACTTTTTATACGTAGTAAAAAAAAAAGTATACAAATGAGAATACACTATAAAAAAAAAGTATCGTAAAGGAAACGCGAAGTAGAATGAAGTACGATTGCCCTATGGTGCGAAGGGAGCAGCTGCGTAACTACGATGTGCTTACTGTGGGATATTGAGGGGAAGGATAACAGCAGCAGCAGCAGCAGCAGCACCAGGAGTGAGCAACAGGTCGCTCGTTTTGGTTTCGCTTCCGCGTGGTTGGCCGCCACCCCAATTCGAGTAAATCTTCCGACACCCCCTTCCGCTATTCTCGCGGTCGCGGATGGTGCGAGAGTAAGGGAAACAGGGGGGAGATGTGAATCCCGTCGACGCGGGATAGGAAGCGCGGAATTGCAGTTTTGTGCTCACGTTGCGCCCGGTAACGGACAGGATAAATGGCAATAACTCCGCAAACTATGATGTACCATCACAGAGATGCTGTGAGTTTTAGCTTCGCGATTCATGAAAATGCGACGGAGAAAACGCGGTCTGCTACTGATGCTGTTGAATTTTCTGACTCACTGCTTTCAGCAGCAACGGAAAGCAGACGCAGCATTTTGCTCCGCTCGGACAAGCTTCGCAGCTGCTGTTGCTGCTGCTGCTGCTGCTGTTGCTGCACTTGCTATCGTTCAGCATATAGCGAGCAGTGTTGTACCTACATGTTCCGAGGTTAAAACGATTCTGTAGTAGTGCAGTTGATCGCAAGAGCCACGCCTCTCTGCTGCAAGATCGTCATAACGAATACACGTTGAACCATTCGCTTCGGCATTTTATTTTTTTTTTTCGACTGAAACACTTATTATCTTCCAACCCAATAATTTTCGCATGAACGATGTAAGGTCGAAAATCCAATTAAAAAAATTACTTTTTCATTGCTCCGATTCATCTGATTTGCTTTTCTTTTGTATATATAAATTATTATTAT
This sequence comes from Cryptus armator, assembly GCA_963971235.1. Classification (NCBI taxonomy): domain Eukaryota; kingdom Metazoa; phylum Arthropoda; class Insecta; order Hymenoptera; family Ichneumonidae; genus Cryptus; species Cryptus armator. Next base: position 23,974,457 of record OZ020234.1, on the reverse strand, counting down.
AAACTATACAAAAAAAAAAAAATTCTCAAGAAGCTTTGCGTATTAGGCGTTTATAAAATCGTAGAACCAAAAGTTGACACAGATAAGTCGATAAAAAAACGAAGTAGAGGAGTTAATTAAATTTAATGGAATAATCTTAAAAATCTTGTATCTTCTTTAAAGTTTTTTCGAAATGATATTACTTCGATACCTCAGCACTGAGAAAGAAGGTATAATTACAGGAAAGAAACGTTTGCTTTCGTGTAAATTGCAATTGCTTCTTTCAGACATATTAAAAGTGGAGAGGCATTCTCGAAGCTCTTTTAAGGGTCGAGAAAAAAAACAAAGATAGCTGATAAATTGCTCGAATTGAAAGTAAAGTTGATGAAAGAAAACGTTTCCAGGTGCAATGGAGCTAATGATTCGGTGAGCTTCCGTTTTTTTTCTTTGTCGGTCTCGCGGGCCTATGATTATTTCTTAGTCATTGCGCGGAGAGCAACGTGTAGGTATAATGGATGATCCTCTGGTCTATCGACTCTGCACAATCAGTAGCAGCGGTATCCCCCTCGTTGCACCTTTATCCTCATGGAAACAAAGGGACACGCGACTATTTTTCCCTTTTATATACGTTATTTCATTCTTTTTTGTTTTTATCCCCTTCGTCACGGTATATTATAAAAGCGAAACCGTACATGCGGGTGGAGTTGCTTCGAATCGCGTATTATACCGGATCGAAGCGGAGATGCGGGTTTCGCGTGCAGGTCTCCAAATGCGTCTGCGATAGAGTAGAACGGTTGTCGTGTTTCTAATGCACACTTGCCTACCTGCTTCACTTTTACTACCCGGACGACTATGTCTACCCGGTAGTGTACGGTACACCGATACTCCAACCTATTATTGTAGTTGGCGGTTTACTAACTATAGTGAGATATTGGATGAGGTGAAGTGGACGAACGACGAATGTGCGACACGAGAAACGCGAAGCAACCGCGGAGTCGCCTAGCAGGCGGCGAGAATATTCTCGGTCGATAGGTCGACTGGCGGCAGTCTCGAGGCTCGTCGGTCGGCCGGTCGCCGAGCGTTAATCGATGCATGTTTTCCCGAGACTCCTGCTGTTGTTGCTGCTGCTGCTGCTGCTGCTGCTGCTGCTGCTGCTGCTGCTGCTGCTGCTGCTGCTGCTGCTGCTGTTGGTGATAAAGCTTGTGCTTCGCGTGAGCCGACTCCCTGGTAGCTACAATAACTTTGTTCCCGATTAAACAAAATTACTCTGTCCTCAACGAAATTTACGGCCGGTTTTGGGTATCTCTTTCGAAAGACTGCAGCGCCATCGCAACGACCGATTGGCCGCATTATTGGGCAGAATACATCTCTGAAGCGCGCTGTTTAAAGTTGAGGTTGCAATACGTTAGTTAGTTAATACTTGAGAATCAGACACAATCATTGTGTCCGTAAGACTCTGCGGTCTTTATCGGTGGTCTACATTTCCTAAAATCAATAGTTCTAAGATCGATCGTAATTACGTCGATAGAACAGAATGGAAAGTACACGTGTCATTACATATGATACTAATATATGAGATCATACTAAAAAAAAACATTACAAATGAAGGATGATGATGATCAGCACTTTGTTTAAAAAAAAAATCCTATTAAGATAAAAACGAATAAAGTACACCTGTCTCATCATTATGTCAATACAAGCCTCCGAAGGCTCCTACGGGAAGTTCGATCAAATCTCACTAGAAACTTCCGACACGTTTCTCTCTAAAACCGCTTGTTGGAATAAATATAAAAAAACAAAGGTTCTCCGCGTAATTGATCGACACAGATCTTTCCATTTTGATAATGTCCCACGGACTTGGTATAAATATAAAGAAAAGGTTTTAGTGTTTTCGTAAACTCCATAACGACGGGTGAAAACATTGCAACTTTTCGCAGATTATATATAAAGAAAAAAAAATTGATTTTCATATGACCGTGCAATCGCGTGTAATCGTGAAATGGTATTTCTTCATTCGGTGCCCATATTCTATTTTTCAATAGACAGCGGTATGTAATTTATTCTTATACTGCATAAAATTGAATTATTATTTCTCCAGAAAGCATTAAAGGGTTTACGCCTCTCGCCGTGACATACATCATATCTTCAGTCATTTACTCCGAAAAAATAAAGCCGCTATAAAAAAAAAAACGATTACAAGCCGCATAATTCTGGAAATGCAGTCCGAAATGGATTAGAATACAAAAGTTTGTCCGCGTTAATATAAAAGAGAGTTTCTGCTTCGGGTTTGTGTGAGTCTGCATACTGTCAGTCCGTCCGTAGTGGTCAGTGAATGTCCCTCGTATACTCCGAACGCGTCGATTTACTATAGTGTGTGTTTGCGCTGCCTGGTTGCCCATCCCACGTCTTTCCCTACTACCACACTATCTACCGCAGTCGCGAGTACGACTGTGTACACGTATAATAATACTAAACCGTTCATAGTTAGCAATAAATGTATCTGTGTACGTCTACGTAAAAGCGTACGTGCTGCAGACTCGGTTGATCGAGGAGCGGTGAGTTTTCTTTCTCTATCGCGCCCCGTAAGCGCGAGAGAGGAGAAAACTGTCGGCGAGGAAGGACGCTCGGGGACGGCGACGCCACCAACACAAACGTTCGCATACTATATGTATACTTCCTCGCCGGCGACTCGTTGTGTATGCGCATATATATATATTCGCTCTCGTATGCTTGGATAGCTTTGTGTGGCGGAATAAGCGATGGCAGTGGTGTGAGGGGAGAGTCAGAAGGCGGCGGTGGCCGCGACGGCAGCGGGCCGAGAGAGGTTGGCGGCGCCTGGTATGTGGCGCCTTCACTGGCGTCGGGCCATCTTTTATTCTACCATTACGAAGCGTCGACACGCGCTATCGTCTCTCTTTACTCTCTTTCTCTGTCTTATTCTCCCCTCTGTCTCGCATCGTGTCTCGATTCTTACGTATGTAAAACCCGATTCAAACTTCCTTCCCCCTGTGTCTATGCATTTCCACTACGTATAGCTACATAAATACCTACACTACAGGTATATATAAATATTCGTATGGCATCCGCTGATCGATCCATACGCGATTAATGCAAAGATCCTTTTCGTAAGCTTTTTCCGCCGCGTTTAGAAAAATCACAGGTGTTTTTGAACATTGATCGAGTACTATATGCAACCGGTTAAATACCGATAGTTCGTTCACCGATCGTTTCATAGGGGATCTGTGTAAAAATCCGTTTTGCCGAATTTTCGCGTACTTTTAGACAATTATCAAAGTTATCAGATTTTCTTTGCGTTGATGTATTTTTTCACTGTGTACACGCAGGTCAATATATCTACATATTGTATACACGATTGCATGGAATTCGATGTTCGATATTCGATCTACACGTTCGATAGATTAGCGTGGAGAAAAATTTCAAGGATTTTCTTTTGAAAATGATGGATCGATTTTTTTTTACTCCGATAAAATTTGGTTTTTTTTTTTCTTTTGCCACTCGTGAATAATAATTTTCGATGCCTCCGAGAGGGACGGGGAGAGCGGTGGCAATAACGTGGATAGCGAACGGCCGATAAGAGAAGTCGAGACGCGCTGATAAGATTTCCACTACCGATAGCTTCGAGATTTCGGACGAAGAGAACGAAACTCGTTTTTCTTCTTTTTTTAATTTTTATTTATCGACACGACGCATTGTCATTGGGATTAACGGTTGAATGTTTTGGAGCTGCATGTGAATTCTTTCAACTATCGTAACAGCCGAGAGATGACTCGAGGATTCTTTGCTGGTCTGTTAAAGAAGAACAGACGGCTATGAGAGCCACGAAGCAGAAGCTCGAGTATCGAGAGGCGCCCGAAGAAGCCCACCACTCGGCCACTCGGCGATCGCATTGGCGTCAGGCGCCACCGCGACGCCCCTGCTGCTGGTTTTGCTCGCAGCTCAAACGCGCTCTTGTCGAAGCTACTCTTATCGTATCGATGAACGAGTTGGAGACCCCTGAAACACTACAGACAGCCCTAACACTCGATACAAGCAATCGTATAGAATATTTCACATCGTCGTAGAAAATAATCACAGCGGTTCTCGTTTTCTCCTACTTTTCGTCTCATCAAATTTATCTACATTTACACCGAGATCGCAGCTTCGATAAACAAAAAAAAAAAAAAAAATCCTTCGGATTTCTTTCGCTGGCCGGACAATTATTACTATTATTCGCGTCTGAATTCTTCCTAATAAATTCCTTTGTCGTGAATGGAATTGAGAAACAAAAAATTGGCATTATCATTGATAAACAAGTAGGTACGTCTATGAGGATCAGTCAGAGATAATATCTATCGGGAAGAATTCGCAAAAGTCGGAACGATGCATCGAGGTTTCGAGTGGTGCGTCGAGTGTTCCCTGTGCAATGCGCTTGCTACTGCACGGTCGTAGAAAGGCCGTTTGAAGGACAAACCTCGCCGGCACTGGCGCGCCGACTGGCGTATAGCTGGCAAAATAGCTATAGGTATTCTTTCTCTATAGTGCATTATACCTAAGAGGTACGAAGGTAGCAAACGGCTCGTATGTGCCGCGGGACCGAGCCACGGCGCCCCCAAGAGGCCCGACAACGACGACGATTGTCGTCGTCGTTGTAACCGCCACCACCACAGCTACGCGAGCTTTTACTACCTTTACCGTAACCGTCTATCGCCTTTCAGCTATATGTACATTACTCTTCATACGCTCTTTTCACTTCCTTACTCCAGTCTTGAGTAAATCTTTTTTTTTTTTTTTGTTCCATCGAGTAACTAATGCATGTGAGTGCAATTTCACTCCCATTCGCTACGTTTTCTCATCTGCATGTTAATAATTCAACCCGTCTAATCTAACATTTCATTTTTTCATCGAAATTTGATAGTTTTTTCAAATTTAATTTTACAATTTTTCGCAACTGAATGGACGGTAGTACATTTGGCTGATATGATATTATTGAAATTTCTTTATCTTTTTTTATTGTTATGCTGGTCATTCAAGTAAAAAAAAAAAATCTCTGTGTATATTTCAATTTTGATTGAAGAATTTCGTATTTTCGTTAAATCTGAGTCAACGAGGATTTCGTCGCGAATAGTAAAAATGTAAAAGATATAGTTTGTAAATAGAGTTTTTCGTTTACTGCCTCTTGAAACTTGAATACTAATAATCCTTTGCTGCGAGGACAAAATTTCCTTTAAATAAAGGACCTTTGAGATGAAACAGTTTTTCTTAAATCGCAGAGTCGCGAAATTGCTTTACAGAAAATTAGATCAACCCAATGCGCAATCGGACGCGAAGAGAATTTGTTTAATCGCCACATATTTGCTTGCGATTAAGTTGCGTTATAGTGCAGCCGCGGGAGCCTCGACATCGAGACTCGTTCACAATTGCTCCAACACCTCTGTTTTCCTTTTCCTTTTGTAGTACGTGTTTGTCGTCGATACGAGCGCTTTTGCGCTTATATACTCCGTTTGTATACTATGTACGACGGTATACATAATACACGTTATATAGTGAATTCTTATGTACGTCGGGTGGGACGGTACGACGACGACGGCCGTGCGGTCGTGCCAAGGTTGGCAACCTTATCTAACCTCAGGGTGTTTGACCCAACTGGGAAAACACATTGGCATCGGCGTCGCGCTCTCCTCCGCACTCTCTGCTACTGTGCCTCGTATCTCTCTCTGCGTCGCTATTGCATCTCTCGCTCTCGTTTTTCCTTCTCGCTTATTCTCTATAATCGCCATCCTCGTTAATCGGCTCTCCAGCAGCAGCAGCGGCTACAGCACCAGCAGCGCTTTGAATAGCACACACGACAACGCTGAATGTCCGTTGGTCGATCGACTCTGAGATTCGATCAATTTTGCACAAACGATCGTCGGCAACAGCCAACTCTGAATCACGACACTCTCGTTTGTCCACAAATATCTGAAGCTCTGATAATGTAATCCGTATATAAATATATAGACGTATCATTTCCTGCTTTTTCAAAAGTTGTGAAGAATATACAATTGTTTCTTCGATTCTTAATTTCCGCGGATTAAATGACATTTTTCAAATGGTGAAAAAGAAATGTGTTAGTAGAAATTTATATCATTCGTATTTATATTGTTGTAATTGGAAACAGAAAATTGCGTTAAAACACTCAATAACACAAATTTATATCTTGTCGATTCTCCAACTTTCAATTTTATTTATTAAATTTGATTAAAAGATAATGCCGGTAATTTCTTTTATGATAATCACTCATTTTTCCCGAGGCATTACGTTTCAATGGTTTCTTATCGAATAAAATCTTAGCGCAACACGCATCTTTTTTTCGATTACAAGTGAACATATGTTTTTTTCAATACCAAAATAACCATAAATATAAACAATCGATGTGAATTACTATATTGGTACTTGGAGAACAACTCTAACATCATCTGCACTGACGAAACATTTACATATCCGCGATACGATGCGATCAGCATCGTGACTCAGCTCACCATAACTTGGGTTCCGGAGCCTTTGAAGGCTGTTGAATATTGTCTTTGATTCCTCATAAGTTAATTATTTCTCGGTAAATCCCGTGATTAATAAATTCCCAAAAGGAAATAGTTTATGAAAAATCTCGGGTGCTATATATTGTGTATAACACTGAACCGGAATTCCTGGGAAACGATACATGCGGACGGTCAATCAAATGGTTCAAAACATATAAGAAAACTGTAGCAACGTGTATACAAGACGACGCAATTGTCAGGTTCAGCATTGAAGTCCTGAATTTATGGCCGGTGCAGCACACAGACAGACAGACAGATAAACAACTTTCCAAAATATATGTATATATATATATAGGAGATACGAGAAATGTGGTAGCGGTGTATACAATGCGAAACAATCGTAATCGAGTTCTGCGACAATTTCCAGTATATACCAATGTTGCCCACTACTGCAACAAGATACGACAATGACACGACAAACAAGACGTATCTTTGGTGCACTCGCGAGCGTCATAATTTAAGAGGCGATAAAACACGAGTCACACGCTCGTCAACGTTTCTTGCGAACGGCGAATGTACCCCAACCGGGGCGCTTTCGAGATCAGATGTTTTGCACCCACGAATAGACACACACGTGTGCATTCCGCGTAATCGCGTTTTCTCTCTTGTCGCGCTTTTCAGGCAAAACGTCGAGTACTCGAGCGGCAGGCTATTTACTATGTTATAGATATGCGTGACGATGATATTGCGAGACAGACGGAAAACGGTGCGGGATCCTTTCTCGAGTACAACTCGGTTACAGTATTCAGACTTTACCTATGGACGAGAGAACAAAGCGTAGTAAAATATAAGTAAAGCGAGAGAAGACATTCCAAGTGTCGCGACGGGTCTCGATGTGTTTACGTCTGAGCCACGACGGTTTTACCTACTATCAGCCTCTGTACCCCATCCGCACCGTTTACATGTCTGCGGTACCATATCGAAATGGAATTCAACGCACATATAACACACGCATATCGGTTGTGTAACAATGATCGTTATCAGTCGCCGCGTTCCGCAATTCACCAACGATAAAGTAGACACTAATTATTTTTTCGTTTTATATACCACAAACGGCGGGTGTCCGTCGGGACGAACCTATGCTTTTGTAATGATAAAAAAAGAAATGTGCACCGCACAATGTATGACAGTAATCGAAAGGTATATTTATCATTTTAATCGTTCGGGTTTGGGACGAGAATTAGATGATAATTTAAATGTGACTATAAATCGTAATTTTTTGAATGGCATATAAAAAGAATCATCATAACCGTCAAGAATGTTAATAATAAATAAAAGAAGGGCAGGATGTTAAAGGTTATATCACTGGAAAATCCAACACGAATTTCATTACTATACAAGAAAGAATAAAGGATATAATAAATTGCATAAACGGAGCTAATGATAAAAATCATAAAATTCGCGTTCTCTTTACCGAGTTTAAATCGGAGCAATCTGGCTTCGGGTAGTTGAAGTATTAAATTGTACGAGCAAAGCCGAGCGTTCGAAAAAAAAGTAGGAAAGTAATTAAAATTGGTGGGAAAGGAAAGGGAGGAGTAGGGGGTTTGGCGGGTTTATCCGGCGTGGTATAGCAGCAAGCAAGCAGCGGGAGCAAGCAGTGAGGCGCTTGCGACGAGATAAAAATAGATATTACGAGTTTACCACGGCGCCAAGATTGCGGGCTATCGCGACGATTACGTCATAGTCGGGGTCGGACGCGAACGGAGAACGCGCACCGTCGCCGACGCCGAACCTCGGGACCAAGCAAAACGCAAGGACGACGTTGACGACGACTTCTTCGACAACGACGACGACGACGAGACCCCCTCGACATCATGTCGTATAACGTCTTGGATCATCGGCGACGTGTTTCGACCAAAACAATTAAATTAGCTATTGGCGGCATTGCGGGAACCATAACGCAGCGCGAGTCTGCGACAACAAGCCATTATTCTCGGCAAGTTTTTTATCGATGCTGTTGAGATTGGAGAATTCCATTTCGAAAATGGAATTCTCCAGTGTTCGATTGAAATATTCACCGACATAAATTGCGCGTCGAGGTACTCGATTTGCATAAAAAATAACTGGTGAATTTAATAACTCGAGAGAACCTTCATAACGGCTTTCAATTGAAATCATTAAACTATCGATAAAACATTCAAACAGTATACTTTACGTGATATTGAAAAAAAGTAATGATAAAATATATTTTTCATATATTTTATTCGAATTTTTTTCGTATACTTTGCTTCGTTAACACGGGCAGTGTAGGGAAAAAATTAATGAATTATACAAAATTTATCATTTTTCTCGATATTTTTTGAAAGTTTTTTTTTTTTTAATACCAGCTGATGTTTTACCCTCTAATTATTCGATTGGTTGGATGTCTATTGGTGGACATTTTCTTTTTCGATAAGAAAAGACGCTTCAAAGTGTCGTACGCCCGGATATATGTACGTCTCTCGAGACAATAATCGGCGAGCCGCAGTACTTGGGAAAGCTTGTAAAAGGATTGTAATTTAGCTCGACTAGACGTTGTGTTATATATACCGTTCTGTGCTCGATGTGTACCGGTGAACTCGGTGTTTAAGCCGCGAACGCGTGCTTCAAACAGCAGCAGGATGAAAACGATGAGATAATTGACGGTGTACCCGGCTTCGCGGACGTTGAAATAAGTCGCGTTTGTCCCCGCATCGCGACACGTGGGACGTGGCGCGCCGGTCCGCAGACGTTGTCGCCGCTTCTTTCTTTCTTTATCGCTTAGTTTCTTCGTTTCTCACAGAGCCGCCATCAATTTATCTGTCGTTAAGCGTGCGATCGCTTCTTAACGAGTTTCCGGAAAGATTCACGTTTCACCTTAGTCATCTCGGCGGTGTCTATTTGGAAACGTATAATATATACATACAGACATTTCTACGATCCTTCTAATTGATATAGCTATCGTTTGTTACGGCTAAATTTTACTTGGAAGCTCGATGCGATCTTTGAGTGCGTCTCGGCTCTCGTCTTGGTTGGCACTTATCGTCTCATACGCGTGGGACTTTCCGGCGTCGAGCTCTTCTGCAATCCTCCTTACCTTCGTCATTCACACTACTATATACTTAACTAATGTACTGAAAAAAAAAAACACAAGAAAAACATAATGAATTAATTCTACGGCAATTGCGACAATCTTTACGCAAGTCCGAGACTGTTTTATATAAAGAAGATTATTGAACCTTCCGTCGACGCTGAATTTTTTTTTATACTCTTCGCGATGTACCAAACCGTCGGGGAATTAAAAAGAAAAAATTGATACCGATGATTTTTTTCGCATACTTACCGTTATTAATGAGTTTGGGAACATTTGATTGATTGCAGGCGGCGGTGAGATGGGACAGAAAGAATGGTGCACTTTGGCTTACTGGGAATTGGGCGGTCGCGTGGGTCGCCTCTACCCGGTGGAGCCATCAACGGTAAACGTCTTCGATTCTCTTCACGACGGTGACGGTCTTTGTCTGGCGACTCTCTCCGAGAATCATCCCTCATCACCGGCCGTGCAAAGAACGCGCAGTAAAATTGGTCTCGGTAAGTCCTTTATCTCGTTTATCGAAAAGAAATGAAATCTTCTCGTCGAATGCTCGTGTTGATCCACGAATGCCCGTAAAATGCTCGTATTAAAACTCGAAATATCTCGAATTCGCAGGTCTGATGTTGAGTCAAGAAACGGACGGCGTATGGGCGTACAACAGATCGGACAGTCCGATTTTCGTAAACTCACCGACCCTCGACGATCCAGAATCGAGGACTCTGCTTGTCTATCGTGTACCACCGGGTTTTTGTCTCAACATATTCGATCGTTCTAAAACAATGCAGCTGCCTCGTAGCCTAAGCCAAAATTCACCGACGAGCGCGAGCTTCAACTCCGGACCCGTCGACGTCAACTCCGTCCGCATAAGTTTCGCAAAGGGTTGGGGACCCAAGTACTCCAGACAGGAAGTCACTTCCTGTCCCTGTTGGCTCGAAGTACTTTTGGCTCCGTGTAGGTGATCGCACCGCAATCAACCACTTCTTCATCGTCACACTAACGAAAATCATTGTTCTTTATTTTATCTTGAAAAAATATTCGCTTTTTTCACGTACAACCGATATGAAAAAAATATACGTGAAATGTACACCAACAACAAAATTGGATATTACGTATATCATTTTTCGTATCACGATCATCGTTATTGTCTCACCTCGACTACGGCGAACTTTCGATTCAGGCTTCTTGTTGATTTTTTTTTCTTTCTACATACATAGAATGTGCATAAAAACACAACGTACGTGTTGTGCCTGTGCATATATCGTGTGCCTTCCCCGCTTTCTTCTCGATTGAATGAAACGAGAGAAAAAGAGTAATTGAAGATTAATATGAAAGAGAGCGGTCAGGGAATGAGACATTGGGGATCGAGACTAAACAATGGTCTTACCATTGCGCACGTTAAAAGTTGAGGTACGACTTCGTTGTACGATGATACGAAAACAAGAGAGAGAGTCTGCGCGCGAAATGGAATGCTCGTGGCGAACCCTTGTGATAATGCTAAAAAAAATTATGTAAACTACACGAACACGTATACATACATACAGAACAACACACACACACACACACACACGTGCGTATAATGATCGTGCATACGTATTCGTTTAGAGTCGCGAATTCTGAGCGTCGGTTATTTTTGTACAACCACTTTTATCGAGGTAAAAGTGGACGTTACTCTATCTTATTGAACGACTGATTCCCTCAACGGATTATACGAGAATCGACAAGCGTAATATATATGTACAGTATATATAACATAGATAGTTTTATGTAGTTAGGTATACCGTAGATAGGTAGGTAGATAGATAGGCAGTGCAACAGGGCAGACTTACGATAATATATGCGTGCGTATCGAAAAGCAGCGACTTTCGAGAAGAAAAAAAATATTGAAAAAACAAAAGCATTTTTCGTATATTTCCGATTGGATCGATACCTCGTAATTTCAACGAAGTAGTACGCAATTTTCGGAGAAAATTTCGACAAAAAAAAAGAAAAATTGAATGAAACTAATCGAATGAAGAAATTTCTATTCATTCTTAATTTTCTTTTTCACCTCTGTTCAAACATCACTAATCCGATCGTCGTTGCGAAATTCTCACAAATTTCATCTCTGTGCATTGCTAGTTAATTTATACACATCTTTCTTTTTTAATGGATCAAACCGAAACGCCGTTTGTAAATAATAACGTTATTTATATTCTGTATAAAGAAAAAAAAATTTAATGAAACAAAAAACACAATGAAAGCGTAAATTTTTTCGCGTTGCCGCAATTGAGATTGTTGAGTGTAATAGGCTGATATATAAGCGTGAAAGAGGGAGAGCTTCGAAATGAACGGTAGTCGGCGAATTTTTTACATATACGGCTTGTCTCGAACCTTCTCGTTCTTTTGCATCTCGATTTGTATTGATTACGACGAGGGGATTGCCGAAGGGGATTTTAAAAAAATCGAAATTGAGTCGCTAAACGAAACTACGTCCAAGTGCCATTAACGTTAACGACAAATCAGCGAACGTAGCCTGATATTTAACGCCTGTATAGAATTTATCGTGAGATTTTTACAAGCATCGCGCCACGGCTTCTTTTTCTAACGCCATATGATATATTAGCTCAATTAAAATCACACCTCCGAGTTGTAATTCGAAAAAATTTGACGCTAAATCGCACAAAACTATAATGCGCTTTAACGTATACGAAAAAAAAAAAAAAAAAAAAAAAATTCGCTCGATCGAAAAAAAATTAAATGATTTCGATAGAGGATCGTGAAAATCCGACGATGCCGATAACGCGAGATTCAACGACGAATAGTTTTATCGTAAAAAAAAAAAATGAATTTGTAAAAACATAGTGCCTTCAATAGCGTTTTGCCGTTAATCGAATTAAGTCATCTGTATGAAAAATCATTGTGATCGAGTCGAGTGATCGTTGTCGAAGCAGATTCGAGAACTCTATCTGTGACGATGTAACAACTCCACTTCGTCTGGAGTTTAAAGTTTTCTCCCCACCTTGCCGCTATCGTCCTCTTTTCCCTTCGAATTTCAGTGTTGTACTTCAACTCACCTTCTGTTCTTCGTGTATTTATTCTTCGAAGATGAGTTTCGTGATCATAAGAAATCTTACATAACGATTCCCAACAGGAAAACATTTTTAAAAAATTGGTACAAAATAATCTGAGATGACAACATTCGGATAATAATTCTATAAACTTGAAGCTACTCCGACGATACAAATTTACGGCTCAAACGACAATACGATCGTTTAAACTTTTTCTTCGATTACTCCGCGCTTTGGTAAGGTGACAGATAAAAAAAAGAGACACTTCGATAAAGTGACTCGAAAACGTTGAGAATTTTTATACTGAAAACTCAAAGTGCCTGTCGCGGTTGTTCTCGGCTCGTCGAAAAACAAAAAAAATATAAAAAATACTTCTTTTATACGGCTATCAAAAATTGTGTAAAAAAAGCTCTGTCCGCGTCCGTCTTCGATGACGATAAAGCATAATATAAGCTTAAAAAATAAATAAACGTCCGAGAACGATTTCGGCTTTCGAATTCATAAGGCGTATATGATGTTCACTCACGCAATAAAAAAAAAGCACACTACCGTTGTTAATCCCTGTTGAAATGAGCCAAAACGATTGGTTCTTTTCGTACTGTATATAATGTATATAAAGACTCAAGTATATACTCCGTTGTATGAATGTGTATATAGTATATGTAAACATAAATATATTATTACTATTACTATAAATAATGATTATTATATTAACACGATTATATAGAAAACGAGAACGACGAGTGAATGGCATAAGAAAGAAAAAAAAAGAAAATGAAAAACAAATAGATTTAAGTGAGATGCCAGTAATAAAACGCCGAGAGTGTGTGCGTTTCGACGAGCTCACCACGTTTTATTGTTGATTGATTCATTGTCAATTGATTTGTATTCGATTGGGGAAAAAAAAGGAGAGAGTTATGCCGAGTCACGCGAGCGTGCGTAACCGTGCGCATTGTATCGAATTGAGATCAAGGAAATCGATCTTCTTTTCATTTTTATGAGAATACATGAGATTACAAATTTTTCATAATATGCGTGTTAACATTGTCGACTACCCTTCCTACACATCCTATCATCGATTTTACCATAAATTACTCGACGAGAAAATTACGTCTTTCGAGTTTTTATTAATCGGTAAGAGTGACGAGACTCGTGATGACAAAAAAAAATCTCAACATATGAAGTTCCAGTTTCAAAAAAATAATTAAATTCTCACTAAATTCTGTTCGCCTCAATTATTAAAAATCTTATGAATTCCAGGGGTTTGACGATACAAATGAAAGAATTAAAGCAATGGCGATTTTTTTTTCCGTGGAATTTTTACGAAAAGTAAAAGCACTGAATTCGGCGCATAACAACAGTTTATTATTCGGATGCTAATAGATTCTTTTTCTTCTTCGCTAGTAGCGATAAGTTGCGAATAGTATTTCGAACGTTCATAGAAAATATTTGGAGCAAAAGTGCAATTCTTATACGGACGACGCCAACCCGACGATCTATAAGAAGAAAATAAAAAATAAAGAAAGAAGATAGGCAGAAGAAGCGAAGGGAGACGGAGTCGGTCGACGACGGGATCCTCCTCTCTCTTGTTCCTCTTTATTTGGCAATACCGCCAACATTATGGGAGGGTCAGGGGGGACCGAAACTGGCCGGCTTCTGCCGCTGCTACACTTATCGTAATTATTATCGATGGAGAAAACGAGCGAAGGGAGGTAAGGGAAGCTGCGGAGAGGGTCGTCTCGCAAATTCGCAAGTATAAGGCAAACGATACCGCCGGCGATTCCCGGCGCTTGTCGAGGAGCCGCAAACGCCGGCTCGACGCCAACGGGCAAACGCTCGACGAGATGCCCAACTTTTCGGCATCCCATGCACTATGATTTTCTTCAAACTTATACCCCCCTCCGTATCCAATTACTCTTGCGTACCCATAACACAGCGCAAATAACGATGAAATACTGCTATTATATGCGCTTTTTTGCATTATTTTCTTTTTATTTCTTTCGAACTCTATTTTCTTTGTATATGATAAATGATTATGGAAAAACAAATACATCTCGTCTTCGAACGTTTTTAACGTGGGCACTCGTATAGATTAAAAAAATTGACGTATGTATGAAGAAAATACAAAAATATCGATGTAAAAAGTGAGTAGATAAACAATGCTGATATACATATATTACAAAAATCGGGGCATTAATTTTTATCTATATGCAACTTACTAACGAGAACATCAAGCGTGATAATTTCTTCTTTTTTTCCAATCAACATTTCGACATTCAAATGTTAAAACATTGAAAGTGCATTTCCCCACGATTTCTAACAATGGTTTAATGTATCTATCGGTGTATGTAATAAAAATGAACTTCCTTTGCGAACATACTTTAGCATGGCTACCATAATCAGACCGTACAAAAACGTATCCCTATCGTAGATGGATAAATCCTCAAAGTTGGTTGGCAAACTTATGAAAAATAATGCTATAAACTTGAAAATATTAGATACATAAGTATCCGAAAGCTTTGGGCGTAGGGGAAAGGATGAGAGGAATAGACGAGAGGTGGATGATCGAGGAAAGTGGAGAAAGAGCATCCGGAGATCGCCGGAGTGGCGTCGCCGAATCGTCGTTGCTGGCGTTGGCGTTGGCGTTGGCGCCAGGACATTCCCCTCTTTTATTCCAAACATCAATGCAGGGGACGAACTGCAATGGACGTCGTGGTTGAATTGTCCTTGTCGGAAATCGGGACTTTCAAACTTGTAATATCGCGTATGGAGACCCTCCGGTCGCACGCTCTCTTACTATACTGATACTTAAAAATAAAAAAAAAAAAGGTAAAAAGAAAGAAAAAAAAAAAAAAAAAACAGAGTTAAAGAAGAAAAGGCAGAGTTCGTGGATGCCGCTCCTCTGTCCGGCGGCAGCCTCCCGGCAACTCAAACCATTATCCGTATAGTCCCGATTATAGGGCGGCAACGGGAGTCTGCGAGGAGAGGCAACAACAGCACGACCGCCCGACTGAGCGACGCTCAAACCCGAGGAGACCGGCAGGCCAGACCCCCTGGCACCCTCGATCTCTTCTCTCATCCCACTCGATATATCGCAACTGCTACAACTACGCGGCCATCAACGGGAACAACCAACAAGCTAAAGCAAAACACCTTCTGCAGACTGGAGAAGAGAAGAGAAGGCGCTGCTACGTGCTATAGTAAACTACCTCGCAATCCACCAGCGTATACTCGTTCCTCTCTTAACGGACGTAATTTCTTCAAGGCAAACAAACTCTTCTCCGTATAGTAGTTTACACGTATACATACAAAGACACGAAGAAGCACGGTGAAGAGAGAACCTTCGTCGCATTCTTCGAGCAAAACTGACACTGAGAAACGAAAGCACTAACCGCGAGAGTCGCCCACGGCTAATCCATTTCTTCCACGGTTCGTTCCCAACCGTCTACACAAGATTTTTAAAAAATATATATTTCGCGTCCAAATATTTTCTCAGTAACACCGAGACGAGAACTCTGATCCTTATTATACCTGTGTACATATAATGCTACATAATGACACATAATGGAACGTTATTTTGCATATGTAACGCGGGTATTAAGTACGGCTTTTCGATATAACGACAGAACGTATTCGTTCAATCGTGATATTCGTTGATGCGCCAATGCAACATCATCAGTTCTTATGTACCAATTTTTGTTTTCTTTTTTCTTTGTTTCCATCAGTTTCGAGGTATGCGAAAGAGAAAGTATTACGTTTTCAATTGAATAATCCAATCGCCTCTGATTTTAACTCGTTAAGTGGATAAACACGTTTTTTTTTGTACGCTGGCTAAAAATATTCGGAATTATTAATATACAATAATAACGGCCTTCCCAGAAAAACCGGAATGTAATTTTTCGTGAACTTGTTATTTTCAGTTATTTATAGAAAACCATTGGATTTTATGGGTCTCCGTCGACGTTTAAATTATCTCAAATTTGTTTATACAAATTTGAGATAATTGAGGAACTATATACGGCACCGCGTTATTAAGGACCGATTGCAATTTGTTATATTTTATTTGATTCGTGAAAAAAATACAAATTTATATACGTCGAAAGAATTTTTCAATTTTTCTTTTTGCAATAATATAACCATCACAACCACTTAGTATTTAAAACGCTTACGCAATCCTTTTAAGCTGTAATGTAATTCGCTGACGCCCCCGCCTGTTCGTGGTATATAACCCACAGTCCATGTGTCATTAATAACAAACGAGCTCAACGAATGACGATAAGATAGAGTCAAGAAAAGTCATATTACACATATAAAGCTTCGACTCAAGGCGACTAACTATCGCGTTTGGATGTAACCAAGTTTTTCCCAAGTTTCATTCGGCGCTACGTCGGTGGCATCCGGCCTCGTTGTTTCTTCCATCACGCTTACTCCACTCTCTCAACTTAAACCTCCTAACGGTAGTTTCTTCTTACATCGCGACTCGCAACAGTTCTAGTTTCGCTCTCCGATAGCCCGTGGCTCGATCTCCTCGACTAACAAAAAAATAAAACAATTCCTAATCTTTGTTTAAATTTTTGTCGAAAAAAAAAAGAAAAAATCAACAACCGTAAATCCTCGTTCTTCGATCTCTCGAGAAGAATCCACGGAAGTGCTGAAAAATACAAGGCGCCAATCTTTCGATCTGTAATTCAACAAACAAGAATTTGCATGCATACGAGACTAACGGACATAGGAGCACCCGGCGCGAAGATTTGTCCATTCGATCGAGAGTCCGCGGTAGTTTCGAGTCGGCTCGGTGTACAAATTGCAGTAAATAAATAATAGACGAAAAAAAAAAAATCTTCTTTAAATCTCGAGAAACGTTCGTCTTTACTGTTGCGAACTCTATATACGTCGAATCCTCTCGGTGTTCCCCCTGTTCATAGCGTGAACGCGCGCCACTGAAGCCACTGCTGCTGTCTCCTACCATATATATCTATACAGCCTGTTAAAACTGCTGTTGTGGCTTCCACCCACGGTGAACGCGACGTTTCCAATCGCCGTCTTTTCCATACGTTCCCTCCAGAGGCCGTGGCGAAATGTGTGAATCTTCGAATCCGTCGTACCTGGGCTTAGATCTCAGCACGCAGCAGGTAACGTATAAAAGAATAATATTTCTAACACAAAATTAATACCGTTCAGTTGTTGTCAGTGAAAAAAGATAACATCGTCGTCCGGTAGAGCGCGGAACGATATCGTCAATAGCGTCGTTAAAGATTACCGCATAGCATTAACTCGAGGCCCCCGGCAGGCATCGTTCGCCAGACTTCGTGAATCGGGAGACACACATTTCGAATAGAATATTCTATCGAATCCTTTAAAAACTGTAAGAACGAAATATCTTACGAAAGAAAAGGCATTTTCATGACGTTTCTATAACGAATGTTTGATCGATTTTACTAACACGACGCAACTAGACTCGTCTCATCCCGTTTACCCCGTTCACTCTCTCCTGCGGTGTGTCTTGAGCTAAAATTTCATCCACTCACCTGCAGGCTTCTTCTTCTCTATCCAATTTGTTCGGAAACAAACTCGGGAAACTGCTGATTGGGTACTACGCTTGGTCACAGGGGAACCCACGTCGGCCAACTTGCTACCGGCACGAGTTCCCCTGTGGAAAGGCTGAACTTTACCTGCGGGCCACAGGTGATTCGAACGAATCATCGGCCGCCTTTTTCGTACCGGCGACCCCTCGCATTCTGATTCTCCGCGCATGCGTCGTAGTTCAATGGATAAGTCGCGGTGAATCCAAATACATGTAGCGATTAAAAAAAAAAAAGAAAACAAGTCGCGTTGGGAGACAGTCGACGGAGGATGCAACCAGACGACGCAGGCTATGGACGACGGGACGACGACGAGTCGACGGAGGATGCAACTAGACGCCGGGACGTCTAGTCGGGTCTGTAGGAAAAACGGGGAACGCGTGGGGAATATATGCGGGAACGAGACAGCGTTCAGCTTGTTTACCACATTCGACGTCGTCGCCTCGTCGTCCCGACGTAACGTCGCAGTCGCCGACGCCGACTGCCTCGTTGGACAAATCATCCTGTGCTTCTGTCTCGCACCCTCACCTCCTACACACCATCGAGGGGTTTACATTCATCCCGAAACCTTTCAATTTTTATCGCGCAATCATATACGGAACTATACAGACTTTGTTGGCTCGCTTTTCGCACAGTAGATACGCTGTGTCAGATATTCTCGTGAAAGCAATTTTTTTTGTCGTATTATTGGCTGATAAGAACGCGATGCAGAAATCGTGGAGCTGACGCGTCAATCTTCTTCATATAATTTCTATTCAATTAAAAGCTTTCGATTTTGTCAACAGAACGTTGCAAAGAGACAAAGTATCATTCGAACTGATTATTGTAATTTTGTTAAAAAAATCAATTACAAATGCGTATTAAAAATGTAAGTATATTAAACAAATTTCTCATTTGAGGAAATAAAGCGTTGGTATACGGAAGAAAATGAAAAGTCGGTTTAAAACATGTAAGTAGTAACTACAGATGAACCAAAATAGAAGACGAGCCATTTGTTTGAGATAATGCGATTGATGTAACGGTTGAAAACCGCGGTGGATCGCAGAATCGAGCAAATCATTTGTGAAAAAAAAAATTAAAAAAATGGAAATGACGTTATACCGGGGTCGGGGTCATCGGGAAGTTTATCTAAGTGATAACGATACGTTCGTACGAACTTATGCGATACGAGAATCAACGCGCGTGTCTCCACTGCCTCCACGCGCTGCACTGCTGTTTTAATTGTGCTTCGAGAAAAGAGCGAGCGAATTTGAAATCATATCGGATCATAGCCGTTCCGTACTTCATCGGCTCACAAGCCAAACGGAAGGCGCATTCCGTTATTATGTTATTATAATCATCGTGATTTTTACAATTTCGCTTCCCGCAAAAAAAATTCCAATAAGATGAATTCAATTTCGTTAAATACAGAAATGCATAAGATGATGTAATTTTACAGCTGAAGGCGGTCGTAGTCGACGACAATTTGGAAATTCTTCATGAAACAAGCGTACAATTTGACAACGATCTTCCCGAATTCAGGTAACTTTAATACATTTTTATCGTGAAAGCATTTCTATTGGTCGGTTTCTCTTTACTTAAAAAAAATGATATTCAGGACCTATGGAGGTGTGGTACAGAAGAAAGAAACGCCCCACGTTGTTGTTGCACCGACACTCATGTGGGTCAAAGCACTGGACATGATACTCGATAAGTTGCGAGTTTGCGGCGTCGATTTTAGTAGAGTCTTAGCTATTTCGGGCTGCGCTCAGGTATCTTGTATAGATTTACAAGTCCGACGAAAATGGTTTCAAACTCTAATTTGCCCGAATGTTTACGTCTGCAGCAACACGGTACAGTGTATTGGGGCAAAGGAAGTCGGGAACAATTGCGAAATCTCAATCCTGAAAAATTTTTGCACGAACAACTAGCGACATCGTTCTCCTCGACATTATCGCCCATATGGATGGATTCAAGTACCGGCGAGCATTGCAAGATTCTCGAAGACGCAGTCGGCGGTCCTCGGGTAACAGCAAAATCTCCGGCTCTCTTCTCGTTTCTCGGGCAATGGCATAGCGTCGCAATGAGCCTTTTTTCTTTCTTTTTTCTTTTCGCAGAAACTCGCCGAAATCACGGGCTCTCGGGCGTACGAGAGATTCTCCGGTCCTCAAATAGCTAAAATGGCACGCGAGAAACCCGATGCCTACAACAACACTGAGGTAAAGTGACTGCAAAAAAAAAGAAAATTTAAATCCATTTGTCAACTGAAAACTCCTTTAACTACTATCAGTGGAATTGAGGATATTGGAAATAAGAATATTCTAAAAAGGCCCTCTATGAATGTTTCCACAATTTTTTTGGCTTCAAGTCCAACTTTTTAAATCACATTTGTTTCAAGCTTTTCTCAATGCCTCATGTTTCATACCTCGTCGCGTGAAATGTTGAATTCATAGACTTTATTTGATCTCACGACAAATGTATTGTTTTCAGAGAATATCTTTGGTGAGCAGTTTTGTTGCATCGTTGTTTATCGGCGATTTTGCTCCTATCGATTGGTCCGACGCATCGGGAACGAATTTATTCGACATTCACAAAAAAGATTGGAACGACCAACTTCTGGAGGTACGAATAACTAATATCCGTAAAGTACGAAACTTAAAGTACTTAAAAGTAATTTTAATTGAAATGAATTTATTTTATTAAAAGTCGTGCGCGCCGAAGCTACGAGACAAATTAGACAAATCCGTTCCCTCGTACACCAACATAGGATCAGTCTGTTCGTATTTCGCAGAGAGATTTGGCTTCAACGAAAAATGTACTATCTCCGCATTTACCGGAGACAATCCGGGATCTTTAATCGGCAAGTGTCAGTTTAACTTTTATCTCAACGGAGTTGTATCGTACAACGCGAATTTTATCTTCGGCAGGTATGAGATTGAAAGAGGGAGATGTAGCCTGCAGTTTGGGAACGAGCGATACACTTTTCTTGTGGTTAAACGAGCCGAAGACCGAAACCGAAGGACACGTACTATGCAATCCCGTAGACGCGAAAGCTTACATGGCGTTACTTTGGTAAAAAAAAAATGCGTTTTACTACATAAATTTGTCCATTGATACGCAAAAGGAAATCATTTAGTACATTTTGCTTTCAGTTTTAAGAACGGATCGCTAACGCGCGAGAGGATACGAGACAGTGCTGCGGGTGGATCGTGGCAATTGTTCAATGAATTATTGGATAGCACACCGAGAGGAAATTTCGGTAACATTGGATTGTACTTCGATGCGCAAGAAATTTTGCCTTCGCTGTGCGGCGATCACAGATTCAACAAGGCAAACGACGAGATCAGTCGTTACAGTTCGAAGGAAGTTGAAGTTAGAGCTCTTATCGAGGGACAATTTGTCGCTAAGAGGGCTCACGCCGAAGACTTTGGATTTAGCATTGGTTCGTCACCATCGAATATAATTTGCTAATTTTATTAATAATTGTTGTTACGAAATTTACTGTAAATTCTGTAGGTCCGAAGACAAGAATAATTGCGACTGGAGGGGCATCCGCCAACAAAGCTATTCTACAAGTTCTTGCAGATGTATTCGCATCTCCGGTTTATACTTCGGTGAATAACGATGTTTTTATTTTCTAAGACTCGAATTTATAGTCAAATTTCTATAATATTTAAACCAAATAATTTTCCAGTAAAAAAATAGTACAAAAAATCGTGTGCCTCAGTTTCAAAGGAATATCGTTGCGATGTATTCATTTTATTTCAGAAAGTAACGAATTCGGCAATGTTGGGTGCAGCCTATCAAGCGAAACACTCGTTGCATCGTGAAAAATGTACCTTTGACGAGATAACTAGTTGTCTTCCGGAACCAAAACTCGTCTGCGAGCCGTACGACGATGCGGAATCGGTAAGCCGACTCATTCTTTATTTTTCCCTGAACGTTTTTTTTATACTAAACTAATTTAGAAAAAAAAAATTGATTTTCGATAATGAAAATTTCGTTACGACAGATATACAAGCCAATGGTGGCACGTTACCGAAAGATCGTCGAGCGGCTATTGCCGCCTAACGAAGACTCAAAATAGACGATTCACTATCTGTTTCCCTCTCTCCCTCTCTTTGCTAAAAACGGACGAATCGCTCGGCGCGGCATTTACGCCCTAATGCACATTCCATTCGAGTGAATAAACAGCTAGTATGCGAAAGTTGCAGAATAATCGTAAATATCTCACGAATTTGTCGCATCTAATGAATAATGAAATTTGCTTGGGTTTAGATTAATCTTTATGTTTCTGTTTTTGTACAAATATTGTTATTTAACGAAAATTGGAATTATTCACCGTTATTGTCTGCTCGTTGATAAATCAGACAGCCAATAGCATTGTTCCGGTGAACTCTGTAGATATATTATTTACTTGTCGGATAAGAAACTTATTTCATCGTCGACGCAAAGAAAACTTGTCGAAACTATCGTCGGAAGTTTAAAAGAAAGATATATGATATTTAAGATTTTTATCCTTGCCAACGACGAATGCGTGGCAATGATAGTACATAGCTTCTTTTTTGTCACGGCGTCGAGATAAAAGACTCGAAAATACATTCTTTTTTTGTAGCATGGAACAAACAGCAATGTACTTACCTACTGCTCTAGTCTCGCAACGATTCGCTCCGTTTTGTTCCGTTCGAGCGTTTATTTATCGATAAGATATATTTTTACTTTTTTCTACCACCACGTTCCTTCGGCAAAAGATTTATAACGTTACCCGACGCCAAATTGTAATACGCCAGACTGTTGTTATCCTTGAAGAACATTCCCTGAAAAATAAACGCTTTCGTAAATTATTATCTTTGTAGTTATTTATATAAGACGGTGAGAGAAGATAATTGAATATCGAAAGACAACTAATGGAAAAAAAGTGTTAAAAATGAATTACAGGTACAAAGGGGGCGAACGTACCTCATACTGAAGCTTCTGTTTGCCCGGTGGCATACCGGTCTGTTCGTGAATTCGCGCTTTCATTGTCGCAACGGTATCGCTCGGTTGTAACGTTATATTGAGGGTCTGACCGTTAAGCTTCCATTCAGCTTTCTCCGTCATCATCGGCACTGCTATGCTAAGGGTTACCGGAGCCTAAAGGAGAAAAAAAAAGTAACCAAAGTTATTTTTTTGCCTGAATTAATAAAATTTTTACCGAAAGTAACACTTGCCTTGTTACGAGCCAAAAATTGTTGCTCGGGAATGAGAGAATCTTCGGTACGTAATTTCTTCGAAGGAGGTTCTTCCTCCATCGGTTCGGCGCTGTGTTTCATACTCATCTGAAAGAAAAAACGAAAATACGTATCAACATACATACAATAGACTTATAAGGATTGGTGCCGGAGTTTTCCGTTTTTATGTTTTCGTGTTTTTACCTGCGGATTCATCGGTGGCTGCATCGGCGGAGGAGTCGGCATGAAAGGTGACATTGCCGGAGCTGAAATTAATTTAACAAATGGAAAAAGTTCATTACTGCTAAAAATGAGAAACTTTCACGTTATAACGTTAATCTGCGGTATCATGAACTTTCGATCAGTTTTAATATTAGTAAAATGTGGTTATGATATCTTTGCAAAATTACGATGCTTTTTCAATAGAAAAAAACTCAATTATTCATTCGGTGCAATATAGAACTATTGACGTTATTTACTCATGAGAGGCGGAGGCCTAATAGGCGGCATTGGTGCCATCGGTGCCATCATCATCATCGGCGGTGGTTGCGCCATCATCGGTTGTGGCATTCCCATCGGCATAGTCATAGTCGGAGGTGGTGGAGGTGGCGGCGGTTGTGCAGGTGCCGGCATAGGTTTAGGCGCGGGTGGCTTAGGCGGAGCTTTCAAAGTTGCCTGAGGTTTCGAAGCGGCAGCAGCCATGTGCGATAACTCGGCAGCACGACTGGCCGGTTTCGGACCAATTTTTTCCTTCTCCTCGTCCGGCAAAAGTCCCTTTACTTTGTGAATTTGATGAATCTGCTCCTCGAGAGTGATATTTGCACGAGCTGCGCGAGTTGCAGCTTCGACACTAGAGGTGTGTCCGTCCCACGTGACTTTGTCGTCCTTCTTCTTGTCTTCCTCGCCGATCTTCTTACCGATAGCCGTTTCCTCGTCACCGACACCGAAAATATCGGTACGTCGCTCGGCAAGTTGCTTCAAACTCGCCTCGATCGCTGTACCGGGTGCGAATACAGTTTCTTGCGCCAATTTATCGAGATGCTTGTCACGCTGCTCCACCCATCGCGGATCCAGCAAACCTATTCTCATGTGCTCTTGAACTTTGCTCGCTGGTATTCGCTCGCCGGTTATCGGCGATATGAGATACTCGTCGGGCGCCGTCGGTCTCGAGATTTTTGTTGCTGTTAAAAACATGAGATGAAAAATTTGTAGAAATTACGGGTTTCAATTTATACGAGAAAAAAAAATGTGACGATAGAAAAAAAATATATGTATATATAATAATAACTCAAACCCACCGTGTTGCTTCGGGTCGTAACCCTTTTTGACCAAAACGTTTCCTGGTGTAGGCGGCAAAGGTGGTGGCTGCATACTGGAATCTCGCATTTTTCCGTCTTTCGACTTTTGCGATTCACCGGGCGGCGATACGTCGTCGTCGTCGTCCTCGTCGCTCGAATCTTCTTCCATATCTTGTACCTGAAGAAATTGATTGTATTTATTCAGTAAATTTGCAAAGAGCATAGAATCATTTCAGCGGTGAAATTTGGTAATTTGAATTACTTGATTGTTGTCCTTGGCACGATCTTTGTCGGCATCGGTACGATTCTGCATCTCGTCGTCACCGTCACTCTCAATTTGCATCTCCACGTCTTCGCCGTCTTCGATGCGTTCCTAAATTATTGGTTAAAAAAATGGATTAAAGCAATCAAAAAAAGGTAATTGACCATTCGATTGAGATGAGAACTTTGCCGACCTGCATTAGAACTCTGGCACCGACTTCGTCCGGTGTTGTCGGTGCCGGAAAATTGCCGACTTCGAATTGTTGATAATCGACCGTTTCAACGACGACAAAGTCGTGCCAATCAATTTGCGCGTAAGCCACTCGCTCGCGTTCCAATTCTTCCTCTTCCTTGCGTCTCTGCGCTTCTTGATATTTTAACCATTCGGCTCTATACTTTACTTGTTCGAGAATTTTGTCCATGGAATAGCCTTCTTCTCGTAGACGCGGCAACAAATCTTTTGGGGGTATCAATACCTTGGTATACTGTTCCAACAGTTTAGTAAAATATTGAAACAACGAGTGTTGAGGACGCAGAAAATCGAATTGAAAATTACGTTGCTCACGGTTCATGAGATTAGTAAGAAATTGACGGCCGTTTCTCGCTACGAATTGAGCGGTGAGTTTTACGATGTCTCTGAAAAAATTACAAAAATCCAAATAAATACAATTTTTTTTTTTTTTTTCGTTAATTAAATAATGTAAAATAAAAAAATAATTGAATAGAAAATGTGTACGTGTAGAGCACCACATATGGGTCTATAGATCCAGAAACACTTCTGAAAATTTAAAATTTTTAAAGATTTATTATTTTTACATCTGTTTTGAAGGTGTGTAACTTCCAAAATATTTACAATATCGATATTGCACCCCGACGAACAGCTTTCTTAAACCCTGAAGTTTTCATTTCACTATAAGTAATCTTAAAAACATTGATCTGTACCAGTGTTGCCATGAAGAAATCGGGTCTCCTGGACTCATGTGTGGTGTTAACAAGGTACAAAAATAGGTGTGGAGAAGGAATATTCTAAAGTTAAATAATATCGAATAAAAACAAAGTGAAAAAAATTAAATTTAGTGATGGAAAAAGAATTGAATATTGTAACAAAAACTACATTAAAAAAAAAAAAACACAAAATCAAATAACTAAAAAAAAAATGTAACTTGTTAATGTTCCATATAGATAATGCATCTTACAAGTCAAGAGCCGATATGGAAGGTGGATCGGCGATAAATTCAAATTCCGGCGGAGGATCCTTAGGGACGAACGGCTGCTCCACCTGTTTGAGAATCTCTTGCTGTTTCTGATGAGCACTGAGCGTTGCGGCTTTTGGCGCTCCCATCCCAAGGGTGGGTTCTTGACCCTTACCCTCTTTGAATTCTTTGACCTTATGCTGATAGTACGCATGGTAAGGATCCCCGAAGTTGAGAAAATTAAATTTTGGATTTCCCAACTCATTCTGTCTGATTCTCGACTCGAATTCAGGTCCATTTCTCGCTACGAAGCTTGCAGTCTTGTCGACGATATCTGTTTACACTGTATAAGGAAAAAAACACGAAAAGTTTATCGAAAAAATAATCAAAATGGTCATTGATAATTTTCATTTAAATATTTGTGGTTTGCGTGTTATTTTTTCTCCGAGAATTAATAAAAGGATACTTCTAACCTCCGGCGGAGGATAAATAATGCCGACGATCGGCTGCGAGGACGGTGCTGTGTCCTCGCCTTCGACCGGCGGTGGCTGAGCCACCGCGACTTCTTGCGAAGGCATTATTTATTTGTTTTTTTCTTCAACACTGTTTTATTTATTCGTGGATCACTTGACAAATTATTTATTCCGCTCGTTGACGAAAGTTTAAGACGACGGTAGCGTCAACGAAGGAGAACGTTATTTTAGGTTATCTCGACAATCATTGAGATGCGCTACTTTGTCGCGTTTTTTTTTTAGACTGACATGAGCGCAGCGCCTCTTTTCTAACTTGGACACAACATCGCGCGCGAAAGCTGTTTAGTGCGCGCTGTCGGCATCGCACGCGCGGCTGATGAATTTTACCGCGCAGCGAGCACTTTCGAGTCGTTACGATTCGCTCACATTATCAATTGCGTCTCTTCGTCGAGTGTTATTCACTATAGATACGCTATAACAATTGTTCCTTTGATCGAAAAATGTAAAAAAAAAACAATCAAATTTGTACATTAATTACGTGATTATTCTGTTATTGCTGGTCGCTGTCAAAGTTGAAATAATTATTTAACATTTTTTCACAAGGTCGAAAGATGTCAAGGGTAGGTTACCGCATGAAATAAATACGATCAATTCCAATGCACGCGTTTTTTTCTCGCGAAGTGTTCTCGTTTGTGTATCGCGATAAACCAGAGATTAGCGAATGACATCACGTTTGAAGCTTGTAAATTTTTCCCAGGATATAAGATCGTTTTTTACAAAATCACCAAAAGGCATCGTAGCACCGAAAGAAAAAAAACCCGTCTCCGTTTTATTATCGTCCGACGAGGATGACAAGAGTGCCAAAGCGTCGAAACAGCCAACAAAAAAAGTAAGCCTTCCCATGTTATTTCGGAGTAATTTTCATTGTCCGATTGAACATAAAACAATATAATCGCGATTTGTTCAATCCCTTAGCCAGCGAGCAAACAGAGACATCGTACTCTTCGTATTGATTCATCCGACGAAGAAACTCCGGTCATCATAAAAGTTGCAGAAAATTCGAAAAAAAAGGCATCTCCAAAAAAGGAACAGCTGAAGCTTGCAGCACCAAGCGATATATTTGGAAAAAGTCGTATAAAGCGTGTAAATGCTCCAGAGATATCGAAGAAACTACAGAAAAAGGTCGGACAATGTTGAATCAGCTTTGAGTTTACATATACATTGGATACGCCAATGCGGGGATTAAATATTATTTTAACATTGGTAGGAAGCGGAATTTCACGACGACGATGAATTTGCCGCCACGTTGAGTGAATTGGACACTTCACAGCTGGAACAAGAATATTTTAACAGTGTTTCGAAAGACAACAGCAGCAAGAGACCCAACATTGATCAGTCAGAACAGGACGTTGATGCAAAGAAAATACGACTGGATAGTGGTAATTTTTTTTGTTTTTTTGTGATCATTTATTTTTTTGTGTTGTGTTGTTGAATATTCATGTAAATCCTGGGGTTCAACTAATTGTACTTTGCAGCGTCGTCCTCTGAAAACGTAAATAGCAATGGAAAAGAAAAACGAAATTCAGCCAAGACAAGCGGTAGTAGCACCAGCGGTCCAAATACAAAAAAAAAGAAAACAACGAAATCCGAAATCGTTTTCGAAAAAACGGAAAAGAAGGTAAAGAAAGAAAAAGAAGAACCCGTCGATGTTTACGCGGAAGATATTGAAAAGAAAAAACAGCGGGTAGCTCAGTATGAGAGATATTTGCAAAGAGGAGGAGCCAGAAATCCCGGTTCAAAGCCGATTCCTGAGGTTTGTACATGGAACGTTTACTACCATGGAATTTCCAAAAGATAATGACAGAACGAGTGCAGAATAAACGTGAATTAATTTTAACAGGGTGCCAGTAATTGTTTAGCCGGTCTAAGCTTTGTGGTAACCGGAGTACTGGATTCTCTGGAGCGCGAGGAGGCCGACGAGTTGATCAAAAAGTACGGTGGTCGGGTGTCTGTACAAATAGCGAAAAGAACGAATTACGTGGTTGTAGGTGAAGATGCTGGACCTTCGAAATTAGCAAAGGTACGGAATCAGCGGATTTTTGTGGATTATTATGCATTTGATGTATTGTACAGTCGTATCGTATACACGTTTTTTTTGTTTTGCACGCAAAGGCGGCGAGCTTCGGAACAAAACAAATAACCGAAGACGACCTTCTCGACATGATAAGAACGAGGCCCGCGGGAAAATCAAAAGACATCGTTCAGCCTAAAAATGGCAACTCCAAAACGAAAAAGAGATCGAGATCTCCCGAGAAGTCGTCGAGTCCGAGTCCCAAGAAAGTTTGTCTGCCGGTGAAAGTGGAAAATTCACCGATAAAAGACGAATCAAAAGCTAAAAGTTCGAATGGAGCTACAGAGAATATTTCGAAGCCACAAACCGTTGTCAAGATGGAGCCTATCGAGGAGAAATTTAGCGATGTATCGAAAAGCGAAGAAGACTCTAAACCTTCGTGTTCAAATGTAACTAAAGAACGCACTTCGAAGCTTCAAACGGATATCAAGATGGAAACAATTGAGAACAAATTTAGCAATATATCGAAACGGGAAGAAGATCAAAAAGCTTCTTGTTCGACTGCAACGGATAAAAGTTTTTCAAAGCCATCAACAAATTTCACGGTACATACAATAATACGAGAAACAACAAAAAATCAGTGATATATCGATGGCAATCGATGATTTATCCAAAAAATATATTTCAGAATAGCGACGTAGGACAGGCGCAAGCGCTAGTAGAAAAATATCGACCCAAAAGTATGAAACAGATAATCGGTCAGCACGGGGATAAGAGCAACGCGAAGAAATTTGAATTTTGGCTCCGAAATTGGCACAAAAATCAGAACGGAAATACAAAACTCACGAAGCCAAGTAAGTTGACGAGTGTTGTTTTTGCATGGATATAGCAATAATTAATATCGATTTGTTGAACAGGTCCGTGGGCCAAGAATGACGACGGAGCTTTTTTCAAGGCTTGCATGCTGTCGGGACCACCGGGTGTTGGTAAAACCACCACCGCTCAAGTTGTATGCGCCGAGTTGGGATACGATCTTTTGGAATTCAATGCTTCCGACACCAGAAGTAAGAGGCTGCTGAAGGAAGAGGTTGCAGGAATATTGTCGAACACAACAGTGAAAGGATATTTCGATAGTAAGTTTTTTCACATTCCAAATACCGATCAAACGATTTTTTTTTTTTTTTTTTTTTTCGGGATAAAATAATTTTACAATGATGATAAAAAAAAAATCATCGCTACAATTCGAGTTCCTCGTTCGCAGAAACTTCCAAACCCGAATTATCGAAGAAACACGTGCTATTGATGGACGAAGTCGACGGAATGGCGGGCAACGAAGATCGCGGAGGTTTGCAAGAATTGATAGCACTCATAAAGAGTTCCGAAATTCCGATAATATGTATATGCAACGATCGCAATCATCCAAAAATGCGAACGTTATCGAATTACACGTTCGATCTACGCTTCCAGAAGCCCCGATTGGAGCAAATAAGAGTACGCATTTTGTTATTTCTGTTGCGAATTTTAACGAAAAGCAAAAAAACAAAAACTTACGCTGACCTTAATTCTCTTCAACAGGGAGCTATGAAGTCGATGTGTTGTAAAGAAAACATTGTTATTTCTACGGAAGATCTCGATCGATTGATACAGTCGACGAATCAAGACATTCGTCAAATTATTAATCATTTGGCGATGCTGTCCGGCGGGTCCGGTGGCAGTGAGAAGACTGATGGAAAACGAATGAACAAAGATCTGAGACTCGGGCCGTGGGATGTAATACAAAAAGTTTTCAGCGCCAATGAACACAAAACTATGAGTATACATGATAAGAGCGACTTGTTCTTCCACGATTACAACATCGCGGCGTTGTTTGTTCAAGAAAATTATCTTTCGGTTACTCCAAAGGCACCGAGGTACGACGTTTTGATAAATTCTCGACTGATATTTCGGTCGCTTCTAATTCCTCTTCGGACGATCAAAGTTGTAATACACAACGTGAAACTTTATCGGCAATGTCCGACTAATAATTGGCTTTTAGCAATGAATTGCTGGAGAGAGTGGCGCAGACTGCTGAAAGTTTGGCAATGGGAGATCTAATCGAGAATGCGATACGCGGTAACGGCGCATGGTCACTGCTACCGACACAGGCATTCTTTTCCTCTGTCATACCGGGATCCGTCATGTCCGGCCAGATGACAGCGAGAGCTAATTTTCCCGCCTGGCTCGGGCGAAACTCGAAGCGCGGAAAATTCGATCGGTACGACAAATTCTTCTCGAAACATAAAAGAGCTTTTTCCGGGCAATCAACGTTAATGAATTTCCAATTGATCCGATAATCGTAGGCTACTGCAAGAAATAACCGTCCACGCGAGACTAGCGACCGGTGCGAGCAAAGAAGCCATAAACATCGATTATCTGAGTCAACTAAAGGACGCTGTCCTTCGACCTTTGGCCCTTCATCAGTCGGACGGAATCGAGACGTCCCTAAATGTCATGAATCACTATCATTTATTGAGGTAACTAAAGTATAATTAGTTATAATTATTATTGGTAATTAATTCGGTTCTTTTTTGCTTGAAAAAGAGAGGATTTGGAATCGATGGTTGAAGTATCGCTGTGGCCCGGCCAACGCGATCCGTTGCAGGTCATCGATAGCAAGGTACGCTCTTCGATCTATCAGCAATTTCTTTTTCTTCTTAAATAAAATATACGTAGCACTGAAAAACTCGATGATCATTTGTCGTGCAGGTGAAAGCAGCATTCACGAGGGCTTATAACAAGTTGTCTGCGCCAGCACCGTTCATCACAAATACAGCCGCGCCGAAAAAGAAAACTAATCAAGCTTCGCAGGACGAAGGATTCATGGAGGGCGATGAGGAGGAGGGTGTCGATTCTGATGATGATAAAGACGATATGGATTTGGACAGAATGATTAAGGTGTTTATAAATTTGCTATCGTTTAGATTTCCATGGTGTCGAATGGTCCTGGAAATCATAAAAGTCCTGAAAATATCCTCGATTTGAATGTCTTGAATGCCTCGAATGTCCTAAATGTCTTCGCTGATTATTATATTCTTTTTAGTCCCTCAAATTTCGATTTTTTTTTCTACCAGTCATTACCTTTGAATGGTTAGTTTAACTATAAAATGTAGTGAAAAAATTCTGAAAAAATATGTAGAAAAGTCTTTGAAGGGTCGTTTCTTTGATGGTTCAAAGATAATTTTTTTCCGCTATTTCGTATTATTATTTTGAGCAAAAGCATCTAACATTGTACATGGAAGTGTAAAAGTTACGTGAGGGGTTAAAATATTTTCCTGTATATTTTTGGGAACTTTAAGCTATATTTCGGCCTTCCAGCCGCTAGTCCGGTCATGCAAACTGAGTTAATTTTACATGCTTCGTACTAATAATGTTAAAAGAAAAAAAATACATATTATGTTATAATTTCATTTCGTTTATCCGTTCTTCAATGGCTTCGACTATCTCGGAAATACCCTGGAAAAGATTTAGAAACATCGTTCAACTTTTTTGCAGACCTTTCACCGGAAACAATGTTTTTCGATCCAATGCCCTATAAATTCTATTAATTCTGTGGCAATTGTCTTGTGTTACAGGCAAAGAAGGCAACAGCCCCAAGTAGTAAAGCTGCGCCGAGTGGCAAGACAGCATCGAAACCCGCCGCTAAACGAGGCCGCGGACGCGGCAAAGCCAAATGAAATCAGTATTTAATAATTTTGCTTGCCTGTTCCGAAAGGAACGTAAGTAGTCTGCTCTAAACGGATGATTACACGAATGGAATAAAACATTGTACACATTTATACAAAAACAATCCCATCGCGTTCTTGAAGAATCGGTCGTCTTTTTTTTTTACACGCACAGACCTCAATTTTTGAGCCCTCGATTTCCTCAACAGTCCCCAATACAAGACGTACATCGATCGATACGGCCGATGGTGGGGGCAGCTATAGCCGCCGCGGACAGTGCCGCCAGTCAAGATGATATTTTTCGGGCGCTAACGAAAATATTTGACATAACCACTAAATAAATAAAAAAATCGCGATGTTACCCGCAAAACGTCGTATAACGAACTACGATCGATTAAAAATCAACGACAAATTGGACGAAGGAAAACCTATTGCGGTCCTTGCAAAAGAGAATGGTGTAACCCCATCAGCTATTTCACGAATCCGAAAAACGAAGTCGCAACTACGAGTTGTTGCTCTCTCGGAAGATGCTAAATCTCTGTGCAACAAAAAATCACTCAAAACGACAAGTTTTCCTGACGTTGAAAATGCGTTGCTGATGTGGTTGCGTCAAAAACGTCAATTGGGTCATCCTATTAGTGGTCCTATCCTTTGTGCGAAAGCTTTAATTTTTAATGAAAAGCTCAACGGGCCAAAAAATTTCAAGGTACGTACAATTTATTTCTATCGCACAATACAGTGGAACCTCTCGTATTTGACGAGAGCACTGTTTATTGGCTAATGCCTCGCATGGGCGACCGGGAGAGGGAAACTGCGGGCCGTTACGTGCATTAGTCACTCCCGTATTTGCCGATTTCTCTAAATCACGTTAAGGTAATGTGAAACTTGTATGGGTGCGAGAGAGACAGAGCTATTCGTCAGATCCTTAAATTCTCGGTCACGCTTGGTCTTACGAATAGAAGGTAAGAACGTAGCTGTTCAGAATTGTTCCACGGAGGGCAACGTTCTCGTCTTTTATGCATAAAACCATCCTAGGCAGAGCAATTTGCATTACAGTTTTTGTTACCGACCGAGTAGTATCACTTCACCTTAAATACGAGAGGTTCCACTGTTTTTAATTACTAAAAAAGGTATTTCGATTTGCAATATTGCACTCAATCTGTTAGTGCGAACATTCATGTATGGTTTATTTACTCTGCACACTCAAAAAAATGCAGTGCAAAGAAATCTGGAATGAGATTTTAGCTTTCGGTCAGTGCGTAAATTGCTGTGCAAAAAACTATACTTGTATGAATTGTTTTTGCAGGCAAGTCAAGGATGGCTGGAAAAATTCAAGAAAAGTCATGGGATAACGCAGCTCGTGCTTAAGGGTGAACAACTTTCCAGTAATCCTGAAGCAGCGGAAACTTTCAAAGACAATTTCAAAAAGTATATCACCGAGAATGGATATACCCTCGAAAATTTATACAACGCAGATGAAACAGGATGGAACTGGCGTTCTTTGCCGGGTAAAACTCTCGCTTTGGGTGACGAGAATGAAGCTCCTGATTGGAAAATCGACGCGGAAAGAGTCACCGTGATGTTTTGTTCGAACGCAACGGGTACTCATCGAATTCCAGCACTCGTGATCGGAAAATCCAAGAATCCAAAATGCTTTAAGGGTACCGTTAGTTTGCCAGTAGCATACAAGGTCGAAACTAAAGCGCGAATGAACCGCGTCTTGTTCATGGAATGGTGGGCTACGAATATGCCTAATTATTTACGTGATTCCATATTCAATTCGGGATGGACGAAAATTATATATAGTTTTTTATTTTAGGTACGTTGAATGTTTCATTCCCTCTGTGAAAAAAAAACAACTAGAAACAGGTCGAGTTGAAAAAGTTCTACTCCTACTCGAGAACGCGCCGTTGCATCCTAGCGTTGCCGAGCTGAACGCTGAGGATGAAAACTTTCAAGTTTTGTATCTTTCCCCAAACGTTACTTCTCTCATACAACCGATGAACCAGGGAGTAATAGAATCAACGAAAAGGATTTACAAACGATTGCTGGTTCGCCGCCTTCTTCTAAGGGAAGACGAGACACCACTGATAAACTTTATGAAAGCTTTAGGTTTGAAGGACTGCTGCGAGATGATCGCAAACGCCTGGAAAGAGGTGCCGACTTCTGGCCTTCAGAAGGCATGGAATAATTTGATAAAAGTTAATACGCCTATCGAAGAGTTCGCTCCCGAGATTACTGATGCAGCTCTGCAAGCAACAGTCAACGCGATTCCAGGCATTTCCGTATCGGAATCTGAAATTAATACATGGATACACGAGCACAATACCATGGAAACTTCGGAACAGCTTGACGACGATCAGATAGTCGCTTTTATTACACGAACAGTGGTGGACGAAAAACAAAATGATGTGCATACAGTGGAAGAGACAGAAACTGGCGAAGACCCTCTGGCCGTGTTACCTACAGCACAAGATGCTGTCGCCGCGATCAACACCGCGTACACATGGTTTGAGATGCAGCCAGAGAGTACGATCAATGATTTAATAGTCCTGAACAGAGTTCGTGAGTTAGCTACACGCACAGCAATGGGCTGGTAACAGGTCGCTCTCTTGTCATTACACTAACAGCGTAACTAGTATTATAAGGAACGTTCACATCGCTTCAAAAATTGCGGTCCTTATGGCTTCGACGTAGGTAAGCCAAAGATTTATACTCTAAGTCGAACTATTTTTAAGTTAAGGTTATCGGTTTTGTTGGAAAATGTAAATTTTATCGATAGAAAAATGATATAAAAAACGATACATACTGTTAGAAATATTCTCCGTGTATTTTAAGTCTAAGTACAATATAATTTCAAGTATAAAAGTATTGAGATCTGTTCGCGTCGCGTGTCCGACATAGAATGCCCGCTTGTCCCGATCGATGGCGATCCGTCGCCTCCCTGTTGCGCCAGCTCTTTTGTCACAGACAATGGGCCCTTGTCTTAGCTAGCAACCTTTTTCGGGATCTCGGGTAACGCGAGATTTGTATATTTGGCAGTTTGTTTATCCGATGGTACTGAGAAGTGATCGTCTACTCTCGACGAATCTCGGTACGTCGGATGACGTCGCGTTCAATACTTTGGTTGTACAATCGATTCGATAAATAAAGAATTATATAAGTAAATTAAAAACCACGATTGATACTTGTTGCGCATTTAACAGTGATAATGATGCCCCGGCGAAAAACGACGTTTGCATTGTAGCCCTGAAATTTGTAGACTCCGACAACTGAAAGTACATTGGTTCATCATCTATTGAAACATCATAAATAGTAAACGCGGTTGAAGATCCATATGCACCAAGTACTATTTTTTATATACTACTCCTACTACTTTTTTTATCCATAACGTTCACGGAAATGTATAATATAAAATTCAATTCAACTTCCCGTGGACTACATTTTTTCGGAAAAAAATATTATGATCGATAATGGCGAAGTTACGCGCAGCTAGTTGGAAATTCGCCGCACGTGGAACTGCGGCTTGCCGTGGTTATTCCAGCATCGAGACCGTTTAAGAACTTTGCCTCTGTGGAGCGCGGAGTTTATTATAAGCCGATGAAAAGGCGCAGCGACGATTTGCGGCTGCCCGCCGTGGTGTCCGAGTAATTTTGGAACCACCCGCACGAGAAATCCTGGCCAAAAATGGATAGAAAGTGCTCGTCGATTCGAATGCTGAATTCATCTGCGGAGATGGCTAGTCTATCATATATTTAGCCATTTTAATTCACGTTTCAATAAAGCGGTGCCAAAATTTAACAACGGCAAGTTGTTGGTTTCTCGCGTCTTTAAAGAGGAGGAGGAGCGTAATATTTTTGAAAAAACTTGGAAACGTTAAGATCATAATAGCAAAAGGCAGACAGTCGCTAATAATAGAAGCGAATACAATAAAGTGGCTAACCAAGGAACAACAAAGATTTTAAGGTGCAGAAAGATGTAAAAAAAGATTGGTTAAGAAGAAAAGAATATTAACAACCACACCCAGCTATCAAGAGTGCTAAGGACATTTAAAAGGCTAAGCTGAAATATCCGATAACTCGCATGCTCCAAGTTTATCAGAAAAAATAAATGTATATAAGAATTCAAACATTGAAAACATCGAAATTAAACTCTTAGAAAAAAAAACACTTATTTCACCGAATAAAAAAGAAGTAATTATTCTCAAAAATCTTATTCTTTACAAAATACGATTGTACTTATATTTATATATTATTATATATTCGAGTCAATGTCACGAATGTATGAGGAAAAAATCGCGTTTCTATTTTCGCATTGTTTTCATTGAAATAATGTGAAAAATATAACGGAGATAAAAGTTCAACGGTGAGTCGAATGATTCATTAATTAAAGTGGATAGAAAGTGTTGTGAAAGAGGAAAACGCTTTTGAAGTAAGAGGTCATTGGGTGGGTGGCGCATAGTTTCGGATGAAGTAGATGTCTCGAGGGCCGTCCAAAGAAATATCGTACGGAGGTAGCTGCCCGATGCATCAATATTTTTCAACTGTTTTGAGCTTTCTGTTGAACTGGGCGTGGGCTAGCGGCGTGGGCAGAGGTGTTGGCCAGCCCTGGAAAGCTACCGTGCCCATGTTGGGTAGCGGCTGCTCTTGTGCGGACGTTATATCTGGCGCCGCGAAGCTTCCAGACCTCAGCCGCTCCTCAGACGCCCGCCGATTCACAACAACCCTTACGGTCGGTAACGTCTGCCACTATCATCGTCTTGGACACTGTCAAACCGCGTTTTTTTTTGTTGTTTTCTTAAACTATTGAAATTTATCAAATTCAACTCTTTGTATCGACGACGGTTTTCGACTGCAATCAGTCATTGCGCGAATTCTAAAACGTTGTGCTTGCGAAAAGAAAGTTACGAAAAATTATAAGTGTGTTCGATTATGTGCGATTCGGATAAGTGAAAACAAAGCTCTTTCGACGTTTAAGTCGAAACACGAGAGGATTATTTCTTTTGGAATTGTAATTCGCGATATCGATTTGCATCTTCATTTTTGATAAAAGCTCGTAAAGCTTAAGAGTGATACGATTATCGAAACGTTAGTGTTGTCATTTAAAAAATTGAAAATCTCTTGTACCGGTCGGTATTTTGGTACTATAAATTTCAAATAGTTTGCTCGAATAGCGCGTTTTGAAAGACAAAGCTCGTATACTTACCGAAGAGATTACAATTGTGGATTCTTCATGCGATATCTATAGAATTCTACTATATCTGAAATATAGCGGCATTGGCATTGTCCCAAAATTGCATAAACTTTATCGTCTGTGTTGTATAACGTTGGCTAAGCATAAATCGCGCATAATGACGAAAGTATCTTCTTGTTTTTTTACAGAGACCCTAAAAAATCATCAAAATGTGTGACGACGAAGTTGCCGCTCTGGTCGTAGACAATGGCTCCGGTATGTGCAAGGCCGGTTTCGCCGGAGACGACGCACCCCGCGCCGTCTTCCCCTCGATCGTCGGTCGCCCCCGTCATCAGGGAGTGATGGTCGGTATGGGACAGAAGGACTCGTACGTCGGTGATGAGGCCCAGAGCAAGAGAGGTATCCTCACCCTGAAATACCCGATCGAACACGGTATCATCACCAACTGGGATGATATGGAGAAGATCTGGCATCACACCTTCTACAATGAACTCCGTGTCGCCCCCGAGGAACACCCCGTTCTCCTGACCGAGGCTCCCCTCAACCCCAAGGCTAACCGTGAAAAGATGACACAGATCATGTTCGAGACCTTCAACAGCCCGGCCATGTATGTCGCCATCCAGGCTGTACTTTCCCTGTACGCCTCCGGTCGTACCACCGGTATCGTCCTCGACTCCGGTGACGGTGTTTCCCACACCGTACCCATCTACGAAGGTTACGCTCTTCCCCACGCCATCCTCCGTCTGGACTTGGCTGGTCGTGACTTGACCGACTACCTCATGAAGATCCTTACCGAGAGAGGATACTCCTTCACCACCACCGCTGAGCGTGAAATCGTTCGTGACATCAAGGAGAAACTCTGCTATGTCGCCCTGGACTTCGAACAGGAAATGGCAACCGCCGCTGCGAGCACCTCCCTCGAGAAGAGCTACGAGCTTCCCGACGGACAGGTCATCACCATCGGAAACGAGAGATTCCGTACTCCCGAGGCTCTCTTCCAGCCCTCATTCTTGGGTATGGAATCTTGCGGTATCCACGAGACCGTCTACAACTCCATCATGAAGTGCGACGTTGATATCCGTAAGGACCTCTACGCCAACAATGTTCTGTCCGGTGGTACCACCATGTACCCCGGTATCGCTGACCGTATGCAGAAGGAAATCACCGCCCTCGCTCCCTCGACGATCAAAATCAAGATCATCGCACCCCCTGAGAGGAAATACTCCGTATGGATCGGTGGTTCCATCCTGGCTTCCCTCTCCACCTTCCAACAGATGTGGATCTCCAAGCAGGAGTACGACGAATCCGGCCCTGGAATCGTCCACCGCAAGTGCTTCTAAGCTTGCATTATCAATGTCGACCACAATAATCGTATCAAGTGGGCTGTTTTATCAATTG
Organism: Cryptus armator; assembly: GCA_963971235.1. Classification (NCBI taxonomy): domain Eukaryota; kingdom Metazoa; phylum Arthropoda; class Insecta; order Hymenoptera; family Ichneumonidae; genus Cryptus; species Cryptus armator. The sequence continues at coordinate 23,935,448 of OZ020234.1, read as the reverse complement.
GAAGCGTCACAATCTGGGGCTCTCTCATCAGCGATTGATATCCGCTTCGATAAATACCAAAGCAACCTCTACGAATTAAACTTAAAATCATCAATCGAAGAATCGTCACAAGTCATCGTATCGCCATCAACACTCCTCGTCGCTGCGTTTATAAACGCAGCTGTTTGCGGCCTCATCGGGTCGCTTGGAGTATTACGTCGGCAGCTATATGGTCACAACAGGGGTGGCCACTCTCCGTACAGCGTGATACCCGCTTCTTTCGGGGGCCTGATTGAGCAACATTGAAACTTCGTCACTGAACTGCACTGTAATATCATCAATAAGATTCAACTATGCCATTGGCAACAAGTTTTCACAAGGTTCCCAGAACCGTATCTATTCATTTCGAAACGGCAATCTGTGACCAAAACCTTTGAAGCTTCAAGTATGTTTTCATGTTGTTCAGACGATCCTCGTCAGTTACGGGCAACGCGACGCTCGCTTTCTGTAACGTGAGATTTCATTGCCATCCCAAAGAATCAAATACACCAAAAAAGAAAAGCGTGTAATAAACAAATACTACCGTCCCCCCGCTACTCGCCGTATAGTGCCAAATTTTATCAAAGCCAAAGTCATCGATATGTATGTCTATGATACTTATTAATTTATTTTGTAAATATTATACACTATATTATTGTTATACAATGTCAATTGTCAAAGCAAATATACATTATCTCACACCATTGTTCCGTATACCACACGAATTGTAATTACTCGCTTGGGTTGTCCTGCCTCATTCCCGAACTTGTCCGGAACTCTGCTGAAAGGAAATTTCGTCATTAGTCTTTTTTTTTTTTTTTATCTCGGAGTATTTTCGTTTAGAATCATTAAATATCAAAATCCTCTGAAGATGTATCGATTACATCATCGTTTCACATTTTTTCGGTGAGACGGTTGGCTGGCTATTTTGAGAGTATATCGATACGAAAGAAACCATGTGTAAAATTTCACTGGGACTCAGGGAAGCCCGGAATATTATGCTGATACGAGTAAACTGGGTTAATACAGTTGCACGCTTTCGGAAATTCGAGAAAACTACTGTTTGTGAGATTTTAGCCTATCGTTGAAGGAAATGTTCGCCTCCGTTATACGTACCCTACTATATACAACTTTAACATCAATGTTAGTCAAACTAGTGCAAGTGGAACATCATAGCTCAGTTAAAATTATAGATATCGAACGCAAAGAAACAAAAGGGCGTATGCCTCGTCGCGCTATTATATATTCAATTCTAGGGAACGCGCCCTCGGTGTTCTTAGCAGTCGATATGGTCCCTTAACGAAAAACACACTTGCCGCTTCACAACACGCTGCGTAGTCTTTCTCGTACCGATGCCCGAATAAGACATCGGGGATGCTGCTGCGATGGTCGGAAGAGAAAACTCTAAAATAACCATTATTGTGACGTACGCTTACCCAGTGACCTTGGCCCAGTGCTACTCGTTTCTACACGAATATTATAACGTTATACATGTTATATATGTATGCGTGTTTTCTTTTTAACATTCTTGCAAAACGATATACTTTTCGGGATTTTACGATACCACGTTTTATCGTTTTTTCGTCTACTGGAGGCAACGCCACTTTTTTTTAATATGCAAAAGCTAATCCCGTTAAGAGGAGGTCATGTGCTCAACTGAATGTTGAAATATCTTCTCTCCTCCGATCTACCCGAGTCCGGTTGTAACAAAAACTGAAATCGTTTTTTGTACAATAATAAATCAAATAAATTAAATTGAAAGGACAGCATACACTGCACTCATTAGTTACTCTCTGTAAATTATAATGGTAATTAAATGTAATGTACTCGGAAATAAAAAATTGGCAACCATCGTATAGTAATCGGAAATAAAAATACCTTATTAGTCTGTAGATTTACAAAACATTTCCAAAATTGAAAAAAACACATTACATTCAAATTACTGAATTTTCCGTTATATTGCGAAAAGTTTTTTAAAATTCCAACACATATTTGTTTCAAATTTATTACGCGGTTCATGCGTGAAAACTTTATGTACCGGTATTTGAAATAATTTTTTCAGTGATACGCCGTGAACGCTAATTTCTTGTTAAAAAAAATGTGACGACACAAAAAAAAAACACATTTTTTGTTACTGAATAAGCGAGTGTCACTTTGACGTAAGGTGAGGCGAAAACATCTTCCAATAACAGTCGGTTGCTGCTATGACGAATCCTGTCGAGAATTTCCCACATATAGCATCGCCGACGGAATGCAAAATATGTATTGGCGTAAAAAGGTTTTTTAAATTAATACAATGCATCGCGGACGTTGCATCGTCTTCCCGTTAATGCTATTGGACGAACGAAAATAATTGAAAAAAATTGCAACAACTCGATTGTCGATATTCGCCGAATCGTTATCGACAATAACTATTTTAATTTTTTGCACTTATCGAATCAATCGATTCTGTCAATTATTCGCATCGATTAAATAAAGAGCTGCTTTAATTTCGAATAGACATACGATTATTCTGAATTTTGGTATTAAACTCTATGTTAAATATCCCTATCGCAATCATACAAGTATGAAATTCCGTACAAATTTTTGATCCTCTATTTATAAAAATCTGACTCAACATTTATCGTAAAAATCGAAGCTATTGTTGGTGACCCATTCGACCGCTGATCGCGCTATCGTATGAAATTGAAGCGGGGACCTATTTTTTACGAATGTCAGTTGCCTCAAAGATTTAAAAAATGATTTAATTCTTTATGAAAATCCGCCAACTCAACTAAAAAAAAAAAAGTCAATCGAATAAATGAATATTGAATTTGTGTTTAAAGGAAAAACAGAATCGAAAAATACGATTTTGCAATTGTACCGACAATTCAATCTTATGTACATTGAACGTAATAGACATACGGGTTTTCACGTAATTCCATGGAGAAGCGGACGTAGCGCTACTTTTCCCGAAATAGGTCTAAAAACAAACTTTCGTCGCTCAGAGTTTCAACTCTATACCCGATGGATTTTTCCCGTTCAACGTTAAACTGTCACTTATTTTCCTCTTAACTCAATTATATAATATAAAAATGCGCCCTGAAAGCGAAAAAAAGCCGTCTTTTATTTTTATATCATTTACGAGAGCTTATGGAACGCGTGAGGGGCGCTAATGCAATTAATTCCCTCGAAAGAGTAATTAATTTGAGTAAAAAAAAAAACTTTGAAAAAACATCGAATGGACGACAAATCGTACAAGTCAGAAAATTCAAACGACGTATCGAATGTTGGATATAAATGACGGCGTTACACCTTATAAATGAATAGTAGCCTTGAACGGATAACGCGGTTTGTATACCTTCGAATTCTACAAATAAACAATAGAACGTAGTATAACGGTATCATTGAGTTTATCGAATAAGAGCTCGAGTTCCGACACGAAATCGTTGGGCGGAAGAAAAATAAAAATGTGAGAGAAAATATTTGACGTCGGGGGAGCGTGTCCGCCGATTAAAAAACTGGCGAATCCTAGCGTTTCGCTTAGGGTTGCCCACCTAGTTCGGTGGCGTCGACAAGTTCCGAGACCCGCGCCTTTTTCGTGCCTGTCGAGGAAGCTCCGTCGTACGAAAATGCGGGGGCGTCTTGGCGAGAGCATATATTCGACGTCGCGAAGCTCTCCGGCACAGACGCCACAACACTCTGTCCCGTGCACGGTACGTAATCAGAAAGCTGCTCGCCAGTCCTGACTCTCGCTCTTTTTAATACAATTTCACGCATTCATCGTTCACGCTATATCTGTTGGTTGTTCAATCTACGAATCCATATCGAGCTTCAAGTTCGGATACTCTGCTTTGAGAGAAGAAAGGAAACGGTTGTCCGGTTTATTTGATTAAATTAATAGTTTGTGCCAACGGAACTTCCGGTTTCGGTAACGATTCGTATAAAAATTATAACGTGACTTTACTTGCAAACAATATGAGATAGTCGTCGAAATACGGAAGCATTTGACCCGAGTGAATGAAACGAACATTCGCGCAGCCAAAAATGATTTCTACTCTGAATGGATTAAATAATAATTCACTCATGGGAAAATTATTTTTTGGCGTCAGTGAATTAAAGAAAAAATCATATAGCCGATATATAATCGTTAACTTGATCTCGTAATAAAATGAAAAAAAGTTTAACTACAATTGGCATTTAGTCTGCAATAGTTATTTTCGATTGTTCCGATTTGAATTTTTGCAATATGAATAAATTCGAGGATATTTTAAAATGTTCCGAGCACGTGCTCGTAAATAGAATCGTAAAAATGTGCATATTATTGTGCGTTAGTAGCATTGCTAAAAATGTGCAACTCGTAAAATTGCTTTTTCATAATTTTTGTTCCACGTCAAATGAACGTTGATCGATAATATTCGGTGGCGTAATAAAAAATTCAAAAACTCGCGGGGAAATAAAAAGTCGTTGTTGCGAAGTCGGAGGCGAATGTCCGTTGGCCGAGGTCTTTGCCCGGTTTCTGCAATCCCTCGTGTTCTAGCAGAAGAGACATAATTTTGGCACGCGTAACTTCGTTACGCTCCGCGGTCCGTCAGCGCCCGCCCGAGACGTTCGGGGGGTTCATAATCGACGCTTGAACTTATAGGGAGCGTCCGCTGTCCGTCTAAACATAGATTGCGCGGACTCGAAATAGTCACGACGCCTCACGGCATCGGCTACCTCTCGACAGCGGTAGCTTATCGCTTTATAGGCAACTGGGTCAATTCTGCCCGCGGCGTATCATCTGCAACGAAAGAGAAAAAACTTTTATTTATAAATATCATAAACGCCGGAATATAATTTGGATCATGCAAACTGTCGGCTATTACCTCCGTTATTTAATAATATTACGCATAATTCGGCAAAAAGTTATGTGAACCTTGTCTTGTTTGTTGCAGAACCTGAAAATTCAAAAGCATCACAATGTGTGACGACGAAGTTGCCGCTCTGGTCGTAGACAATGGCTCCGGTATGTGCAAAGCCGGTTTCGCCGGAGACGACGCACCCCGCGCCGTCTTCCCCTCGATCGTCGGTCGCCCCCGTCATCAGGGAGTGATGGTCGGTATGGGACAGAAGGACTCGTACGTCGGTGATGAGGCCCAGAGCAAGAGAGGTATCCTCACCCTGAAATACCCGATCGAGCACGGTATCATCACCAACTGGGATGATATGGAGAAGATCTGGCATCACACCTTCTACAATGAACTCCGTGTCGCCCCCGAGGAACACCCCGTTCTCCTGACCGAGGCTCCCCTCAACCCCAAGGCTAACCGTGAAAAGATGACACAGATCATGTTCGAGACCTTCAACAGCCCCGCCATGTACGTCGCCATCCAGGCTGTACTTTCCCTGTACGCCTCCGGTCGTACCACCGGTATCGTCCTCGATTCCGGTGACGGTGTTTCCCACACCGTACCCATCTACGAAGGATACGCCCTTCCCCACGCCATCCTCCGTCTGGACTTGGCTGGTCGTGACTTGACCGACTACCTCATGAAGATCCTTACCGAGAGAGGATACTCCTTCACCACCACCGCTGAGCGTGAAATCGTTCGTGACATCAAGGAGAAACTCTGCTATGTCGCTCTGGACTTCGAACAGGAAATGGCCACCGCCGCTGCCAGTACCTCCCTCGAGAAGAGCTACGAGCTTCCCGACGGACAGGTCATCACCATCGGAAACGAGAGATTCCGTACTCCCGAGGCTCTCTTCCAGCCCTCATTCTTGGGTATGGAATCTTGCGGTATCCACGAGACCGTCTACAACTCCATCATGAAGTGCGACGTTGATATCCGTAAGGACCTCTACGCCAACAACGTTCTGTCCGGTGGTACCACCATGTACCCCGGTATCGCTGACCGTATGCAGAAGGAAATCACCGCCCTCGCTCCCTCGACCATCAAGATCAAGATCATCGCACCCCCTGAGAGGAAGTACTCCGTATGGATCGGTGGTTCCATCCTGGCTTCCCTCTCCACCTTCCAACAGATGTGGATCTCCAAGCAGGAGTACGACGAATCCGGCCCTGGCATCGTCCACCGCAAGTGCTTCTAAGAAGTTTCACTTGAAACACTTAATTATTTCAACTGAAAAAATTTTGTTCTTCAAAAAAAACACCGCATACTGCCGCACCGCTTCGTCACGTTTATTTCACTGTGCTCTATTACGTTTTTGTATGTAGTTGCTAGTCCCGTGGCGAATGTCGTCATTAAAGTGCAACCGTCATCTTTTGTATATATAAGTTAACATCTTATGGAATAAATACTATCATATATTCTTACAGCCGTTCAATATGCACGCTTTCATTTCGGCACCCGCCCTCTACTCACACCTCATTGGCTATAAGATTTTGCTATATTTTCAACACGAAATTACATCGGACACTGAGAAACGATATAATTATTCCGAACGAACAACATTCGTTTTTCAAAATTCGCAACAATCGCAAACAGTAAAAAAAAAAAAATACAAAAATTACGGCAGGTGCATTTTTTTCCCCCTAGTCTTTTCAACTCTGTTTCGAATTGTTTCTTTGAATTATTGGACTTTCGGTGTTTGCTATTAATAATCACGCATGCACGAGTTTATTTCGTCAAGTCATTGAAATTTCGCTGGTATAAGACTAAAAAATGTTCACAATCAGATTTTTCATAAAGTGCATATAGCCAAGTGATGTACAGCACGTATAGCTTATAAACTCGTCTTTTCAGTTCTAAGCTCTGTTTCGTCACACGGTTATTTATATTTTTTCTGCCGAGAAAAATAGAGTTTCTATATTCTTCCGATGTAGCAACATCGACGCGCGTAACGCAACGAGGTCTTTCCACTTTTAGAATCTTGGCATTTTTTTTATTTTTGGAAAATCGTATACGCGCAATACGTTTTTTTTCAGCAGTCAATAAATACGGGCATTGAATTTTCTGCATCTGCGGCATCTTCTTAGATTTTAATTAGAGAAATTGTCCAGAGTGACAGACGAATAGAAATATTGGCAAAAGTTGAGTATCGATAGTGCGAATTCTTTCATAATCGAAAACTCGTTTGAAGTGATTTAATGAACCGATTAATTAAATATTCGCGCCGTTATTGGCAATGCACCCGACCGCACGATGGCTCAAAATAGCCATCGAGACCTTGACGTTCGAGATATAATTTTGTGTATTATTTGCAGAGATCAACGTTGACACAAATTGAAATGATTGTGTAAAATGCCAAAAATCGTGGATAAGAAACGAAAAAAGTTCGCAAATTCTTCGTCGATTCTTCGAACGAACTTTTCGCTTCGGAAATTATTACCGAAGTTGAGATCGAGGAACCGAACTAACGAAATACAGGATAATCTTGTGAGACGGGGATATAAAACGAAAACCAAGGAATTTCGGTGTGGATGACGATGCATATTATTGCACTTTATTTTTCATCAATAATCCTTATCTAAGTAAGTTATTACTACGTACAACCAAACTACCGATAAATGGAACAAATTTTTATATCATTTTTTTTCGTTTTGTTTTTTTTTTTTTTTTTTTTCCATTTTACAGCGCCATATCGTTTTGGCGTAGCGCGGGGGTCACATCTTCAAGGATGTCTATCGTCGTGTATTGGATGCAACGAATTAGAATGGACTCGTTGACGGAACCGAGGATAATTCTCGTTTTGAGAAGAAAAAAAATCATGCGTGACGTGTGAACACGTTTGAAGGAGGGAAACACGTAATCCGGTTAAATCGAATTTACCACGATCCAAGGCGCATCTCTCGATTCATCCATCGTACTTTTCACTTCGGCCGTTTCTTCGCTGACGAAATAATGGTAACACCGTTTTCGTATGTCCTTTTGCACCGTTTTCTCGGTGTTCTCTCACACTTGCCGAACGACGATGCTCTGGGGTATCCCATTAAACTCGTTGACTTTTTTTTTCTTTTCAGCTAAAAACGTGGACACCACTGGAAGCAAAATCGCGAACGACGAAAGGAGCAAGAAAAATATACAATGAAAAATACCGCTGCTCTCTTACAGGTATTCTTTATCAATCGACAGTGATGAGGAACGTATAAAAAAAAAGTTGTACGGGTACGAAGGTTTAGCGTGAAAAAAGAAAAAAAAAAAAAAAAAAGTTAATTAATGAGAGAGGATGGAAAAAATGATATAAGAAAAAAAAATTGGCAATTTTAGTGAATATGAGGGATGTCGAGGAAGGCCCGTATAAGGGAAGCGTTACCGGGGTCCCGTCCGTTTTCACGACAAAGACTTCTGGACGTCGTTCAGCGGGGTTGAAACTCTTCAGTGCGTCAAAGTGTCGGTAGTCCGCGGTCTCGTCGACGGCCTCGGCGTCGCGGCTTCGGGTGCCTTGGTGGGGTACCGAAGCCTTATTTGGGTTCAGGGGGCGTCGCCGCGGCTCGCGTCCAGACGCCCGGCGTCGCATACACCGCTCTACAACGCTCTTTAGGGCGACTAAGGACTATGCGTCGACGCTTCATGAGCGCCCCAGCTATACCATCAGAGACTTCCATGTAAGGGGCGGATCGCTATTTTTGGCCACAGACCGATATGGATAAAGGGATCCCACATCGGCTGCAGTGCGCCACTCGCTGCTTGCTCCCTTGCAAGACTAAAGCCCTCAGCGCGTCGCCGATTTTTACATTTCACTCACGGTACTTGGACTTTGTTATTCTACTTCGCACTATCGTTGGTTTTTTTTTCCTTCATCAACCGACGAATCTTCGCATAACGTTTCGATAATTTATCACTCGATTTGCCGCTTCGCAAATTTTCGCTAACGTACATTCATTATTCGGATCGATAATCGAGCAATTAATCGAATAATCAATTTATTTTATCTATTTTCATTTGTGTTTCTGTGTCTGTGATCTTGAGCTATTCGTGAGTGTGAATATCTCTGCGTCGGGCGATTGTGCTATCTACGAGGAGAGAGAAAGTTACAGTGAGCTCCTTCAACGAATCCTTTAGTTGTTCAAATTCTCATATTATTTGACTTATGCATTAAAGTTTGTCATTGAGAAAATTATTGAGCGAATTCAAATAATTCAGATAACAGTAAAACTAATTTAAATAAACCCGATTAAACGGTACAGATAAAATTGGAGTATATTTACATTACATTTACTTTGATTGTTCATCAAAATTTTTATATTTCTTTCGTTATCGTTTGATTGTGAACAAGTGATGTTATAATTTTTCCTACGTTTCAACCGAGTGTAACTCGCTGAGGCGAAAACACTCCAAAAGTTTTCATTTCGTTTCTTTCTCTGCATTTTTGTTCTCTTAAAAACGTAATTTCATGTCTAATTCGACAGCTTTATTTTTACGAACGGCACGCGAATCCCGACAATGAGATATCCATTATTTGTCCGGATAAACAATTGATAACGGGAAGAGTTTCGTCCGGAAAATATTTGAATAGTTTCGAGTGATCGTGAATAAAATTTTGGCGATTAATGGATGGGAAAAAAAAAATCATATAATATTATCGGTGCGATTGGACGGAGTAGTGAAAATATAATAACGAGTCTCACAAATGGATTAATTTGTTGCCAGAACCTAATCACAAAAATCCATCAAGATGTGTGACGATGATGTTGCGGCGCTCGTCGTGGACAATGGTTCCGGTATGTGCAAAGCTGGTTTCGCCGGAGACGATGCTCCGCGTGCTGTCTTCCCCAGCATCGTTGGACGCCCCCGTCATCAGGTACGTTAAAAGAAAAAAGAAGTCCGTCAAATTTGTTCAGTCGAATCTCTCGACATCGCTAATCGTCGTTATTTTGTCATCGCGTAGGGTGTGATGGTCGGTATGGGTCAAAAAGACTCGTACGTCGGCGACGAGGCTCAGAGCAAGAGAGGTATTCTCACTCTGAAATATCCGATCGAGCACGGTATCATTACCAACTGGGATGATATGGAGAAGATTTGGCATCACACCTTCTACAACGAACTCCGTGTCGCCCCGGAGGAACACCCCGTTCTCCTGACCGAGGCTCCCCTCAACCCCAAGGCTAACCGTGAAAAAATGACCCAAATCATGTTCGAAACGTTCAACAGCCCGGCCATGTACGTCGCCATCCAAGCCGTCCTCTCCCTGTACGCTTCCGGTCGTACCACCGGTATCGTACTCGACTCCGGTGATGGTGTTTCCCACACCGTACCCATCTACGAAGGTTACGCTCTTCCCCATGCCATTCTCCGTCTCGACTTGGCTGGTCGCGATTTGACCGACTATCTCATGAAGATCCTCACCGAGAGAGGATACTCCTTCACCACCACCGCTGAGCGCGAAATCGTTCGTGACATCAAGGAGAAACTTTGCTATGTCGCTCTGGACTTTGAACAGGAAATGGCTACCGCCGCTGCCAGCACCTCCCTCGAGAAGAGTTACGAGCTTCCCGATGGACAGGTAAACATCTCTATAATCCTACGATTCTTCTTTTTGCCTCTCTCGACATTATTAAAAATCGTACAGTCGAACGAGTTATCGCAATGATCGATTTTTCTCTGTTCAGGTCATTACCATCGGCAATGAGAGGTTCCGGTGCCCCGAGGCTCTCTTCCAACCTTCGTTCTTGGGTATGGAATCTTGCGGTATTCACGAGACGGTCTACAACTCCATCATGAAGTGCGACGTCGATATCCGTAAGGATCTCTACGCCAACACCGTACTCTCCGGTGGTACCACCATGTACCCCGGTATCGCTGATCGTATGCAGAAGGAAATCACTGCCCTCGCTCCATCGACCATCAAGATTAAGATCATCGCTCCTCCCGAGAGGAAATACTCCGTATGGATCGGTGGTTCGATTTTGGCATCTCTGTCCACCTTCCAGCAGATGTGGATATCCAAGCAGGAGTACGACGAGTCCGGCCCGGGCATTGTTCACCGCAAATGCTTCTAAACGCGGATAATAACCGTTACGTACCTCGCTTATCTTCTTCTATCGTCATGCCTGAGCCTTTCCCGAGAAAGGGACACTCGACCGCGCCACGCGTATACGCATTATCCAAAGAACAAAGACACACAAGAGAGAAAAAAAAAAAAAAAATAACACAAAAACGGGGAGAGATTGAGAAAACAAAAAACAAAAAAGAAAGTTTAACGACTACTCAAGTGCCTTTATTACACACATTTATCAGACTGTATTGTACTTTGTAGTTTATACAACATGACTATTTGTTATTAACATTAATTATTTATTACTTAGTCCTCCAATGACTTTTGTGAACGTGTCGATCAACATTCACTCACGTTGTCGCTCAACGATGAATTTTATTCGTACCTTCCCATCCCTCCCCCTCCCCCTCACCCATTTAATTGATTGTCGATTGTCAAAACGGAAAGAAAAAAAACGTACGGAAAGTATATGGACTCGTCGTCGATGGCTCATATTGCTGCCCGGCGTATTGTTCTTATTATTATACCTTGTTAATGATAATAATAATAATAAATAATCGTATTCCATATATACAGTAACGTTATGAAAAAAATTCAATTGCGAGAATCTTTATCAACATTCCCCGCCCAAAAATTTGCCCTTTTCTGCTTTAAGAAAACTCAATTATTCGTATAATCTCTTTCAAATCTTGCAAGGAGAATTCGAGTACATCGATATATTGATGATTGATCAAAATCTATCATTCGAAAAGTCCTTTGGATCTTCAGCGCGAAAGGTCAACGATAATTAAAGTTTTCCAAGTCAAATTTCCTTGAGACATTGAAACAGAGCTTTGACGCAATCGTCTTGATGCAGCGATAAAAAAAAAGTCACGCAAAAACATGAATCATCGGGTGTGAAGATACGCGTGTGGATTTCTTTCGAATAGTCTCGATAAAGTGACGAGTAAATTCGAACGCGTTTCATTGGCAACGTAACGTGTCGACCGAAGTAGGATCGCAAACCCTGTGTGGCCACATGTGCGTGTCACGTGCGGGCCCAACGCTGAGAAGCCAGCGGGAACGGCAAAACCGTGGTACGAATTAAGAAATAGTAAAAATAGAATGGGTGGCTGTTGCAGCTACACGCGAAGCCCAGCTGCGACCAAGCCTTAGAAGGCCCCCCCGAGAAGCTTCTATAAGCTGAATCGTTCGTTGCTCAGATCTTGGTCAATGTATGCACGATCCTACTTTATTCTCGTACCGGAATCGTCAGACAGGCCACACAGAGTTTACAAGGGAGAGCGGATATGCTCGGCCCGACAAACTTCTGCGTTACGACGAAATTCAATCATTTCTAAAGTTGAGATAATTACAGAAGAACATTCGTTCTAAAATATAACGAATCTATAAGTATCTTTTTTTCATTTTCTCAATAGTACTTAATTATGAGACCGGATTATATACGGATTATTAAGTAGTCAGGACACGAAAACGCATAGACTCCAAGAACTCTGAAAGTCTAATAAATGCAGGAAATACTTGAGGATACATCGAGAGAAATCAATTTTCAGATGAATCGCGTCAATGCTGAAGATGATTCTCGAAGATGATGGTCTATTTCGGTTTAAAGCATTCATTTTTTGTTTTATAAAAATAAAAAATAAAAAACTTCTTTAATAGTTTGTTTACTAATAATAAGTCTCTTCGAATTAATAATATATTATTATTCTTTTTTTTTTTCCTTGCATCATTTCAGCGTTGAGGTCCTGTGACACAAAAAAGTGCTAATATTGTTGTGGGCGTTTTTTGTTTTTAATTATAAAATGTGAGGAGAAAGAGATGCATTAAAAAAAGGAAAACTGAAAGAGTCCGCTTTTTTCAGGGTGATGAAACACTTTCTCGTGTACTTACTTAAAGGAAATTGGCCACCACTGCGAGATTACTTCTGCATTGAACCCTCATTTGTTGCTAATATGAAAATATCAACACCTTAAAAAGAAAGACGATTACGTTCTATCTAAAGAACATCCATGACCCGCGATGTGTATCGAAATAGTCGAAAATATTATTTGTCAATTCATTCGTTGATTTTGGCCGCACGAGATAAACCGAAAGCTAATATTCGTGCAGAATTGTTTTCACACCAAAATGAAGACGAACAAGAATCATTTTTTTTTTTTTAATAATTATTACCTATCCATGTATTCATCGAAAAAAAATAATACATCGTATTCTGTAGACCAGAATTTTTTTTACACCCTTCGCTCTGTCATAAAAAATAGCGATGATAAATAAAAAAGTGACATGATATTCGATGATCCTTTCAGCTTCCCAATAGCCATTTCGCTGTCGCAGATCTCACGGACGTTTCTTTCATGTATCTATAACTAACACAAGTTTGTTGCAATTCACTTTCTGCATAGACGATTTGAATTTCCCTTACTTACGCGCGAGGTAAATAGTACACGCTGATTCGAAGCTACGTGGAAAACTTTTGTTTTGACTGTACACATGCGATGAGAATTTCGCGCGCTTTTTAGCCGAAACATCACGAGTGACGGTCAGTGTGTTTGACGAAGTCAGTCCATTCGAACAAATACTTTTAATTTTAACCTTATACATTCATTAATAAAGTTTATAGCGTTATGTATTAATTTATTGAATAAATTGCAATGGCGATTCACGATACTGTGGCCGGTACTACGGACCAAGCCGATGGTGAGAATCTCGAAACATTTCGCGTACTATTATCTCTGCCGTCTTTGTCATGGATAATAACTGAACTTTGTTTTTTTTCAGGACCGAGCCGTTTGGAGACAAAACAAATAGATTTACACACGGAAAGTCAGGCCACTTCCCAAAGCTCGTCTTCCATAGAAACAATGAATAATATGCCACCGAACGATGACACAACTGCAAACTCTCAAAGTAAAGAAAATATCCAGAGCATTGGTCCTTCCATAGCGGAAGCAATCGTAGATGAGAATCAACAGAGCTGTGACAATGGAAATGGTTCTCTTGACGAAGCACCGAAGACTATTGCAAAAAAGAAACATAGAAACTTTCTGGACAGCGATTCCGAAGAGGAAGATGACGTTGTTCCCTCATTGTTGGACAAAAGTAATTCGGACGAAGAGGGAAAAGCAACTTCGGAGTCTCTAAACCAAAACAAAACGGAAACATCGAAAGCGAGTGCCGCAAAAGGCAAAAATTACAGATGCTTGATAGACAGTGACTCGGAGGATGACGATATCATTGATATGACAAAAAATTCCAATACCACCGAGGATGATAACGATTCAAGAGATACCGTAAAAAAAAATGTAAGAATTTATTTTCTGAAAAATGTAAAAAATTTCTATAAAAAAAAAAGTAAGAATTAATAAAAAAAATAGAGTTTTTTTATAATTATGATGAATTACAGCAAAGAATCGTTTGGATTTTTTTTAATGTTGGATTTCACGAATTTGTATTTTTAAATACGACAGATCAGAATGCGTGTTACGAGAGCCAAAGCCCCTGGACTTTCGATAGATAGCGACAGCAATGACAATATCGTTGATAAGGCTAAGAAATTTAATATCAGCGACGAGGACAGTGATTCCAGAGATACAATGAAAAAGAAAGTAAGAATTTTTCATTTTTGAAAATAAATAAAAAGTCGAGTCTTTGTCATGATTTTAGGATAAATTGAAGTACTTCTATTTCTACTTTGTTGATAATCGAAATGATTTAATTTAATTGGAACATTATAGATCAACGCGCTTGTAGACTCAGAATCCGAGGATAATAATGCTTCCAAACACGCGACTCCGTACACCCCGGTGGAAAAAAGAAAAAAAATAACGTCCGATCGTAAGAAGAATCGAAAAACAGAGAAAACAGCAACAGTGAGTTATTTTTTTTTTCTTAATTTTTTTAATGAAGGATGATGTGTTAATTACTTAACGAAGGATCGTTACATTTGCAGACATCAAAGTTAAGCGCTCTGATAGATACGGATTCGGAAGGGGACATCGAAGTCAATGGAGTTCAACGATCGTCGGTAGAAAGATTAAGTAATAGCGGACACTCAGCCAAAAAAAACGAAAAATCGGCGAAAAAACGAACGGTGAGTGTTTTTATTTTCTTTATCATCGGTCTCGTTAATTACTACCATTCAACTTTACGACAAACGAATTATTTGCAGGGCTCGCACCGAGCTTCGAAGGAAGAGGCCATGCGACAAATTCACAGCGAGACACAGAGACTCATTCGAACGTCGGAGGTATCTTTGCCGTATCATAGACCGAAGCAACGTTCTCTCCAAGATTTTTTAAATCGAAAAAATTTCATTCCCGCATTGCCGCAAGGATTAACCACTGCCGCAAAGGTCAAAATGTCGTCGGAAATAGTCGGGTACGATTTATCAAACGTAGAAAACGCACAGAAATATATTTTTCAACAAATTTCTATAATTTTTTGTTTATTCTTTAATTGTATTGTAATTGTATTACAGCAAAGTTTTGGAAGAAAAAGAAAAAGAGGCCGAGTTATTCTACAAATCTTCGGATTCGGAAGACGAAACGGTCAGCTGTACACCGGCGAATCTCAAAGACACGAAAGAATCATCGCATTCCGAAAGCACTGTCGATCAATATGGCATCGAAGAAACTCAGAAGCTTTTGAGGAACGACGTACAAAACGCTCATAATAAGAAAGAAATCATTAAACAGGGTGCCGTCGATATCGGCGTTCCACGAAAGTTATTCGTCGACGGATCGACAGAGTTTACGGAAAACGACGGGTGCGAAGAGAAAAATATGGAAGACGAGGAGAGTTTTGATTGCGAAGATCCGAGAAAAAAGCTTAAAGAGACTAAACATGGACTGCGAGAAGTCAGTGTACCGCGAAAATTATTCAGTTGTGATTACGATGAAGGCGTTGGGTCGCCATCGCAAAACTATGACGTATCGACGCTCGCCACGAGTAACACCACCAGCAAATCCAGCGAAATGGTCGAAGGTCCGTCGAAGAGCGTCGATGAGGGTATAGATTCGTTGGGTCAGGAAAACGAACTTTCGTCGAAATCGGAAGGTTCTTCTTGCAAAAATAATGATCCTAATGTCGAAGGAATCACGTGCAATACGGCTATTAAAGAGAGTGCCGAGTTGTCGAACATATCGGAGACACCGTTCGTCAGTAACAAAGAGATCGGCAGAGCCAAAGAAAAAGATAAAATGTCGCGACAAAGCGTTGATCCAGATGAGAATTTATTCGATAAGAACGACCCGAGTGAGCCGCGAAACTATTTTGGTCACGTAATCGGTCTGCCGCCTCCGGATATGGATGAGGACAATCCAAAAAAGAATGAAAAAGTTAATATTAAAAGTAAAGTATTGTCGACGATATCGACCGCCGGTCCTAAATTGCGAGGTGCACCGGGAATGGTTATAGATTTGTCGGACGACGTTAAGCCAAACAAGGACGGCGTAAAATCATTGCTCGACAGATTTTATCGACACTCTGTTGTAAAGAAATGCTCGGAAGAGGGTTCGCCGGTCACCGTGTTGCATACTGAGAAAACAGCGGACGGACTCCGGGTCGTCGAACAAATTCTTCCGTACAAATTACCGAAAAACGATAGTTTCAATGACAAAGAGCTCAGTAAACCGGGTGCAAAACATTTCAGGCTGAAGAGCGAATTGATCGAAAAAATGGCGAAAAAACGCGGCGAAGAATGGAAACTGAAGGAACAGCGGGAAAAGGAAGAGGAGGAAGAACGCGAAAGCGATGAGATCGAGGAAGGGTACGATGACGAGGACGCCGTAAAACTCATCGAGGAAGAGATAGAAGACAGCGGAGAAAGTGAACCGGAAGAGGACGATATGCCGGAGAAAAAAAAGAATAAGCGGAATAAGACATCGGAATTCGTGGACGAAGAAGCGGAAGTTAGCGGAGAGGATGACGATGAAGTAATGGAAATCGACAGTGAGAACAACGAGGAAAATGAAGACGACGATGAGGGAGAAAACGCGAATGAAAATGACGATGAAAGCGGCGATGATGCATCGAATTCAGACGCGGAAACGCAGACTGCGAATAAAAGTAAAAAACTCTCTCGTATAGTTAAAGCTTTTGAAGATGATTCGAATTCATTGCCAGAAGCCGCGTTGCAGATCGCAAACGATTGTCGCGCACAAACATTTCAACGAAACAAAACCGATATCGACATGTTCGAAACGGAGGATAGCAACGGCGGTTGGCTAAGCGATGCCGAATCCGATCTTCCGCCGTCCCAAGTATTACCTTGCGATCAACTGTGCAAAACTCCGTTAACGGCTGTAAACGTTTTACGATTCGTGTCGCCAATAACGCAACTTACGGTATTGAATTCCGCTATGGATAGTCCAAAAGATTGTTCGGCTACGAAAAGTCATTCCGTCTCGAGTCAAGATATCGGGAGATTGTCAATGGAGAAAACACCGATCGACAAACAATCGCCGAATTCCGGCGATTCGGAAAAACGAAATGGTTTTCAAAAGAAATTGTTCCAAGAACCGGCCGGTACGGTGAACGACGAGGAACTCATGGATCTCTGTTCCGGATCATTCACGGGTATAGAAACTGATAACAGAGATGCGCAAGTTTTTGCTTCCAATGCTAAACTATCGGCCGACAATCAGACGTCGCAACTACTGCGATTGTCTTCCGGTTCGTTTTTCTCGCAAGCGATCGATTCGCAAACGATTGAGAAAAGCGCGAAACCAGACGTGGATGAGACATCTCAGGACATAAGACTAACATTGGACGAGAATTCTCAAGATACGCGCGGTAACATGATTGTAAAAGAAATGGTAAAGGAATCGTCCGTATCCCGGGCAAAATTCAAAGTCGCTTCTTCGTCCGACGACGAGGACGAAAACGTCAATGAGCCAAAGAGGAAGAAGAAAGTTCTCGGAAAAAAGAAAGTCAAGCAATTGGAATTGTCGGATGACGAGGATGAGACGGGATTCTCGAACGAGGATGAGGAAGAAGATGAAATTTTGGGCGATAACGATACCGACGACAAATACGTCGATTACGATTCCGAAGAAAACGAAGTCGTCATCGTGCCGAAGAAGGATATTAAAAAAGTAGCGGCAGATTTTCTCGACGCCGAAGCCGAATTGAGCGAAAGCGATTGGGGTTCCGCGGACGAGGATGAGAAGGATTTAGACAAACTGGAAATGGAGGAAGGCGACGATGAAGAAATCGATGAAAATAAGATGAGAGATCAATTGGGAAAAATGCATATGCGACAAATCTTGGATGACGACAAGAGGGACGTGAGAATGTTGCAGGAATTGTTGTTTGATGACGGTGATCTTCACACCGATGGCAGCGGTCGTGAACGAAAATTCAAATGGAAAAATATAGGTATGCAAAGGATTGTACGGAATTGCGAGTTTTTCTCTTCCGATATCTAATTATTTTAATTTTTCGCAGACAAACTGGGAGAGGATGGCAATGTTGCGCAGGGCACGGACGATGGCGACGAGAACACAGATCAGCTCGAAGAGGAAAACGATCTCGAGTGGCGAAAGCTACGATTGGAACGTGAAAAGTTTATACAAGAGAAAATGGTATTTCTCATTTTTCATATGATATAAAATTTTTATTAAACCGCCAAACTATCGCATACGGGAATGTGTCGTTACGAACAGTTTATTCGTGTCGTTTTGTAATAATATTTTACTTTATTACGTGTTTATCATTCATTTTTATCAAACAGGATACTCCTACCGGCGAGATACACGGCGAACTGACGAACGACAGTACGCTTTTCAAATTGGGCATAAAAGCTCTCAACAAGAGAAAATTGAGTCATTGTGACCAAAAGGACACGGAAGACCCCACTACTAAAAAGCCTATCGTGCCACGTACCGTGATGGATTTAATGGGTACACCAGCTGACGATCGAAATTCCAAAATTTTACATGTGTGTATTGACCATTTCTTTCGTTCATTGTTTTCCTTACGTAAGACTGAAAAATCGACGTAAACGCATTTTTGTTGTTGTTTAGAAAGCCGTTAAGCGCGGCTCCTTCCTCGCGCGAGGTGACGAGTCGTTGGCTCGATTAGCCGTGCAGATCAAACACACAGAAACGACAATCGCGGTGCGACAAAAACCCGGCAATTTCGTATTCACTCATATAAGTCCATCGGTTGCGGGTATTGCTGGCAAAGAGGATAAAAATGTAACAGAATCAGAAGCAGCTTCACCAGCCAACGCAAAGGTCAGATACTTTAATCGCTAATTATCGTTGTTCGCTATATTTGTACGATCGAGAAAATTGTATCTTTATCGTGTTACAGGCGAGAAAGAGAAAACCTGCGGCCGGTATAACTCCTCGAACAGCGAAGAAAGCGAAAGTCGATGTGTCTCGCTCGACGGGAAAAAAATTATTCTGATTTTCGTTTATTTCGAAATTCATGTCTAGAAAAACGTCCGTTAACATAGTAATAACCTTTAATATATTATTCATAAGTTCTGTAATTTTACGTTTGTGAGTCACGACAGTGTAAATATATATCGACGAAATATTTTTGTAACACGGATTATCTCGGTACATTAAAGAATACGTATTTTTATACCCGTTGAAAAAGTATATTTTTTCATTATTTCATCCTGTTTCGGCGCACTTTTATCGTAATTATTTCGGTCTGAAGATAAACGCGACGAAACGTATAAACAATGCAAAAGGCGCGATGGGATCGCGGTACGTTATAACTAATTTTCGTTCGTTTGCACCGAATCCACATACGGTAAATATTAAGTCCCACTGGGAACATTATACCGTATATACCGAATAGCCGCATCAAAACGAGAGACAATAATACAGCCGGTTGGCCGTTTGTTTAATGTAACTCTATCCAATAATGCACATCCGCCTGGCCTACGGCAATACCGACCGACTGGCTTCGCGTACACTCGGCAAACACGAGTCAGCAGAGTCATGATGAACCGCCGGGATATTATAGGCATTCGTCAAGGCAAACCTTTACTTTGGAAACACACACATTTCCCCGTTCACGCGTTAACTCGTATTTTCCAGTTTCATATTTGCATCTTCAAAATTGAGTACATTGGGAATGAGCCTCTCGTCAATTCGGTAACCGTAATTCCTTCGATTTAACATCTGTACGGTTAACCGTAAAAAGGGTTACTGACCTATCCGACATTAATTAAAAATTATCAATTAACCACATTATCCGCGTGTATTGTATTTCAGGTACCGCGAACCTTACCGCCTAATTTACTTGTTTCTCTGAACGGGAATTTGAATAAAATAACAAAAATCGCATCCGATTAGAAAACTACTCGAGATGTTATCACGTAAAATTCTTTAGTTGATTAACTAATCTCTGTATTTTTTTTTTCCGAAGAATCACTGTCCAGTATTTAGAAGTGACGCGACAGAAGTTTGAGCAAAGGCTATACATAATTCGCGAGGAAACGACTGACGGGTAATGGGGCCTCGTTGAGGAGCTTTGGTAGTGCCGATGGAGCTGGAAGCGCCTGGTGAACGCGGTTGGTACGTGGCTCCTGTTGGAGGATATAGAGAAAGCCGTTGGAGCCCCGGGATAAGGGTGGTTGGTTGTGTAAGCCGATTAGAGCACCACGGGTAGGCCGCACGACGACGTCGGTGCAGGCAAGCGGAGCATCAGCCAGGAGACACATTAAAATCGCATTAAATATGTAGAACCGCCCACGAGCCTCCGCGAGAGTCGTGCGCTTCCTTGCCTGTTCGCTACATCCGTACGCGCAAAAGCTTATATACTCTTTGCCTCCGTTTTCTTTCTTCAGCCAGTTTATTCGCTTCCATTTTTTTGCCCCTCCTATGCATTTGGTCTCCTAGAGAAATTTCCACTTATCCTCTCCGTCGACCATCTCAGATTTTTCCCATTGCTTCTTCGTGTCTGTCTTTTCTACGATGACTAACTCTCTGCGGAAAATGGCACAAACGACATTTTTTCCATTTTCGCGAGGGTTACGTTAAGTCCAATTTGGAAACAACGCCGCATTGTTATCTTCGAATCGATGCAACATTTTCGGGTGAATATAGACGAAGAAAGTGATAACGGAGTTCTCGTTGAATTGTTAAATTGCTATGTTATATATCGTAAATTAATGCATTTAAATAATACATTTTGCATTTCGTACATTTTCGTTTCGTTGAGCGAAATCATTGATTATTCATTATAACACGATGTTGGCGCGATGTTGTGTAAAAATATATAACAATAATACATTTCTGATTGCTCAATAGTATGTTTGCGACATACGTGATGTAAAAACGATTATTCTGTTTTGTTTTCATCTTCCGTTTTGTCGTTTTGCAGCATTGTCTGTGAAGTAAATAGGTAATTATCGCTAAAACTCGTCGATACGTCTGGACTGAAATAAACAATAGAATGCAGTCGAATATTACTTTTGTACTATTATGAATTATACTTTGGTGCCTCGTTCTCTCCATAATAATATGACGAATAGTCTTGTAACTTTGATTTCCATTTGCCAATAATTACCCTTACCGCTCACTAAAAAACCGTTCAACTATAAATTAATATAGTGGTACTGGAAGTCTGTATTGATGAACGCATATGGTAAATAAAAAAATGTTCGCTGCAATTTTAGCAACTTATTTCAATTTAGCGATAAACTGTAAGTTTTTCATACAATTTATTTTACCAATTTTGCACAAGATTTCTTAAGGAGTGTGTATCATCGTTCCATTTCTAACTAAAGGTAACATTCGGAGAGAATTTCAAATACTTTCCGATGGGATAAATGAAAACATTGATTTTACGTAATAATAAATCTAAAAAGTTATCAACAAATTACTTAAAATACAAAACTGTTTTAACACATCATCCGGTCGTACGGAGCCGAATTTTTTTTTAGCAGAAATTAATTTATTATTTTTTTGCAATACATATACATTTTTTTAGAATTTTGCCGAATTTTCAAAGAACCCGTTTAGCGAAAAATATTTAATCGGACTTTGTGAATATGTTTTATTAATTATCCGCAAACTTGTTGAGTGCAGTTTGCGTACTTTGTTTTTGAGTGAACGTATCCAACTATTTGTGACTGTTCATCCATAACAAAACAAAAGGAATTCCGAAAGTTAGAAACGATTCTAAAAGATTTATATGCATTCATAAAGTTTTACGAATCAATTTCTCCAAAAAAGAAAATTTGGTTGTCGGATGATTTATTAAATAATTTTTATTTTACGAATTTGTTAATAACTTTTTGGAATTATTATTACACAAAACTACTGTACATGTACCGAGTTTCGTAATAATTTCACGAAAGATTTCTTAGGTTACGATACGGAATACTTGAATTTTCGATTAACTTACGATGTCAGTAAATTAACAATTTCCCAGCGCATTCCATTTCGAATCTCTTTGAATAGTGCAAACATTGAACTCTTTCCGAAGTCTGCGGTACTTTAACGCTTGTTAGCGAGATTTCTCAATGTAGGCCTCCGTTGCTTGAGAACAATACAAATCCCGATTTCCATAAAGTTGTATGCATTCACCCGGCGAATGTGTAACTCGCACGCTCGTTATTATGCATACTTTTTCGAAACGGCTTTCATTCCGGTTAATAGAAAAGCACCGAACAGGGAGAATCGCATTAGTCCGCGTTAGCGGCTCACCAAGTGTCGAAAAGCCATTAAATAATGATCGAAAATCCATATTGACCGTGGCTCAGTACAATGTTGATTTATTATTCCTGCTTTCCACAAATACGTTCTGAACTCATTGAATATTTAGTTAATTCAGCTTCCTATAAGCCCGAAGCTTCTCCATCAACATTATTATGATGCACAATCTTTTCATACATCCCACTTTAATATGGAGTCGGCATTTTCGCAGTTAAAAATATATGTTTCGGTAAATATCATTTAGAAACGTTCCGAACGATTTTTCTTCTTTTTTTTCGGCTATTCTAAGAACATAAAAGATTCTCTCATGCAAACGAAAATAAAGAGTTTCATAAACTATACGTTATAAATATAGTATATATTATATAATATGGTATAAAAATATTATATCGACGACAAGAAAGACCGAGAAAATATTGCGTTGATTGTTGTCTTGTCGCTCGTTTCAAGACCGAGATAGTTCCGGGGTCTTGAACGCATCTCGAGAGCCTCTTGTCCAATTACAGCGTGATTGTCCGGGCTTCGGCAGTCCCTCGGGGTAAAGATTAACTCCATGAATCTGCCAACACAAGGTACGTGACGCCTCTAATTCACCACTGCACAACTCCGTCTCTAAGAGACTAAACATCGGGCATCGTAATTCATTGACGGATATCTTGAGATCGCGAGAATTTCGATAATTTTTAGCGTAGGTTATAGGTCCTTTTTTATATTTTCTTTTTTACGGATTGTTGGTGTGTGCAATTTTATTAAAATTCGCCCGCACCTTAATGTTGACAGTGCATGAGAGCATACGATACGCCAAATTGCGACACGGTCGATGTCGAGTAACTACGTTCGAAACGTTTCCGCTCACAGACTAACTGTTACTTCACGAACGTTTTCAATTCGTAACAACAGTAGCCTGTCTACCTATACGTGGACTTGACGATTGGATAGTGGAAAAAAAAAAAGACAAAGCACCCCTTTCAACCGCGAAGGGTCAAGCAGACGCCTGTGTATAGGGGCTTTTTACTTTTCGCGTCGTATATGGTATATCATGAACTTGAAAGACGTCGAAGAAAATATATACGCTTCGTTCGAACGCAAGTGTCTAATGCGAAACGCGTAATTATAACACCGTATGATTATTTTTTCCGTCTGTACTGGGAATGTGTAGCCGACACGGTAATTGCAACCCTTACGTTGCGTGCGAGAAACGCTACCCAAATGGATGGATCTCATTGCGCTGTATTCATTTCTTCGTTTTTTTTTTCCTATATTATAAGCATGCAGAGTAAATGTCCGAATTTTCGCGATTTTTTATTCAGAATTGAGTATCGTGTGGGGTAAAAAAGAATTCTAAATATAATTGAGTGTAAAAGAAAATAACATCGAGTCCGTTATTTTTAAAAATTACACGCATGCTTTCGAATTATCGAAAATATGCGTAAAAAATAATTTGAAAACAATTTCAGGAAATAGATCATTATTTTTGGTATAATGGCCAAATTCGTAAATTTGTTTTTCTTTTCGAGAAAGTTGTGGAATCTCAATAGTCGGAAAATAAACTATCTAATTGCATCCTGATATTTAATAAAAGTGCAATTTGATCAATTTGTCAAACTTGATAATAGTGGCGTCGCTAATGTATGTAATAAAAGATGGCAAGAATACAATATTTTCGAAGGTAAACATCGTTTTTTCCCCCCGATAAATAGAAGAACATATTGATAAAAAAAAATGTTGATAGAACCGGCGTCGTATACCCTCTCTCCGTATCGTACAGCTGCCCGGCAGCGTCTGTAAATCCCGAGTCTCGCGTCAAATTTTACCTCGGCGAAAGCGTACGAGATATAGAACGCCGGCCGGCTTCACTCGTCGGGTGGGAGTTGTGCCAATCGCGCGTCGCGCACTGAAGCGCTTGGGCGGAGCTTCAGGGTATACGAGTCGGTGATATTCCGAAGTCTCCGACAAACGGCGTCTGGCCACCGCCGGGGATTCAAGTTTGGGCTTTTGCAGTTCGAATCTCCGAACGCCGAACTATACGTCGCCAAACGCCGATCGAAGAAAAGTTTAACGCATTTCATTATTGTATATACATATATATATACTTATTTTTTGTCTCACAAAATTCCAGTGCAAGTGTTTCAAGTACATAATAAACATTATCGAGACTGTCGAAAGAGTCTGTATTTGCATTTGCATTGCAAAAAAAAAAAAAAGAAAGGAAAGCGTCAACAAAAATTTAACATACGCTGGCAATAATTTGTCGCTGTGATTCCGTTAATTTTCATTATGACCGATAAAACGATTCGCGGATAAAACGATTTGTCCGAACATTTGAGATTTGCCCGACACCGGGTGAAATCGGTGATGTTGCACAGTACGTTACCGCGGGCATTTCTGCCGCCAGTTCTCCAGAGCTACGCGGCCGGTTATTGCGCCGATGAAGCTCATCATCTTTACTCAACGTCGGCGAGTTACGTTCCGTGTATCGAGGATCCTTACTCGAGGATTCCGGACCATCGGGTCGATTTACGAAACTGGGAGGCCGAAGCGCGTCCGATGAGTCCGTGTCCCCTCGATCTATCGATAAAACCGGCGCACAATCACAATGAAGACACCACGAGAATCGAGGATAACGATGAAATCGAGGTGGATGACGACGACGATGCGAAATGTCGTATAACCCTACTGCAGCGGAGAACCGTAACGACGAAGCGTTCTTACGCGGACTACGAGGAATTGCCATCGGTTATCGAGGATGCTGAGAGTGAAACGCGCCGAAGCGATTCGGTGCACAGTTACCACAGTCACGAAGATGTTCACTTAACCCGTAAAGAAGACACGGATCAACAAAATTCCGTGCACTCCCGCGCACTTCAGGATGAAATTCTTCGCGGTCATCAAATTCATGGTTACAACTACGAAGCAATATCGATGAAGAAAGAGGCGTTAGATCCTCGAGAAATTGGACATCGAAAGACCAATTTATTTCAAGATTCCAGTGCGGCCCCGTGTATAACCGAGCGGCACGATGGTTATCACGGTATCACGAGTCAACCGAAGATTCTTCTCGCCAGTCCGACTACACCGCGCGGTCAGAGTTATCATCAACAATTATTAATGACGCCGCAGCATCATCTACAAGGTATCAACGCGCCGATGACACCGCCAAGTACACCATCGCCACCCCAGTGCCCGAGACGAAGGCCACGCGACGAATCCGACGTTACGCCGGCATCGCACTCGTTGACGAGCGCCGCGAACATAACCCCGAAACACTCCGCTGGTTTATCAGACAAAACGAGTCAAAGACCGAAGAAAAAACACGCGAGAAGACTCAAGTTTGACGAAGACACGAGTAGCCCTGTGTCGGGTACCGTTATTCTCGGACCCGACGAGGCTGTCGTTACCGGTGATATAGATCCGGCCTTTAATATCGTCGAAGTTACCGAGGAGGCGCGTGCCGAACTGGCGAAGATCGAGAATCGGCTCGGTCCCTACCAGTGCAAGCTGTGCAGGCAACTTCACGACGACGCCTTCCAGCTGGCGCAGCACAGGTGCTCGAGAATCGCTCACGTCGAATATCGCTGTCCCGAGTGCGACAAGAGATTTTCGTGTCCGGCGAATCTCGCGTCGCATCGTCGATGGCACAAGCCGAGAATAACGAATGGCGAAAATACGAGTGGCACTACTACTGCGGCTACGAACGCTTCGGGTTCAGCAACGACTACGAGGGATCCCGAAATTTCTTGCACGAGGTGCGAAGCGAAATTCACCCGAACAGCGGCGCTTAGAAAACATCTTGCTACTCAACATCCGGAAACCAATAACAATGGTTCTATGGCCAATAACAACAATAACAACAATGATAATAATTCTGGTTTCGACGAACTCAACAACTCTATGCTCGGTAAGCCTCTATGCATCACCGGTCCCGTGCATCTTGGTAACGCTTCCATCAATAACGAGATGCCCTGACACCAATTCCCGGCCAGACCACTGCCGAGACGACCCGGAATTTATTGGAGATTTGGACTCGATCTCATGTAATTATTATTATTATTTTTTTCCGCATCTCTCAATTAATATTGAACAAGCAAATTCCAAGGTACTAATTATTAAATTGAATCCACTGATTGTAACATCGGGCCGGATGGACTTTCAAGAGTTCAAAGGAGAGCGCGTGCGTGCGTTGTTTTTATCGAATATCAATATTACTTCGACCACTGCAAATATTTTTTTTCAGTAAAACATGTTTATCTCGAGATTTCGACTCGTTATTTTTTTTTCCAATCGTATTTCGAAAATGTTTGTTTTTTTTATTTTTTTTTTTATAATGTTGAACAATGAAAATATTGACCTTCCGTCATTTGCATTTAACAATTTTCGGAGATTCAGAAACGACAGACGATTGCGAGATGGTGAGGCTTTCGAGTTACGTGAGTGCACAATCAAAATGGTACTTTAAATATCGTTTAAGTAAAATCCAATCAAGATTAGAGCTATTGAAGAGATACAACAATACATTAAAATACAACAAAGATAAAGAGAAAAGTTGCTGTTAGAATGAAGTATTAGAAAAACGATGCCAAATACATTTTATCGAATGTGCATAAATTTAGATTGACATGTCGGTGATCAAGTAATAATGTATATTTAGCTATCTAATCGCTATAAAATTTTAGGGGGTGACTTAGTGACGCTAATTTTTTTCTGTATAAGCTTATCTCTCGCAATGTATAGCTTGTAGATTTCGGTAGACTCGATGTAACAAAGGGAATTTGAATGGAGATTAGTCATAGAAGCGTCCGATGTGTGAATAAAATTGATTAATCTATCAAATAAATAACTCGTGGGATCTAGTCGACTATAATAATGAATATATATGGTATACGTAGTTGCGGCAATGAGTATAAAATATTTTAATCATGTAGCACGCGACTTCGCCGTTTTTGCTTTGTTCGTAATTTCTGAATTTGAAAAAAAAAAAAAAAAAAAAACAAAAGTTAGAAATGAACTCATACAGCTGATATATCAAAGATAGTTAAGGCAATAAAATCGCTCTTAAACGCGAATATGCAATTAGTATAGTCTTCTATTGAAGTTAATACATTATGCGAATTGTGCAAATTATTGCACAACATACGAAGGTGTGAGATATATAGTATAGTATCATGAGAATGGATAGAAGTGAATGAAATTTAGTCAAATATATCGAGATATTCTAGTCGCATTGGAATGAAAAATCTGGTAAAATATATCGAGATATTTTAGTCACATTCGACTGAAAAATTTGGAAAAATATAATACGATATTCTAGTCACATCGGAATGAAAAATCTGGTCAAATATATCGAGATATTCTAGTCACATTGGAATGGAAAATCTGGTCAAATATATGGAGATATTCTAGTCACGTTGGAATGAAAAATCTGGTAAAATATAATGAGATATTCTAATTACATCAGAATTAAAATCTTGTGAAGTATAAACACGATATTCTAGTGAAATTGGAATTGGAAAGCCAGTAATCTGTGAGACACAGTCTTAAACGATCATATTAATATTAAATACATTTTTCTTATCAGGAAAATCATTATTGTTTCAAAATGAATACGATATTTTGAAAGTCAGTAATACTTGACAATATCTGCTACGAATGCGTCAGGTGATTAAAAACAAAAGTGCATATTCACTGTGCGCAAACACTTTCGCGTTCGTCCCACTGATTTTAGTCACCCCAAATATGTAAGGATAACAGAATAATCGAACGGTGGCAGCGCTAAAGGCCGCGAACATAAAAACAAAGAATATCGAGAGTAAAGAAGAATTGTCGTGCATGAAGAAGAGACGGATAAAGTATAAAGTTCTGGAATTGATTGCCTACGGAGACTTTATTTCCAACTTCTTTTTCTAGACTCCGCTCGATCCAACGATGTCACCAACAAACAATTAAGCTTTTAAAACTTTATCGTGTCTCACAGGCATTCATACGACAGCGCAATATCTAGTCGTAGCAATTAGTTCGTATTTTAATCATCAACGTATTTTTTTTTTTTTTTCATATTATTTATGATTTCGTAATTATTTCGTCGTTCTATTAATTTAGAATGGAAGAGTACTTTCTAGTCGAAAGAATATTTATTAAAACCCCCATTTAAATATAGTATTATTATAATTTATAAAAAAATGTCGAAGTATCGAACTTCTTACTTTCGCGCACTGCGAGTTTCTATGAAAAACAGTCAATTTAATACCGAATGCAAAGATTGACTTGGCAATATATCTCTCCGGGTACTCGCATACTATTCATATGATGAATAATAATCTTCGAATATGTATCAATCGATACAGTGACGCATCTGTCTCGTACGATCCAAAATTACTATATATACTCAATCTCATTGCACTCCAAGAAATTTAAGAAATGTAATTATTCGTTTGATCGGTATGGGAAAAATGCAATGTAGCAATAAGATTGAATTTGCCGAATAATGGATTGAAAAGCATTTAGAAACCTAAGAGAAATCAAATAAATTTTCAAGTTACGAGCTTATTACATATATCTGTATGCAAATAATAGTTGTAAAATGGTATTCTGGCCAATTAATATATAATAACATAATCCATTGTAATGAAATTTAGTTGCGCTTAGTCGTGACAAATTTAAAAAAAATTAACGATAAACGGAGTATGCGCCAAGCGAAAATTGATAAAGACTATTCAATTTTTATTGCACTCGGACTATCTATTCTACATTACACACTATTCTTCGTGTGACCCATATATGTGCTGAAATTCGATGTATAAATGTAAAATACAGATGTTTAGAATAGACTTATTTAACTTTAAGTACTCTATACTCGATAGCTCTGTAACATGCGAATGAATTTATAATCTACTCTAATGAAAAATCTTTAATGCTTAAGCGAATTACTGTTCATATATGTAAATATTGACTTCTCATTTAACTAAATATACGACATCTTTGAACTCAAATTTTCGGCGTCTACATCCATTCCCTCTAAATCTATTCTCGACCCCGACATTATTTTATAATTTCGCTTGGTTCGTTCGAGTTTCGGCATTTCTCTCGCGATCGAAGCTTTCTCTACACTATTGAGTGTAAATGAATAATGACGCGAAATCTATCGGTCGTTTAAAATAAAATGATATTCGAAATTTTGTCAACGAGCAGACGATCGAATACGGTCAACAGCAATGTCAACATAATTTCTATTTCGTCCCGATAATAACGTTGAAAAGAAATCCGATTCAACGTGTACACACATTGTCAAGGGATGATACGGTAGTACGGTTCATATTATTACTCAGCTACGTGTCGCCATAATGGTTCTATAGAATCCATAGAATAGGGATTGGTGTCCTGTAATCTTGGCGGAAGCTTTGTCGACGCAGAATAAAGACCATAGCACATCTATATATACGTACGATGTAAGGTGCCGTCCCTTTTTCAGTAATACGAGTGACGTCAAGAATTATTACGAGCATAAAAAAGATTGTTTTCAATTGAAATAAATAAAGTACTTCTCTCGGCATACTAAAAGGTATAATTCTATAGTAAATTGTGAGAAAAGTAAATTGAAATGAATAAAAAAACGCTTATTACGGTTAATTTCAATGTTTATCCGTTATCATTTTATCGTATTCCGATTGAATCAACAGACAAGAGACAAAATACTCGATGAATATTTCACGCACAATATCAGAAGCACTTGGCGTAACAAAAAAAAATCTGATACTGGAATCAAGCGGAAAAAAGAGCTGCACGAGAGTATCGAATTTCTTCATTGCTCGCGCGCTTCGTATACGCGCCCCAGCAACGTAAGCAACGAATTTGATTGGCAGTGCATCTCTGACGTATATATATATATGTGCACACGAGGTCCGATCGTCTCGTCGTGGCGTCGCGACGCTTCCACAAAGGCACGGGGAATCTACTTAGTCCCGAGGGTTTCACGTTCGTTCACTTCCCACGGGAGCTGCCCTGAACGTCGCCACCCCCCCGTAGCTAGAAACCCGGGCCACCGCCTTGACGCTACTATACAAGAAGCAATTTCTCAATTTTCCCCGACTTTGTCATCTTCGCTTTGCTATTCGGCGGCGAAATAGAATTTTAGCCTTCGAGTGGCTCGTGAACCTCGAAGTCTATCGTCGAACCACCAGTCGGCCGATCTTTATACGAATAACTTTAAAGATTTTTTTTTTCTTCTTCCTTTCAAGTCGAGTTCACTGTCACTGTCCAAGACTATTTCTCTTTTATTTATTTTCTCGACAATCTTCCATTTATTTCACGTATTACGCGAGTAACGACCATTTCAATTCCTTTTCTTAAACTTGATTTTTTTTTACAATTATCAATTGAATTTATGAAAAAATATTATCTCGTTTCGTGTTCGAATTGCCGTTGCGGTTAAATAATTCGATATTTGTGGATTTCGATGTGTAGTGACGATTTAGCACAATATGCTTGGAGTCGACAGTATTAAACCGTGTTAGTTGAGAGAAAACATATATATTGGATCCAAAGGGGATTATATACGATTTCTACCGACAGTTTGGGTACACAATGGGTCGCTTCGAGGATCAACGAAATCGGCCGGGTGAACGACATAATTGTTTCGAGCGTCCTTCACGTTGTAACCCCGGCCGGTGTGACAAGTTTTTTCCAACCCTCGGAGACATTCCCCACGTGAACGCTACGAAAGAAAGATCAATCGCGGAAAGACTTTATGTATTTTCACGTATTCTCGATGTACTTGTAAATCCAGCAAAATCAACAAACCACAGTTTCTCGCAATAATAAAACAATTTTATTGTTTTTATGCATTAACTCGTACATAATACAAATACATTGAGCGAAATATGAAGAAAAAAAAGAAGTCTAAATGCAGACCGAGACAAGAGGAAGTAAGAAAAAAGAAACAAGTGTCGAGAGATAAGAAATTGTACGACTGTATTCGAGGGGTGAACAAATAGGTTTGGGCTTTTATCGTTTAGCAAACAGAAGCGTATTGCCGTTGGATGTACGACGTGCGTTATCCTCTGACCACAATATCACTCGAACAAACCATACGACAAATATCGCGAGGATAATAACTGTAAAAGCTCCGGGTAAAGCACGTTTCGCTGCCTCGCTTCGAGTAAAACGGAGTTTTCGCTTGGCGAGATTTATTTTCTCCAAGCTGTGGGCCGGGGAGGGGAAGACAACTTATAAGAAGATTCCGGTTCTAAGGACTCTGCGTTGAAGGCGTCGGGTAAAACGCGTGGGGAAACTACCTACGTCTCCCCTGACGTTTCGAACTATCGGATGTATGCGCTTACGAGGAATTGCGTGCAACTCTCCTTTTGAAAGCACAGAAATTTATCGAACTTTTTTTTTCCTCTATAACTTGTTCTTATACGTACGATTATGGCGGCTTTGTACATCGATGCATTGAAAAAAAAAAATACGACTATAATTATGGGGAAATTATCATTCGAAGAAAAATTCTAAACTTGGCCTCCGTGTTTTTCTCGGTATCCGCGGACACTGTAATAAATAGAGAAACACGACAATGTTTTTAAGTCGATATGAGTTCATTGATCGTTTATAATATAAATAATAAACCGCACACGTACATTAACTGTGGTTGTAGTCCGACTTTTGTCGCATACGAGCATCGGTCAGAAATTCGATCGTCTCGTTCCACTCGATCAAAATACCGCGCACATCGACGGAGGAATTTTTCTAGATAGCATCGCAAATATGTCTCGCGGCTGATAGAAAAATTCCTGAGAACGATCGCTCGTAGTACAAGGCCGGTGCAGTTTTTCATCCTTTTTTTGTTTTCTTCGTACGACTATTAACTATTCGTTGGTTCGTTCGTTTAATGAAAATTACTAACTTGATTTTATAGTTGTAAAATTTTCTTCGGAAGATCGTGAAATGAATATTTATGAGATACGTAACACATCGAGGGGAGTCAATGAAAAATCTGATAAATCGCGCGCTGCTAATCCTTTTCATTCGAGGCAGCGAGTCCGACCGCGTGTACCGGAGTTGTATAAGAGGCGAGGATGGGCATATAAAAAAAAGCATAATTATTTTTCATGTTCCGGGGAATTAGAAAAATGTATTTCAATCCGCGAGGGTCCCAGCATTCAGTCGGGGGATCAGCCAAGGAAAAGTATCTTATGAGTCTACGTCTGGGTACATCCGGGGCGGTATCTAATTCCCCGGGACGTTCTTTGATATCGCGCTCCTTTATACGTGACATCGACAAAGAGAGAAATAAATATTGGAGGTGATCTCCGATGTGGAGTAGGATATGCCCGCACAGGCAACAAAAAACGGCCCCTACACACGTACATTCACTACGCGCTGATTTAGCACACAGCTGTACTCCTACGTGAGCATTGTGAAATCATTTTTTAAATTTCATAACTTAGCTGAATAAAAATAAAGTCTACAAAAAACCTAAAATCGTCATTTAAAAAAAAACCGTAATGATTTCCTCAAAATTGGTAGCCCTTTTTATAAGTTTCAAAATAAATAAATAAAAGTTATACACTATCTGGGACTTCAAAATCTCCAATATCAAAAATTGTGTAAATACGCCATTTTAAGAAACAAATGTTTAAACGCAAATTTGAAATAAGGGTTATAGACGATTTGGAAATGCTTTATCCATTATAACTGCGACCAAAGAGCTATCTACGCATCTTCCGCACTGAACATTATATGTATTTCTTACAAACCAACGAAAGCCGAAGGTTCCTTTCCAACATGACAGGAAACATATGGAGTTCCTTTGTCCGCCTTCGTACCCGGATATACAAATGGTAAATACATAAACGACACGTTGTTACATGAAGGCCTTTGCTTATGTATACACGATTGAAACGACGAATTCGAAGAGGACTGTCTTCTCGACTCGCTGACCATTTTGCATTTCCGCTTAGATGAACATCGCGAACAGACCCCCGGAGAAATAGTACCTCGGCTCGCGGCGCAACCCTCAAAGGAATCGTAAACCGCAGTAGGACACGAGATGAAATGGAAACGGTCAGTTCGTTTAATGATGTGGTCCAACTTGTGCGGTATTGTGGAAATAGGTGTGAAACGACTTCGGAAGTCTCTGTAACTTCTTCACCCTCGACGCCTCCATTTTTTTACTTTGTTAACTTTGACCTCTATGTCGGTAACAACATTCAAGCGAGTTAATCAACACTCATTTTGAGAGTATTTATTCGGTTAACTTATAACATGCTATCGCAATATTTTCGTGCTTTTATAGGAAAAAATGGGGATTAGCCAGCCAATAATCAACGGATTATTTTTTAATTTGTTGTAATTTTGATTAATAATTATAATTATATATAATTCAATTGCTATTTTAGGCAGTAGAACCTAAGAAACGCTCAGTGATCGGCATTGCTAACTGACTATCATTCCTTCATTCTTGCCGACCTTTGTCGTCTAATTTATCGAACGCGAGACGATGTGATTCGGATTCATTGTTAAATGAGATTTAACGACAGGGCTCTACAAGCTTCTACTGCTGTTATTGATTGAGCGATTGGACAGGTGAAGATGAACCGAAATCAATGGAGTAACAATGTAGGGAGCATCCGTACTGTAGGTGAAAGCATGAGATGTCATGAAGGCATTTGACGCATCGCCGAAGCTGATATGACGACTTTGACGATAATAAGACCTAATAGACGGACGCGATGAAAAACTGTCTGAACGTTATCGAGTCAACGAAATGTTTTGTCACGCGGAATGGAATGTTTAATCACATAGCCGAGGTCGTTAGTTCAGGCATTTCATAGTTAACGAACTACGGCGTCGCCACAGGGACCAATGTGAACGTATAACGTTTGCGTCCAAATATTGCGTTTACTACTGGCGCTCTCAGTTGAAATTTTGGAACGTTGTTCACGGTATTGTCCGAGTCCGGAATGAAATTCATATTTTGATGCATACATTGTTTTTCAACGACTTTAAAGATTTAATTCATTGCTTTTCTTGACTTTTCGTGCATAGAAACGACTTTTTTTATACGATTAAATTCTTTTCAACCAAATATATTTCATATTAGCAGAAAGAGGAGCACTCAATGAACAATATTTATTTGTATTCAACAAATCTTCGAGTCGTAAGACAATAAATTTAAGATTGTTTTGAGGGAACAATTCTGTTAGCTCGCCGTTGTCGTGTGGTGTACACGACTAGCGGACTTGTGTGCTGCACACTTTGCATTGCTGCTTCCCTCCCAGTTGGCCCCGCGACCCCATCAGGACGCTGGTTCGCCCTTTCTTGCTTTTAACGCCCTACTACCTGATACCTCCAATTTCAGGCACTTGTTGCATGCCTATGCCACGCAATCACCGTGTCCCTCCGAGCTTCGCGGACTACTGTTGAACCTTTACACAGCAGAGTGCTAAATTATGTATTTATTTTATTACCTTTTTTTTCATTAATTACTATATTGCAACATTTTTAATTGTTTGGTTTTTCTTCTATGTGTCTGTGAAACACCGCTTGGTGAGGATCTTCATAAACATTTGAGATGTTTCGGTGAAGAGATAAATATCGTCACACGATCTATCGTTGCTGACATGGAAATAAGTTATTTCCCGAAATATATCTACGATATATAACGAATAGTCAGCTAAATTCGTTGCTCTATTTTTTGCAAATACCAAAATGCACTAAATGTATAATAAGTTGTATGATCAATTAAAAAAAATAATAGAAAAACTCAAACTTCATATATTTTTCTCCGATATCGTGTTCACAGTATCATAAATCCTCTCGGATTGATCGATGTAAAAGTACGCTGCAATACGACGAATATCGAAGC
Source organism: Cryptus armator (assembly GCA_963971235.1). NCBI lineage: Eukaryota > Metazoa > Arthropoda > Insecta > Hymenoptera > Ichneumonidae > Cryptus > Cryptus armator. Next base: position 23,899,967 of record OZ020234.1, on the reverse strand, counting down.
CATGAAAATTGAAAAAAGACAATTTACAGTATAAGCAATTCGGGAAAAAAATTGTGGTCCAAGGAATGAGGTGAAATTTAAATTTTGATGAGAATTTAATCAAAAGGTCGAAATCAAAAGAAAGTAAAAAAAAAAAAATGAAAAAAAAATGTTGAGGGGGTGTAACGCGACACGGGTACAGCGGCACTCGCTTGGGTACTCTGCCATATACATTATAAGTGTAATACGACTTATACGTACGTATAACCGTGTTGACCGCGATAAGTACTGCGAGGAACTGCGAGTTTGCCGCGTCAATGGCAATTATTTTCGCCAGCTCGGTCAAACGCACACGTCAACTCCTTACACACTCTCTCGTCGTTCATCTTTATGGGGCCACTGGTATTATAGTGTGCGTGATAAAATTATTAACGTAAATACCGGAGTGCATGTTTGTGACTCTTGAGATCTGTATCGATTAGCATACAATCTTTGCTGCATTTGCTCTCTCGTATATCCCCGCGTTTTCCACTATCGTCAAACAGAGATTTTTAATTGCTCTTTCCAATGCTTTCTTATCGCTCATAAGACCCTCTCCGACTCTCTCACATTCGTTTTTACTCCTCTGACCACTTTTTGCTCGCACTCTCAACAGTGGTTGAAAAGTGCTCACAGTCGCGGAAGAGTCGCGCGGGATCGAAATTTCTTGGTTTTTTTTTTTCTTTTTTTTCCTTCTGATTGTCGCGCGTATAGCCGCGTGTGGAGGAAATCTCGTGGAAAGCTACCAAACACGCGGTTCTCTAACCGCTCAACGGTAATGAGAAGTCATTTGCATATATGACTTTCCCAACTCTGCACGTCATACGGAATTCTTCGACTTGCTCGCGTACGTACGAAACACGGAAATGATGGTTTTTCGATGCGTGTCAACGCGGCCTCATGTGCCGACTGACTGACCTCGGCTGTTGTATCGATCCTTTTCTACCAAGTAAATCATTATTAATTGCTCGGCAATACCTATGTATTTTTTAAAGCAATCGACATCTTTTAATTGGCCGTTTGACGGCAAGAATAGATATGATTATTTGTAGAATTCGTGATACATTTTCTCGATAGAAGGGGAAACACGTTTTTGCAATTCTTACTTATTTATTCATTTTCCAGATAATTTTTGCTGAAAATGCAGAATAATTTTACGGGGCTTATTGCCCCGTAAAGGTTAATCTGCATTTTGGGTCATCTCAGGTCGAATAAATGACCACAATGGAAGGTATTGTAAAGTTAAACGAGAAAAAGACTCGTTAATGTGCACCTTATAACAGATTTGTTAAATTCAAATAACTTCATCTTTTTAAAAAGTAATCAAGTTGTATTTTACTTAACCACATTTACAATCAAATAAATAATTTTTACTAAATCGGTTACTTGTGTGTTATGTACGTCAATCTATCGAAATTCCAGCACATTCGATAGTGGGAATTCCCATTAATCGTCGCCTCGCCCGCTCAGGTCGTTCCCACGCCCGAGGATCCCGATGTCGTTGAATGGTTTAACGCTCGATGAGAATGCGTATCCGAAAAATGTGTGGCGTTGCCCTGCGACGCCTCGCGAGGGAGCGAAATTACCAAAGGGCCGATGACTGCATAGCGAACCAGTCGAATCACTCACAATCATATACTCTAGTAGTGTGCAACTATCCCAACCCCACGTGCTCTTCACTCTACGATGGGAGTGTCTTTGGACGCGTGGCCACACGAGGGTTTATTATGTATCATAATGTTGCGACAGAAGGGTTCAACTGTGGAGAGACGCAATTTCATAGAGAGAAAAAAGAACCATAGAATTTTCTCAGTGAGAGCTTCGCACGTAAAAAAAGAAAAAATTGAAACGGACCTTTTTTGCGTTTTATAATCAGTGAAATTTAGGATACGACCTAAAAATTAATGCAGCTGCATATATTTCTCAGAAAAAAAAAAGAAAAACGTGGCAAATTCTCGGGTTCGATAATATTGCGAGGATAAATTATCCACAGTTGTAATATAATGAATCGATGAAAAATCGGGATATTATGCCGTTCGTACGGAAGGCGTTTCACCAGAAGTACTTTGAACGAGCGATAATTAGTAGCAACGCCACGTATGGGTGGACGATTTTTTTTTTTTTATCCACCGAACGATTTGAGTGCGCGCGACGGCAATTGAGATAAGACATCCTGCAGTTCGGTATCAATTACTCGTAGCAGAGTCCAAGTCAGCGGGGTAATCAGTGTGGCCCACATAATACTTAAGCACCACTTAAGTAACACTCTTGGGCCACAGTCAGCCTGAGGCCACGGACTTGGCACCGCTCGCACTCACCACCTATGCCTAATTACTAATTATTAAGCTGTAATCGTTTGGCATTATACCTACGCTATTCCTTCGCACGCGTAATCTCCGATCGATTGTGGGCGGACTATATTATTCGCGCTTACACTTCTCAATGGTGGAAAACTTACTTTTCTGGCGCCGTTTTATCCGATCGTCACTCACTTTTTGTTTCATCGGGACAAAGAAACTAAGCGAAACGACGTATTCTCACGAGTTTGGTACCGCCCTGTTTTCTCGCGGCAACGCATATTTACGTTTTAATCACAAGACTTCGGTGAAGTACTTCGGCAAACGAATGCTTGAGTTTTTCGGCTCATTGCTTTCTTTCGTGTAAAAATAAAAAATAAACGAATAAACTTAAGCTGCCGGCAAACAAACTAAAAAAAAAACAAAATCATCCTCATCGAAGATTAGCACAGAATTTCTCAGTACCGAAACTCAAGGGATGATTAGAAGGTAAGAATTTTTTAAATTACAATTCTCATTCTTTGTTTCATGCATCAATGCTGTGAGCTTTCAATAGCTTCCCGTGTTTCCATAGTTCTTATGTTTAAGAACAATCCCGCGTGTACAATATCGAAGAGCCGGCATGCGTTTCATCCCCAATTCCTATGGGAAATAACTGGTGTGTGTGCTGTATATAACAGATCGTCATCGGAGCTTCATGGCGTGCAAATTGGTTTACATGGCGAGGGTTACACCGCTCTAAGCAGCTTCCTTATTTTCCGTCCTTTGGCTCTCATACTCTCCCTACGGCTCGCACAAGTTCGACTCCCCGTGCCCCATACTTTTCGCTTTTACGCCGCATCAGTGTCTGGCGTAGAATACAAACCGGTATAACGGGGTGAAATCAAAGTATTAAATATAAATGGTACTCGGTAGTTCGTGACATAATTCAATAACGTTGTTAAGCTTTGTCAATCCTTCTCGCGTCATATAGCATATTCATAGAATCTTCACACTTCTTAATTTGTTTGTTCATTTCGACAATTAACGAATCAGTTACATCATCCAAGTAACTCGAGATATTCGTGTAAACGGTGCAATGAATAAAAAATGGATATGAAATGAAAAGTTGCTATTTATTAGATCGTATTTATTAGTGTTCACTCTGAGAAAAGAGTTCTTTTTGAGTCGAATAAGAGGATGAGTTAACGATCGACAAATGTTTCTCAGAGTCAAATGCCCGACGTAAATGGTTCACTATTACTTAACATTTACTTGGCCGATTGTTTGGCTCAACTGGTATTTCTTAACAATTGGTAAACGTTTACTGCGCTATATCCCACTAAACGTTTGTTAACTACAAATAAACTCTTTTCTCACTGCAATTAGCATTGTTTGTGTTATATTTTTTATTTCCACCACTAGTTGCGTCAAATACAGAACTGACTGCAAGATTGTGTTTCATAATTCCAAAATGAAAGAGCGAAACGGCTCATCATCTTTGTAGTGCCATAGGTTGCGTTTATACGTTGGGTTATACGAAAAGTACGCAACCCTTCTGAAAAGACTCGGATAGGCGCGTCCCAAGGGCCTGGTTTCCGGGTCGTGGGATTGCTCCCGCGGCAATGCTCGTGCCCCATTATCTCCGAGGTTCCCAATCGCGGTATTCTTTTCCTCTGGGACACTGCGCCGGGATACGGACTACGAAAGCATTATATTTGCCATGGTGCGTTTCGGGGCCCTCGAAAAGTCCGACGATGTCGCGCAGCATGGGAACGGCATACAGCGTATAGGCGGATTACTGGGTACACAATGTAGGCGGACGGGGGAGAGTTTGAAATTTGCGACTGGCCACGTGGCGAACACGCGTCGCTTATACCTATGAACAGCTACGTAACACGCTCTTCGGGCTCCCAGGATCGTCGGCAAGTCTCGTTTTCCACTACTACTACGTGTACTCCAGTCAACTTGATCAGTTTCATCGATCCAATCTTTCGAATTTTTTTTTCCTCGTTTTTCCAATTTTTTTCAATTTTGCGCATAAAATATATTGAATATAACACAGATATATTATTTTTGCCATATACTTTTTTCCATGCGAGTGAGTAAACGCGATGTAAAGAAAAATCAAAGAGTTGTTCCAAAATCCCCTCCATCGGAGCTTCGGCAGGAAAGCCCTACGTAGTTATACGTTCGTGGAGTCGAGCTCTGCAGCGTAGCTTCAGATGTATATCGACGTGATCGCAAACACAGCCGTTAAAGCGAATTTCCATGGTCAAAAGAGAACCGGAGGCCCCGCGAACGTTTTCTCTATCTATTAGTGAGCTTCGATGTTTGATCAAATTGACTCCACGCCCAACTGGTCAGACGTCGCGTCGGGTTAATTAAAAAGGGACCTCGGTTCAATTCTATCATCCCTAGCGACTGACACGCCACGAATACGATCGCCCTTCCGTCACTCTCACTTACAATTCACTATCCGCTTATGTAACTCCGGTAGGTCATTATTTTCTTTGAACTTTGCTCGACTAAATACATAACAAAATTATGTATAGAAATTCGCGTTTGAGTTATAAAATATACAGATATACTTATTCCTTTACGGAAAAAAAAATTAATATTAGGTACTGAATAGTATATTTGGATATTTCGTAGAGGGATATGAATAATGATGATATGCGTAAGAATGCGCCTGCACCCGGGATAATGCAACAGAGCACTTTTCTATTTGGATTGTCCACTTTGTAAACATACATTTACGCGTGGATAATGTTGGTCCGTACACCGAAAAAAAAAAAATGTCATTGAATGCGAAATGTAAAGTTCAAATTAAAAAATATATGCCGTTCTCATCATTCATTGCTCCGTTTTATTGCATCAATCACTTTTTTCCCGTGTAATATCCATTTTTGTCGGTGTTGTTTTTGTTTGTAAACAATATTAGTATTGAAATGATGTATCGACGATGAGGAATGCGTATTCGGATTTCTTAGCAGTCGATATTGCTGATGATAAAATAAATACAATGAATATGTAAATATCGAGATAATGAATTACTAAAGTTTTAATAACTTGTTTTAGTAACGCGTTTGATAAGGCTACCGAGAATTTTTCCGGGATGTCTAGACGAGTTTACTGGTGAAATTCTCTAAAATATCCAACTTTTTTACAGTTTTCGTCGACCGTTGAAACTCTCGTATATACCATTAGAATAGTTACCTCGAATCCATATAACCGAGAATACGATCGTTCGTCTGTCGATTGATCGTTGAAAAAAATAAATGAAAATACATCGGAATAATACTGACGAGAGGCGATAATATTGTTAGTCACTCGGGGCAGTATCGTCAAGGGGTAGATAAGCGTCGATGAAACTATAGCAATACTGTAGAAAGTATATATGCATTGTACGTGCCATACCCTGCGTATGGTACCTGTTTCGTTTTTACTTGACTGTGACTCATCGTTGATTTTTTTTAAGAGGTGGGCTCATGCTTTTGCAATGTTTGGTCGAGGGGAGCGCGTATATCGATAAAATAACCGACTTGTTTGTACGTAATGACTGACCCCCCCAAAGCCCGGTGTGTTTAACGACTGTTGATAGACAAACCGTCGATATACGCGTTTCCGGTAAACTGAAAATTTTCTATTCTTAACTTAAAAACTTAAATTCTTATTCGTACGCGGACGTTTTGGCGCGGAATTAACGAACATTGCAGTCTTTGTCGTCACGCGTTTGTTCGTCTAAACAGCGAACATCTTAATGAGAAAATGTGACATTGTTTTTCTAGTACTGTGAAATAAGCGTTATTGAGGAATGGCACGCGAGTGTTTTGGCAGTCCGGTTAATTATATGCTACTTTACCGCTGTCGAGTCTCCCAACTCTCTGAAAACGCACAACGATATACGCATATAGTGACGAACAAAGTACTGTGTTCTGAGGCACAAGTACGCGTGCGGGTCAAACAAATGTAGGAAAACGCCCACATTTTGCTAACGGGGAACTTTTCAGCGGGACGTTGTAAAAAAGGGCGTGCAAAGGTTTGGAGCAAAAAATAAGTATGACGGTCGCAGGGCTCGGTAAATAGTTAACGTGCTGTCAACGACAGTCTTGTTAAATCTGTGTCATAGGATGCCTTATTCTTAGAGAGAAAAGAACAAACTCCCTCGATCCTCGTCGCATATTGGAGAAATCGATTTCAAAATTTATTCTATGGATATATCTATCATATACATATGTTTGACGATCTGTCGATCGGTTTATTGATTTTAGTCCCTTTTTTTTTTTTTAATACAAATTTTTAACTTTTAATAAATTTTTTAAATTAAAATTTGTTTTTTTTTAATTTTAATAAATTTTAAATATTAATAATTTTTTTTCTATCCCTGAAATATCGAAATTTGTAAATATAATTATTAGTTAAGATTTCTCGGTTGGATTATTGTATAAATGAAAAAATAAATGTACTCGATAAAAAAAACATAAATGCATTCGCACGAAAAATCTGGTGACAATCGTAACGCGATTTCTTTTGATTTAAATGAAAAGTACGAGATTGGTACATTCATTATTAGTCGTAGAGGAAATAAAGAAGAAATATGAATCGCGTGGGGCGTGTAAAGCTTGAATAAAATTGAAATGTCGAAAGGTGAGAAGCGAGGCGCTCTATGTAATTACATATATATAGAGCTTTAGGCGTTTCTAGTAACTTGGAATAACTCGTTTATCTCCAGTAGCCGAGCGTGCAGCATCTGTTAACCCTGTTAGGTGTTTACGGTGCTTATTTCTAGTGCCAAAGCTCGACGCTCGATTGCGTTCTCGCTTTCACCGCGCGAATGTATTCGCTGTCTTCGTTCCTTTCGTCCCCTCGATCGTGTTCCGCTCCCAACATCGGGCTTTTCCCTCACTTCCTTCCATCCGTTTCGCGAGCTGCTCGATTCTCGCTGGAGGAGCCATTCGTAATTCGAGGTGTATCCGTTAATTACTGTATTCATCACGAGGGCGAAAGGGTTATGCCACGCCGTCGTCTGAATAGCGAAGCTAATACTACAAGCTAATTCGTTTACAAGAGCGCAACCTCGCTGCAAGTGCGAAACCTGCATCCGGAAGAAAACTCGCCCGTCGCGTATTCGTCCTCATCTTCACTGTCCCAATCGAAAATACTCATGTAGGGGGACTCTCTGTGACTAATTACATTTTCACTTTTCACTGCAATTCTGCAGATAATTAAATAACGGCACGATATATATATATATATATGCAGTTTACGGGCCTCTATTACACGTATTGTCATCTTCCGTTGATATAATTTCATTGATTGTAACATAACAGCCATATTGACACCTTAAATATATCAACATTTTTGTATCCCGGATTGACGACTTCGCAAGGCGCCTTTTTTTAGCGACTTGAAATAAAAACTGATCGCTAAAAAACCTTTTCATTTAATTCCTTAAAACATCGTTTTGTTCCGTCAAAGCAAAACAAAATTACTACCAATTGGATTTTTAACTCATAGCAAAGCATTCCGCTTTCGGATAGAAATAAAAAATAAATAAATTCGAGTGGCAGAAGTTTTGGTAAATAACGCTACGCGGGTTGTTTATGGATCGTAATGAGAGGTTCGGCTTGGAACGAGGGAACGCAACGACTCCCGTTCCATTATAGCTTCACCACGATCACGTCGAGTCCTTCGGGAGTCAGAGCCCATTACGTTGGTACGGTTTCGGGCAGATTGCAGGTTTGCCATTCATACCCATCGTCGCGGCAGACGCGAGATTCTTCATTCTTTTATTTTCTTTGAATTTCTATTGACGCCACCGGTACACAATGCAGTGGAACGAAACCAACTGGTCTCTAATGAGCGCGTGCCGTTGACACTAGTAGACATATACTATACATAGGCATTATGTATTACACGTGACGACAGCTAAGCTACCGCCCGCTCGTTTTTCTCTCTTTTCTCGTCTTGTGCGCGCATATGCGTTAACAAGTGAATATGATGTATACGTAAACTTTTTTTTCTTATTATTTAGACAAGTATTCGACCAGATGGCTCTGTGTAAAATCCATTTCTCGATGCGTTTTACACAAATTTCGCTGACGCATGTATACGTAGTCAATTTTATCCCGAAAAAAAAAAAAGATATCATTGATCCTCGTGGAGAGGGCGTGGGAATTATTCACACAATTTTGGGATCCTATAGTGTCGATGATTGTTTTTTGCATAGGTACTGTAACGTATGTCCGTTTACATGCGGCCAATTATCGACGATTCAACTGTTTCCGGTCAGCTTTCAGTTCTACACGTAGGAAAAACGAGGGTCTGATGTTTAAGTTTCTAGTACGTTAGACGATCAGTTATGAGTTCTATAATTTGTTACTCGGTGTCGGAAACATTGCAGTTTTAAAACAATATCAAATCACAGAATCAAATGTTCTGTTATTCGCCACGACAATTATTTCCTTCGGTCAATCGATTATGCAAAAATATGAATATATGAATAGAACGTTTGTCACCCCGCATTCAATAGATTCAAACGACTTTTTTTTCTCAATCTATCGATGAATTCGCTTCCCTGGTATTTACATCACGCGCTCCGAAAATGCACAGAGTGATAAATAATAATGGAACATTGAACTCATTAATCTGCCGTATGATGACTGAAATTCTTCGGCTCGCAATTACTACGTTTCCACGCATGTTAATCGTTAATACGAGTTCCAACGTCGTATTGTCGATGTATATACGTTGATTCGAAACATCTAACACAACGGTCGTTGTTGCGTACAAATGTACTCTCGATGATAGGGCATCAAACAAGAGGGTTGATATGCGCTCGGAATGCACCTGCACTTGACGTCGCAGATACCAGTTACCGGATATACCAGTATAGGTCTACACGTGATACCGAGGTACCAGTTCTCGTTGTTGGATGAATCACCAATCAACCGTCGGGTCTTCGCCGCGCGCGTGATGCTAACGGTGGCACGTTGGGTTCGGGTGAACGGGCAATTAAACGACCATAATTCTCCCATGCGGAAGGTACCAGGGGCATTCACGCGCACACATTAAACCGATCGCGCCCTCGATAATGCGTCGACGGGGGCTCGGTGACGAGCGCGCTGGTTGTAAGGGAGGCGATGGATCCCCAGCAGACACGCGGCTACTACCAATAACAACACCCACCCAATACCTCCCCCGCATTGGGATGCTTTGGCAACGTGGGAATCTCGAGGAATTTTGTACGCGATCGTCATTTCTCACTCGTTCGCATTTCCCTTTCCACTGTTGCAGCTGCTACTTCGTTCGACACTCAATTATCGAATATTCCGTTAGACTAAACTTTTTTTTCTCGTCTTTTGTTTATCAATCGTCAATAAATGACTGTTTACGGTGAATAAATGCTTCTACTTGTTTCGAAGAATATTCACCGTCGAATACTTATGCGCATATGGGTTTTTATACGCGATATGTAATAAGTAAACACTGCGAGGGTTCGTGCGTGTAGAATGAGTGGCGAAACGTAAGCCGATACGTGTATCGGTGTAGTTACCTCACGGTATCTAGTGCTGCATGTAAGTATCGATCGTTTCGGATTTCTGGGAAAACGTATCGCATACACGAATGGTGCAATTGACTCACGTTGATAATCTCGAATATAACTCGACAATGTTTTTCCATGTATAAAGTGTAAGAGTGCGCTGATGTTTATAAGTATGGCTTCTCCATCCCGTATTTGAATCATCATTCATCATTGTTTTATAATGAAAAAATATTTACATGCGTTAATATTTTTAAAGTCAATTAAAGTGTCGCGATCTATTAATCAAAAATGGACACTGTACAAAAAAATAGTAAATTTAATGTAAACGAAAATAAAAAGTGACAACCATCGTACAATGATCGAAAATCAAAATATCATAGAGTCTAAATTTACAAATTGTAAAATTGGGAAAAGAAATTGCAATAAAATTATCGAATTTTTAATTACATTGCAAAAAGTTCTTTAAAATTCCAACGCACATTTGTTTAAAATTTATTGCATATTTTGTGCATAAAAACTTAAAATATCTCTACGAAAATTCATTTTTTCAATGCATTCAATGAATTTGCTCGATAGCGCGTTAACAAACGATTCGAAAAACCGAGAATTTTTTTTGTTTTATGTTCGCGTAATATAAGGTACCCAAGATATTGAGTATTATTTCGTCAAAATAAAAAAAAATTGTGATCGAAAGTAACGAGTGCCATACATCGCGAAGCCGAGTATAACGAAAGGAACTTTCGTCAAGCGACTAGTGGAACTATTTCAAAGGGTCGTGATGCGAAGTACGTCCATTGCGTGCACGCAATATTTAGTCAAACCCTTCCTCCCTCCCGTCGCCCGTAGACGAGGAGCGAACGGCGTCGAGTGAGTCAGTGCAACGACGTCGGCGTCTAGACGCCACCGCAGCCTTGTCATCCACTGATTTGCTTGTGGCGGAGCCTCTCGCTTGTCGCCTCGTAAAACTCACGGATTGTATACTCACGCGCGACCGAAGAAATTTCACGCTCTTTGAAAATTGTATTTTAATCTGTCTCTGCTTATCCGATAGATCTCGGTACGGTTTTTGGTGTCACGGAGAGATGAGATAATAGAATGATGTCCGGAAAGTAGAAGTAGAAAATATCTCACATTTCGTGAACTTTACGTTGTTTTCAATTAATGAATTTTCGATCGTGACGATTCAATTTCACACTATTCAAATTCTGTTATATAACAAACAAACAACAACTCTCTGACATATAAAATAACGCGTTATTGAACAAATATGTATTGCGATTTGTTGATTATATTGGCGCAGTTTGAAAAAAAGAGATCGTGCAATGAATTTCACGACTCGTTTCCTGACAATTTTGAAGTTGTGGTAATTATATTTATTGTTGCAGTCTGCCATCGTCGTCGTGCAATATTGTTAAAATCATAATTTGAATGAAGGATTGGAGAAATAGTTACAACGACGAAGAAAGTATAGCGGCGCCGGACATTTGTGTTACAAAGCGAGGGTTCTCAAGGCGCGTGCTGCTGTTACGCGCAGGTATTATCGAGGTAGTCGAAGCAATTCATGGCTACCATCCGTGACCGTTGAGAGTGCGTGGACGCCAGGTGAATCATATCGCTTGGCTATATAGCTACCTGCGGCTCGTGCGGCGGCACCCCCTGGCGCGTACGCATCGTTGCGATTATGCCTGCGAGTAACGACACGCCCCTACACCGACAGTAATTACGCCAACTCGCACGGACTCCCCCGTCGGCATAATCACGACTTTTTTTTTTTTTTTTTTTCATTCCCGATATAAACTTGGAATTTCTGCGACTCGTATAAGCTTCTATTTTTCTCCAGGAATTGCAAAACGCAACTGATCAAATAATATCCCTGGAGAATTATCAGTCCTGTATACACGCGCGTGGCTACACGCGACATGGAGGAAAGTATTGTCAATATCCATTAGATATAATGCCCACAATAGATGTAAAACTATTTTTTTTTCTTATGGAAACGATTTTACTTTGTATCGGGATATTACTATTTTTATTTTTTTTTAACTTTGATTTATGCGTCAATCGTCGTTACAGAAAGGCATTTCACCAATAATAATCTTTAGAAATGGATTTTTAACGGATTTTCGATGCTTTATTGCGACAATCAACGTTTGACAGTTGCTACGTTTGGTACAATTTTTTTCCTCGGTATAATTAGGTACCGAGCGCCAATTGAAACGCTGAATTGACGCTGAGCAGTTACTATTGACTTCAAATGCTATCGTTTATTTATTACGAATCCTATTGAAATGGAAATTGTATGACAATGCAGTCCATTGCATTTTTTTTTCGTATCCAGTGCGATATTCGTTTGAAATTGTATTAACGGACAAAAGCGACATACTAAATGCTCAACGAAACATTTATGGCTTTGCAACGCGTCGGAGACTGCGAGCCGAGGGACAACTGATTTCCTCGAAGTTGACCAGAATTAACTCCTTATAATGTGCGTAATTCAAATAATAACGGAACTGCGATCACTTTTCACTACATTGGTGTTACAATGTTGTCGACATTTGACTAAAAAGAACAGTTTGAGTGTCAGAAGTGATTTCAATATTGACATGTCGATTCTTTGTATGAATTAAAACGAAAAAATTAACTTACATATATGTACGAGGAGACAGAGAGAATGATGCACTTCACTCAATTAACGCGAAATCGATTGCAAAATATTTTTTCACTGTATATTCACGGAAACTCGATAGTTTGTTTACGCGCGATAAAGCAAACAAAACATAAAAACACTCGAGACGCGATACATCCACGTTGTTCAATTATTAATCGAAGATGGAACGAATATCTTTAAAAAAATCTATTTACGGATAGCGAAATGATCAAAAGACTTAGCGAACGTAAAGTTCTGTTTCTTATTACCGTTAAAACAACGCGATTATTATTTTTTATTCGCTGAAATGCAACCGCGTGTTTGCACCTGCAGAGACAAAGATTGTTAATGGTTGCTTACCGGGGACGAATGGTTACACAACGTGGATTCTGACACGAGACCGAATGCTGGGCTGAGTACTTATTTAGTCCCGGAACATTTTCGTTCTCACAACACATTTTACAACACCAAAAATAAGATTCTTTATAATAGTTGGAGAGTACCAAACGTTATTTTTCGTTACTTCTATCGTTATTTGTTTACGTGAGAAATTGACATTTTTAATGAAGGCTCGAATTCCATTTATGATAATATATTGTATCATCGTAATATTGGTCACGACAAAAAATATGTATATCATTTCTACGGTACGAAGCGTGAACAATCGATTTTTTTGCTATTAAAATCCAAGAGTTCACATATTTTATGATGTAGAGAAAAAAAAAGGGGACTCACTCGCGATTAATAGTGGATGGTCCCTGTGCATGGAAGCTTCTCAGATTCACCGACCAGCCGCACCGCTAAGTCGAGGCGCCACAGTCGAAGAAAATAACGTCGCCATTAGGGATGGGCGATGTTAAAAAAAAATCGATTAAAAAACAATCGATGTAAAAATAAATAATCGATTCTGAAAATCGATTCTCTTCATAAAAATATCGATGAATTAAATAATCGATATAATTATTTTTTTACTCCTTTATTGTGATATTCGTCCTGCTTCATATAAACATTTATTTTACGGCTATGATGACACTCCAACTCCGATATGGTCCAGTATTGCTGCAACTGAAAATATTATTGTTATAAAAATAGAGTAAATATTTGTATCTGCAATTAGCAAAATTTTCTTTTGTCAAGCATATGAAAAACCGATGTGTATTAACTATAATCAAATTATATTATACAGCATGACTCTTACCTGCAAAGCTTTGAATAATTGACATAGTTTACGGAAAAACAAAATAACATTAAAGTAAATAAAATGACATATATACTCTTTATATGCGTTTGGTAAAACAATTCAAGTTTTTTTAGCTACAACGAAATAAGACTTATCTAAGCCAAGAATACATAAACACGAGTTATTTAACAACAGAGACAGTACAGGAACAAATAAAATTCTATCAGTAATGCAGAAAACAGTAAGAAATTAATGACTGAATGTTAATTGCCAAACATAAACAAGCTTTGTATCTTCATTTCACGCGAAACCCCAATCTTCTCGTGCAAGCGAACTCAGGAAGAGGAGTTTGTTTAAACGCTCACCAGATAGCCTGCTCCGATTATCAGTCTTGATATCTCCAGCTTGCGAAAAAAGTCGTTCCGATGAGACTGACGTTCCCACAATGCTCACGTACTTGATTGCCACCTTGTGTAAAGCCGGAAATGCAAGTTTCATCGACGACCAATATTTGAGCGGATCGCTGCTGCGTACAATGATCGGCTGACTCAAATACTGGCGTAATTCGAAGCTGACACCTTCGTTATGTGCGGTCACATCAGCTCTTGTCGCGACTAAATGGTCATGAAACCCCCACAGACTATTATTCTCCGCGTTATCAGTCGCTTCTACTACGGATAGCGTTGTAGCCGTTACTTCGCCTGTATCCGTCTTCAGAAACTCGCCGATTCGCGATATGGCGGAGGACGCGGCCAGGGCACTCGTAAAATGAAGTTTTTTGAATCTTGGATCCAGAACGTTTGATACTGCCAAGATTTGATTCAATTCAAAATCCTTAAAGCGTCGATCAATCGCGTCTCGAAGCTTTGCTCTAAACTCGTTACCACACGTAGTCGAAGGTTTGCAGTTTTGCACAGCCATCTCTAGACAGTGAACCAATGGAATTATCGAACTGCATGTGGGATACGAGTCCCCGCTGACTTCTCGGATGACCTTTTCGACTGGCTCCATAAGGGATACCAGATCTTTTAATGTTTGCATCTCGTCGCGTCTTAACATGTCGGGTGCACTCGGGCACTTAGAAATAACCGCGTAAACGTAGTCCTCGAGTGCAAGAAATCTTTGTAGCATGTACAGGGTCGAGTTCCATCGTGTAGGAACGTCCTGAATAAATTTTAACGCAGTTGCTTCCGTCTTTCCATCGCGTATTTGAAGCTTCTTCAATTCGTCCGACGCCGCGACGCTCCTTCTTGTAAGTGTGACGATCGCCTTCGTTTTTGCGATCATATCTCGCGCGTCGGGCATCAAAGCTAAAACGTCCGGTACAAGATGGGACATCGTGTGTGCGAAACAAGCTAAATGTTTGTCACGCCCGACAAAATCGCGTACAGCTTTCTTTATGTTTGCCGCGCTGTCCGTCACAACTGCCGTAATCTTCGACTTCTCCAATTTAAAGATCTCGATAACTGTGTTAAGACACTCGGTGAGATATTCCGATGTGTGACTGCCAGTCATCGGGAAAACTCCAATGCATCCATTTTTCATTGTGTTTTTTTCGGTTACGTAGTGGATAGAAACGCCGAGATAACTTTGGTTGCCGACGTCGGTCCAATTATCGCACGTTAATGTATACGCAACTGCGGTCTCGAGAGTTGCCACGAAACGCTCCTTCAAAACTTCATAGCGAATGTCTATCAATTTAGTGATTGTTCTTCGGCTCGGCACTTTATAGAGCGGTGCGACCGTTTGCATCAGCAATACGAAGCCCTCGTTTTCCACCGTAGATAGTGGCATTTTGTCGATCGCGATCATATACAATACGGCATTTGTAATTTTGTCCGAATTCTTTCCTCCTTCTAGAAAAACAATATTATTAATAATTTTTTTTATAATTTGCACATCTTCAAATATTACGTTATTCGATATTTGATTTCGTTATTTGACATTTGAAACTAGTAAATAGTGTTCCACTTTTTATTGTTAACGTACCTGAGAATGAGTTTGTCCGCTCGAACGCCTCGTCAATTCTAGTCAGTTTTGCCTGTGATAAAAATTATTTATTGTTATCGTTATGATCGTTTGAATTTTATACACAGATTATTTTTTATTTTTTTATTGTTATTTATTTATGTTATATATTTATTGATATTTTACCTGCTGGCTAATTTTTTGTCGTTTCGGCTCTTGGCGCTCTAGCGGATCGTCGACCGATTCATCGCAAGATTCCGAACTTGCATTACGTTTTCTCGTCTGGTCGATTGCAGCTGAGCAAAATAACGCGTGTTTGCCTTTAAGGTGTTGTCTTAAGTTTGTTGTATTGCCGCTGTGTTTGCATACTTTATTACAAAGAGTGCAGCGAGCTGCAACGTTCGAATCTTTTTCAAAGTATCGCCACACAGCACTCTTCGATCTGTATTTATAATAAATAAAACATCAAACAAACCTTCGTAGAATCTATAAAATAAAAGTTCATTTGTATGAAATTAAAAATACTTACTCGGGCTTAGCCTTCGTTACGCATGAGCTGCTAGCAGTTTCTAGAGTCGACATAACCTCAGCGGTTGATGGAACCAATGCGTTCGATCTCGCAGGTTCAACCTCCTCGTCGATGATTATCCCTCCTGAATTGCATAGATCGCGAATGTCACTTAACGATGGATCGTTATTATCTAGATTTATGAAAAATAAAATTAGATTTGCGTAGTTATGACACGAAACGTCAAATTATTGACATAAAATTAAACGCCTGAGTACTCAATACTTACTACTTTCAGTAGCCATTGTAGTACGATCTACGTATCTACGATGATTGTACGGTTTTCTCTGTCGACTCTTTTGCAGCTTATATTTTTTTTATCGGTAACGGCACTCGTGTGTATGTAAACAAACCGGCGAAATGCCGTGTTACTTTAATTTCATAACGCACACGATATCAAGCAAAATAAATCGAATATCGATTAATCGGCCCGACTAACAATCGGTGAAATATAATCGATTAATCGACTGAAAATATCGCCATCTTCGATTAATCGATAAACATCGCCCATCCCTAGTCGCCATAATTTTTCGCAAACCAACGCTAAAAAACAAATCTTGTCTACCAGCTGTAATCTCCTCGAGGTCAGAGTCGAGTCTAGACTTCAATCGCTACACCGGAAACGAGAAAAAACGGATTTTTACTCATTCAGAAAAAATGTTGTTTCAAAGTTTTACCGAACTTCATAAAAAAAAATCGTTATTTATTCCTCAACCATTTCGAGTTCGCGGAGAGTTTCGACTGATGATTTGTAATGCATGCGCGCGCATCCACTATCGCATTTCTCAACATGCATGGACACGATCGCTGGTCGATTCTTACCTGCGAGTTTCCAGTCCACCTGTAAATAAACTTCTTAAGAGGCAATGGGTTACGCATCAGTTGCCGAAAGCCTCGTGCTGCGTCAATGACAGTCGAGACGAAGCGATCTTTCTAAACAGACCGTTGTGTTGAAAGTTAACAGTTCGAAAAAAAAAAAACGATGGCAAGGAGTTGTCGCGTTTTGTTGTTAGTCGACATCTCGATAAATTTTGATAGTTCGCGAGTGTTCGGTAATCCGTAATTTTCGCGTGTGAAATGTAATAATTGGCAATAGAGGGCTTCGATGTAATAGTAGTTCCGAGGAGATGCTATGCGAAGAAAATATCGTCACCCTATTCGACAACGCAAAAACAACCGAGGTATGGAAAACCTCTCCGATTTATTAAACAGGTTAGGTAGCGTAATTTCGAGAATATATTGAATTAAGATGTTATTTTATTACAAGATACGTCCTTATTGAACAAATTAATCTGGGTCGGCACGAGACGATTGTAACGATAGTGATAATCAATTTTCGTTCGATCATGCGTAGTTTGATTTTTTTCATTTTGGTTTTCTACAAGAAATCGCCACAAGGTGATGGAATGGTTAAAATTACATGATCCGCAAACGCGCGCCGCACGACTTTTGGTAACCGTGCGGAGAGCGCATTATTCGACAACGTTAAATCTTCGCTTGTTGCGTTTTCTCGTTTCGCGTGCTTCAAGTTCAGCCGAGTTGCCGAGTGAACAAGCGTTTATCCTCCCCCTCTCTTCTCGCCCGTGACCTTTAGATTTTCCTGGAATAGCAGGGCCCGTGTGTTCCGCCAAAACATGGCGTAGCAATGCCTCACTCGAATATTGTTTACTATTCTAGCCGAATATTTGGATTACAAAAAACATTATAAATTATGATTAAACGTCTCTTGCAACGATTATTAAAATGTTAAAGCATTTTTTTTATTATTTAAACCTTCATTTGTCCCGTACATCGATAGTATGAAATTGAAAATTTCGAGTCTATAAATAATTCAACAGTTGTCGAAAAAGTTCGGCCCGATAAAATTAAACATCTGCCTATCCGCGTATCGAGTACGGAGATCCAAGTGGATCTTCGCCAACGAGGAACGAAGGCACCGACGACACACTGTATTTTAAGAGAGCAATTTCACGAGTCCTTGGTCGCTGTAGTGATTTCATCCCCTAAATAGCGAGGGAATGACGCTAACTACCCTTATATCTACTGGCAACCGGAGAAACTCGCCCCCATCCCTAAACGTATCTGGAACGCCTCAACAGGTCCATGAATAAGTTAGGGGTTCGCGCCCCTACCACCGAACAATTCGCTCGACACACCGAAAATTCAGTTACACATCTCGAGGCGCTGATGAGAGTAAATTCTTTCTTCTAACCCGCACATTATGAATCGCGTATATTTTACTAACGTTTCGCTTTGCTTCTGTCAACATAATTTTTTTACGAGCAGATATAAAATATCGATTTCTGAATTATTGCTTCGTAGATATTCGGCATCCAAATTTTTCGTAAATTGTATTGGATTTTTCGTTTTTTTTTTTTTTCATAGATTGATGTCGTTCGACGAGTTGCTTGGTTGTCAAGACAAGAATCGTTAAGACGAGGGGATGAGGCCAATGGAAAGAGGTGTAGCGACGAAGCTCGGAACTCAATATCGCGATAGTGAGTAACCGCAGCTTTTATATCAATTTTGCAGCTCGTACGTGAGAATAAATTGGATGGAAGCTTCCAGAGGTAGATAAGTTAGGGGTTGTTGGTACATGTCGAGGGTACAATGAATTTGCATCGAAAGTGGCTCTTGAACGGTTCGAAGCTTTTTCTCCCTGAGTTTTCCCATCCGCAGTCAAATCGACCAGATTGTAATGTAACTTTACAACAAATTGAATATTAAATCGCTCGATATTCATCGTTCAGCTGACTGACTCACTCGCCATCCCTGCTGTATATGTAAAGATTCAGATGCATTGATAACGCTTATCGAAAAAAAAAAAAAAAAAAAAATCAAATTATTACTCAGTACACAACTATAAAGTGGAGTTTTTTCATAGGGAAAAAAAGTCATTGCGCGATCAGGGCGCAGCAATGGCCGAAGCCCGTTGAAATAAAAAGTGAATCTCTCTTTTGGTGAGGTTTATAAGCTCGACGATTCGCGGACGGGTATGGAAAATGCTTCGACGTCGATGCGCCGGAGGAGGAGGAGGAGGAAAGATTATAGACAAACGATTCGAGAGTCGAGGGGGAGAGTTATTTCGAGCGGTAATCTTACAATTACGAAACTGCTTCGCAAGCGATAAGTCCGGCATCGAATTCGCGAACAAGTTTCAGCGAGCAATAATTCCACATCAATTACGGTTCCAGCGAACTTTGGTCGCGCGTGACGTGGACTCGGCGTACAGAGGGCTCGTGTCCGTTCGCAGTCGGTATAAAGTTCGTACCGATGATATGTAAATGGTAGTAGTACTGTCGGAGAGACCGAACGGCGACGCCCTGCAACGAGAGACTACAACAGCCATAAACAATCTTAATACGATGCTTTGCGTCCATCTTTGAGAAATAAAGCCCCTTGCCGCTCGAGAAATTTGAGGATTCAACGACTGACCGTTGCCGCGGGGTAATTCAATGTAAAAGGTTAATGAAATGGACCCCTCATAGACAACCAAAATTAACTTCATCCAAATAATTCGAGATATGTTACATTTCGTACATTGTGGCGCATCGAAAGACTGCATTTAATTATTGTTTTAGTTCATTCTTTCAATAGTAATAATAATAACTAAGTATAATTGTATGGTTGCGGGTGAAGGCGCATCGGGGTGTTGCCGATAAATCATAGCCTCGCGCGTCGCCCAAAAGTGCCATATGGTAAGCAATGGCAGCCGGGGATATCTTGCCCCATGGTGATCACGTGCCACAAAAAGGGGGCTGCGATTCCTATACTCGCCTCCTCTACCTTTTTATATTCTCAGCTGATCGGTCTCGTTATTTTAACCAAAGGTTTGCAACAGTTTGCAAAAAACAATGTATTCAAAATAATTGAAGAGGCAAGGTACACCAGTCGGGAATTTTAAGGTTTAGCGAACGAATATGAAAGAAGTGTAAACACGAAGGTAGAGAAAAATCGCGAGAGAAATGGACGCGATCGAAGCGAGCGTTAGTTTTGCTTGAGAATGTTGTAGTTTTGTTTGCTCATGACGATCGATTTAATTGAGACGCGAATTCGCGAGTGGATGAACGTTACACATCGAAGTACTATACTCTTCTGCCAGCGAGGATATATCACCGCCGATAGATCGGTCTAAAAATAGATGTTCGATGATCGCACGGTATACCTTCGAGAAATCAATGCCTCAGACCGCGTGCACTCGAAATGCTCTTTGCAGCATTACTCAGTCATGTGTGTTGCGTTCCATCGCGACTCTGTTTAATAAACAAACGCCAATCGAATGAAAATAAAACGTTTTAATAATACGCGAAGTGTATAAATAACTAAACCCCGTATAATGTTTTTCGATCAATATGAATCTTTTTTTGCACTCGTTACGAATTGTTATAGCAATTTCGTGGTTTTTTAAAATTTGTTATATCGATAACAAATAATGAATATTATTCTTCCAAAAACATTATCGACCGTTGCGTCATTCGTTTTTGTGGAAAAATCAAAACTATTTTTCACTTTAATTGAAATGGTGGTCATTGCATTACACTGTCACGAAAAACGCGCGTCATCGTAACTCTATTTGGCAAATGGAAGCCAACGGAACGACGATAAAATGAAATGGTTTAAAAACAGATGAATGCGTTCATAGTGGAGTTTCCTGTATTGTTTTTCAATCGATGTGAGTTTTTTATTCCATTTTTTTTTGTTATCGTTATGATTTCGTTATCGCTCTATATTTGGCTCAGTTTCACGTTTTTTTTTTGTTACATCGATATCACATATCCGGTATAGCACTCGCGGGCCATTTTAATGAAAACCATACCACTTTTCACTTTTCATGGTCGAAGGATGTTAGCTATTCTGTCGTATATATGTATACAGTTGTTCATAGTCACGTTCGCCTTTAAAGACACGCGTTAAGGTACCCCTCTTACCTTTGTCTATGAAAATACTATAGAATATAACTCCCCTTCTCTACGCTTCTCTACGCTTCTCGTATATGTATGCGATAACCTCGTACCAGCGTACGCTCTCACCTGCCCCAATAATCTTACTTCTTTTTCTGACACAACTCACGGTGGCCCTCCATCTGGCCAACCGGTAACCCAAGTCATTGCCCCTTTTTTTTCTCCTCGCTTTCTATCTATTTCACGTACTATAATTCATGTGATTCATACAGCCCTTTTTAATTAATGAAACTCCCCCAATATTATTTTGTTTCGAAACATTCCCTCCCAGCGAACAAGAATTATCATTTTATTTTTCACGTATTTACCTTCGTTAATGTTTCATTTCACGATTCAAAACCAATTGGAATCCAAACAATTCCAATTGGCTATTTGTGGCATTGCCATTCGTTATTCACGATTGAATCGCGCAAATAAATCGCGTTACATTAATTACTCTCGCAATCGATAACTGTTTATAGTTTATAAGAAACTTATTTATCATCTCAATCATATGAAATTTCAACATTTAGTATTGTTTATTTACGATTTTTATTCTTAATAGCTACGCCGGTTGATCGATTAATCATAACATGAATATTTCTCTCGCGGAAACGAGACAAATACTGAGAGGAATGAAAAACCACGCGTTTGCAATTCTAATAGTTGCGCATTCGATATCCACGCGCGTGTTGCCCTTTTATTCTCGATCCTCGATTATGCTGTAGACTGAAAAAAAAAAATTGGAATCGGCATCGCATTATACGAATTGTCTCGCCATTCGCACAGCAAGTTTGCTCGCTCGTGCCAGCGGCTCCCACCTGCCCTCGTCCCAGTGGCCCTCTCGCCTCGTACTTCTTTCTTTCTTTCTCCCTTTGCACCGGATAACTCACAGCTAACGCAGAATCTCCCCCCAAGGTGCACACACACATACCCCATCCCCTTCCCCTATGACACGGACCAGGTGATGAGTCACCCCTGTGCCGCGAGCCAAGGGGGTCCTTCATTCTTCGTGTGTTGCGTAATTTTAACCCAATGTGCTTCTGCTTAGAATGTTTATTCCCTTCGGTTGTACTAAATGCATCAAAGAGAGAAAACTCTTGTGTGCTTTTAAGCTTTTCATCCCCATCCGGGCTTTCTTTTTCAACGTTTAACACATTTTTTCTTCCACAGTCGTTGCTATTCGGCTTTCAACTCTTCATTCGTATTCGAATAAATCTTTCGTTAACATTGCAGATTTCTTTTTTTTTTTTTTATTAGAAATTGCGATCTACAATTCATTATTTATGAATATTAATGCTTATGTCTCAAGTATTGCAAGTAATCTTACGAAAAATTGAACATAGCGGTTTAACGAGAGGGTAGAACGCGGGGGGGAAATACCATGACGCCGGATCGACAGGATATGGTCGGGAACGCGCGAGGATGTGATTTATACGATACCGGAACTCCCTACTGCATGGTCGATACATAAAAAAGGGGAGACACGGTGATGGTTAATGTCAAGGAACCACGAGCGGACACCCGGCCTTATGTTGCGTTCACTCTCACTTGTTCTCTCTCTTTTTCTCGTTGTTTTTCTGCACCTATGTGGCTTATAGGGGTTCTTCGCATCGGCGGAGGGGAATCGTTTTACTGTACGTCTGCCGATGGATGCTGGATATCGATTACCTTCCGTTCCATCGATACTTCCACCGAATCCGAATCCCGCCTCGTTGCATCGCTTCGATCAGTTGAAATATGCATATTCATAAATCGATATAGATATGTTATGTTATGAAAGGCTATGTAACATAATTTTTATTATTATGTTATCTTATTTTATGCGCATGTTTTTTCTTAACATATGGATAAACATTATTGGATTCAGTCACATATCAAAACGCAGCAGTCTCGA
The DNA here is from genome assembly GCA_963971235.1 of Cryptus armator. NCBI lineage: Eukaryota > Metazoa > Arthropoda > Insecta > Hymenoptera > Ichneumonidae > Cryptus > Cryptus armator. The sequence goes on along the minus strand of OZ020234.1, from coordinate 23,876,924 downwards.
CGCCGAGTATAGATATCGCGTTAGCTATGTACCGAGCGAGATATGCAATACCTTTGCGATCAATCATCCGAAGCATTTCGATTACAGAAGCCTTACCATGTTTCCAATTAACCGTACTACCCGCTCCCATCAACGGGTGTCGACGAGATTTATCCGACTTCTGTTTGAACGAATAATTCCGTACGCTTTCGACGTTCAATCAATTTTCCCATTAATGCGATAACTGCATTCATTTCATTTACCCACATTCTTCGTCAATATAAATTCCTTTAACTTTCATTTATAATAATTACTTATTATAAAGATCTGAACATTATTGACGAACAAATAAGGGTTTCTTTAGACTCCACTCATAGTAGAGATTCGATCAGTTAAATAAATCTTCTATCAGCCTGCGAGACAATAAAATTCCGTTTGATTCGAATAAATCGTTTTTATCAGTATCTGGAAATCGACAATGGCAGGTATCGCGACGAAGATTTCACCGAATAAGATTGCATTCATCTTATTTGTAAAATAGTCGACAGTGGGACCTGTCTTGAGGCACGTGTAAGAAGCACCTTGCGTATAATTCGTGGCACAAGGTTCTTCGATTGTTAAGTCGAGAAGAGAATGTAACGCACCCTCGAACGACGTCGCAATCTTTCTTTCATTCAAGTCTCCGTCTTCGTGTGCACTTCGTGTGTGTAAATGAAGGGCAGAGGAGAAAGGGAGAGAAGGAGAGACAAGAGCTCAGGGGTCTCGACGACACCGGCGAACCAGAAATATAAGGCGCCCATGGCATTGCGTACATTTCTCTTGCTCACGGGCGTTCACCCTTGAAAAAAAAACGTGAATGGAAGAAGGTAGACACGGCAGGAAGGAAAGAGGGATAGGTCTTGAGGGTATAGTGGCTTCGTCGCTTCTTACAACTTTGTACGACGCGTGCCGAGGGGCGCTGTTGTGTCATGAATGAAAGTCCGAGCCAAAGATCGTATAATGTGACCCGTGTTAAGAATCCATAGTGGTGCTTGCAAACTATATATACTTCGGCTCGACTTCTTCTTCCTCCAACCATTCATTGTATTGCCGTAGAAAAAATCAACTTTCACGCTTACGTTCGATGTTAATTATGGTTTTTCCGAGTTATCAATAATCACTCGAAGTAATAATTACGCTTACCGTGCAAATGAAGGAAAATAACAATTGTTCGAATCTACCGAATTAACGGTCATGAGTAGCGAACAAAAAATATGGTAAAAGAATATCTAATGAAATATAATTGTACATTAGAATATCTAATGAATAAACTATTATTCATTATTAGAAACATTAATCTATTTAATTTGAATGTCCCGAAAATAAATTTAGTTCGATGGCCGACAAAGATCCAAGGTGAATAAATAGGCCTTTGTTAATCAAACGCATCTTGCAAGGAAATGTCGAATAGTATCCGTACATTTCATAGAATAACTCTGAAAGGTTTAGTCGTGTCGAACTTCCGGATTGTGAAAGGGTTCCAATCCAAAAATGTATGTATCCGTCGACCAGATGGGGGCGACATATGCATCCGAAGAATCAATAACAGAATCTATGGATTTGAAGCCGTAGATTCTGTTATTGACAATCCGTGACCATAACTTTCCGAGATCCATAGAATCATCGTCGATATACTACTCGGTTGTTTGAATCGAAACGCACGCGCTTCGCCGTTTGTTCGGAAATACCATATTGGCTCGTGCCGCACAAGTCTCGCACCCCTTTGTCGCCGAGCCTTTTCCTAGTAAAAGTACAACAAGGTGCAAGTTATTTTGCATCTGACGATCGAGCGCGTGTCTCCGAATCCTTTACAATTTATCGTACATCTGCACTCAATGCGTCTGCCGGTGACTATATTCGCTATAGAAAAAGTCATTCCCACTCGTCATTCTTCATCGTATTTCGAAAAAAGTACTTTTCAGTTTAGAATTTTTTTTTTTATCGAAACATCTTTACGTACGGCGATTTCGTTAGATTGTTACGAAGATATTAATAACATAGATAATAATAAAAATGATGATTATTATAATCATAATAATAAGCAACCAGCATGCATTAGTGCAAAAAAAAAGGTTCGGCGTGGATCACGCAACATCAAGGGTACGACGCAATCTGTGAGGGTAAAAAAAAACTTATTGTGCCGAAGGGTATCGGAGGGTGAAGGCATTGGTATGGACGAAAATGATTTAGTTGAGCCTTGCGCTCTTCCGGCGTGGGGCACGCGTCGAAACCCCCGTGGCACAAAAAAAAAATAAAAATATATATATATAATAAGGCGTTACGCGCTGCAGATACCTACACGCTCGTGCGTTACGCGCGGGATTCTTCAAATCAAGTTCTGTCCGATTTTGGCGAGAGTGCTCGAGGCACACCCCTCACTCGCGTCGCAGTCTTTCACTTGGAATCGAACGGGACTACGAGGGCGGAAAGTACAGCTGCCCGAACTCGATGTCACAGCTTTCGCCTCACAATAACCACGACAATGCCTGATTTCGGCCATTGTTTGTCCTGCCCGACGTAGCACGCGCCAGACTCGTCGTATATACCTTGCATACCACCAGCCTGCTGCCCTCGTGCACCACCCCTCTTTGCGCACACGTTCTCTCTATCGCTCTTCGCCTTTTCTATCCACTCTTCCGTAACTAGCACGCGAACCCCGCTGCAACCTTCGTTCCACATCAATTTTATCTATATAATGCCTTCCACTCCTTTTTTTTTCGTTACCGACAACTGGCACCGTGTATCGAGATTTGTTCGGTGTATTTTGACTTTTCAATTTTTTCCATTTATAACTAATCGAACGTGAATTTGTGAGTTCGGAAAGTCAATTTTTTAACAGTTCAAAATCAAATTAATAATAATTATTAACCATAATAATAATACTTGCCAATGTTTTTATCGAGTCATATACATACTTGACTTGTAATGTATACTCTTGAATTAATATGACTATCACCGCTGAGCATCATTAGCGGTAGATAAGATAAGCGTACGATCCAATGGTCCCATATGGAACAGTTTCGGCATATACATAGCTGTATTTAAACTACGATAGCATTATTTCGGTCTGCATAATTTTTGTTTTTTTTTTCTTTCTCTAATTAACGAATAGACGAGATCGAGATCGTGGCACGCTTATTTCGCCTCCCCCTCGCATTATACGTAAAATCATTCGTACAGAGTGCCACATGGCGATTATCATGTTTTAATCATTGAACACACGACAATATTATGCTCAATCGCTTTATTGCCCAGAGAAGGAAGTGACGGAGTGAGTTCGTCGAAACGAAAAAAATTGCTAAAACGTGTTGGCGACATATTTACGTAATTTTGCGATTAAAAACAAAACATAGCGAGAATGCCACGAGTGGCTTGCCGCATATATCTCGAGTTATAATCGTCACGAAGTACGAATTACTAAATGAGATACTCGAACAAATATTAACCAAATGCCGTCTTAGTCACGCGACTTCCAACGTCTCGTTCTTTCTCCCTTTATTGTCCTCTACAGCTTTCTTTCGTGAGTCCAATTTTTTTTTTATTCGCACCTTCGTGTTTCATGGTACATATATAAAAACCGTCCGAAATCATTGAAATTATGTTCTCAAGAAAGTGAACGAATGAAACGATTATCTATAACATAATAACAATTATTGTCATGTTTAACTTTTATTGGATTTGAGAAATTCTGTTATTCATGTTTTTTTTTTTGGTACAAAGTTTTGTACATAGTTACAAAGTTTGGAAAAATTAAATCGCTCATAGATTTTACACACTTAATGATGAATAGATTTCCCGGCAATAATAATTTTTTTATAATTTTCTAAAATCCTTTTTTTAAATTGAATTAGGATGAAAATTGAGTTCACTTTATTAGCAATTCGCATTTTTTTATTCCCTTTTTCGATCTGTAAATATTAGTGTTAACTGTTCATGTGTTGGACCTAATTTTTTATTTTATAAAAAAATAATTAAGCACCTCGGAATTTGGTCGGAATATTACGCTGATCAATGCGCGATATAAAAGATAAGATAATGGAAAAACGGAAGCACCTTGCACTATGTAAGTTTCTTGCACTTCCTGCCAAAGACGGGGATTAGGGTCACGAAGCATGTGACGTCTGTTTACGAGTGCTCCGCGTCTGTGTGGCATTGCCGTATAAGGGGAGCCGTTCCGTCGCCTTTGAAGGAGACCCTCTTGCAAGGTGTCTCGGCAGGAGTTTGGGAGGCATAAACTGAATGTGAATGCTTTCAAAGCCGTGTGTGACTTTTAGTGTTCTCCTTTTACCCGACCAGATTTAGGCGGCTTCCCTGTACCTCAATGCAGCACCATTTCTTCGATCCCCCACCGCACATATATGTCTTATCAACCTGTTCCTTCGTTCCCGAGGCATCGTAAAAAACTACATTCAGCGCACTATCTCTTCTCTCCCTTTTATCTTATTAGAGATCAACGACTTTGATCAATTTCTGCGACTAAAATAATAATTTTCCCATTGAAGCCACCATTCGACAATTTATCTTAAAATTTACTCGATTTTATTTCTCTTGCGTCGTCAACATTTTAAGGTGTTTTCAATCGCGTAATCATAACCTCAATTTATTATTATCAAAGATATAGTTTTATAGGCGCAACGATATCGAGAGTTTGATAAGCGAATAAAAAAAAATATAGAAACTTTGCTACCGGGTACGTCAAGCGTTGGCCGACAGGAGAAAATCACAACCATTAAAATCCCGAAGCCCGGCAATGGAATTGTTCACCCCCGAGCGACGGTGGTACGAACGAACTAGTAGGTAGGCCCCTTACGGGGGGTTCCCCTATAATCATAGTGTCGATGTAAAACCGTGGAGAAAGAGTACCCGGACCGGGAGCCCTAGTTGTATCCCTCGCTTTATCCAAGTATTGTCGGCAGTGAGACAGCTGCCGCAGGCGACCCCCATGCGTGGCCCCCATAGAGCCACGTCACACCACCTGGCCACCTGGACTTGTGTGCGGCGAGCCTCTACACGCGACCTTTCATTCCCTTACCTCGTCGCCCTATCTAACATAATCCACGCGCGCATACATCGCGCTCTCCTTGTCGATGCAAACTCATATACATAGGTACATCTATCGTGTTCCACACACGCGCACGCTTATGAATTACGCACCCATGCATCCTCATAGAAATGCGGCGTCGTGTGCCCCGCGGTAGACTGCACCGTATATATATATATATAGTAGTAGTAGTCACCCTTGCAACATAATCGCGCACGTTCCTTTCTGTAATACGGACGCTGTGGACGCGTGCGCGTACACACGCCGATGAATTTTTACATATGAGTGCACCCCGAACTTTTACCGCGATAACTCGAATCCCGGTATCATCGATTCGTTACCTTACGGTAGATAAGAAAAATTTGCCAAAGATAACGACGATCGCGTACAATGAAAAAAAAACACAAAGATTAGTAAAAATAAAATCTAGGAAATGTTTTTTTTTTTTTTTAGAATAATTATAATAATATATTTTATTTTATATGAGAAAATATTTGTTGAAGTACATTTTTTTCATCAAAGGTTAATCACTTGAACTATTAAATCCAATACTACAACATACCATTTTCGTAAAATTATTTTTAAACATTTGATTTTTTTTTGTTTTTGTCAATCTAAGAATTTGTATGTACTCTGGCGAAGATTAAAAAAGTTGAATATCGAAGATAAGCTTTTAATGTACTGGCGGCAAAAAATAATATTTTTATGGGCATTTGCTCGATATATCGAATGTCAAAGAGACGAAGAAATTATTTGTCAGGGGCAAAGCGGATAGACTCAACTTCGAATCTCAACTAGTAGGTAGTGCACTCCATACTCAGCGCGGTTTGGATGATCGGAGCTTTGGGCTCGCGTGTCCCTACGGGTATTCGCTTCGATCGCTTTTAGTGAAGGGCTTCGAATAGAGAAGAGGGAGGCACTTATACATCTGTTCAACATCTACCCTTGGTAAATACAATATAGGCAACACTCACTACAAGCCACTACGTACGAATATACGTATTTGATCTTTTCGAAGCACCCGGGTAACAAATGCTCGACGAGAGGAATGATTTTTACGTCCGATCTGTCTGAGCTCCTAATAACGACGTGCGCGTATCTATAGCCCTTTGTTAGGCTTGAACTTCTAAACTAACGTAAAAAAAAAATTGCCGAAGAGTTTCTACCGTTGTCCTTCTTTCCATTAGATACTCTTAGGGTTTGATTTGTAATAACGTAAATATTCAAGTCCTTTTGTTTTCGGTTAACCCGCAGAATATACCGGTATATGTTCCACTAAGCGATCCAAGTATTCGGATATTCTAGTGGCTCCTTAACGGCCCGTACTGAGATAATTTGTCCTGCGTTAGTATTCATTTTTCTTCAGGAATAATGATACTCGAGAATTTTAAGTCTCATTGAAATCGACTGTATAATTTCGTTGATCGTACCAATGCATCGTCGAGACTATTTATATATATGTGCGGGTTGAGTGGCCCGGTCCTTCTCTTACGGAATTCGAACGTTAATCGTGCACCAACTTCTTTGTACCTTATTTCTTTTTTATTCGGTGCCCATATATCGAAGCGATTCGGAGAGGTGAGTTCACTGACTAGATACGGGTCAAACAAGCGCCGAGTAAACCGATGTAAGGATGTCTTGAAAATTCAATGATATACGCGTCTGCGGGCTGATTATACTCAACTCAAGAGATGATGGAATGTTCAACGACTTTCTTTAGGTGGATATAGGTGTACAATTTTTTTTAAAGTAAAGTCTTCTTTCCGTTTCTATGGTAAAAAATGACGATATTTTGTGATTAAACTCTTCGTTTCATCACAAATGGGATTTTTTTTTTAGATCGAAGTCGAAGAGTTTATTAGTGAAAGATGGCCTTCTGTATCGAGGTACTAAAAAATTTGGGCAAATTATCTAATTTTCATTTTTTTTCCCAAAGACTGATTTATCTTGAAATCAAACTGAAAATCGGTAGTCGTGAGAAAAACATGTTTTTTCGTTGTTGTTTTTTGCGCGAATGAAGGTCCCCATGGATTATTTCCGTTTTCAACCTCGCAGGGCAGACAGATGACATACATCTATAATAAGACCCTTTGATATTTTCAATCTTTATTTATCAATTTTTCTTTACATACGATAAGCTATTGTTATTAAGAATACCGAGTCTATGATAGTATGCGTCGCTGCTAAGAAGAACGAAGGTAATGAAATCGGTGACGAATGAAACGAGTAATTTTTTTCAATTCATTACTTCATGAGGAAATAAGCGGGACGAACGCAAAGTTGGAGTGAAAAAGGCCATTATTAACCTTCGGCAATTCCGTCTGAAGTAGACTCCGACGAGTATTAAAAATTACGTTCTCGTTGCCCGGAAAATTTAAAGTTCAATCGACTAATGCAACTCTCGGACTCATAAACTCTCTGGAGTGTAACGTCATAAAGTATATAACGAATATAGCCGCCTTCGATTAAGTGCGAATAACGGGAGGAAACTTTCGCTTCGCATCCCTTGTGTCTCGTTCCTTTTTCCACTCGCTTCTCGCTCTCCAATCCCGCGCGCCTCAAATAACCGAGAATAATAATTAGGATGCTAACGGACATACCACCTTAATTGCTATTTGAATTCTTGTCTGTGATGAACTCTTGATCGAGGGTTATTAATGTACCTGCTGCCCATGCTACGCCGTCATTGAATATTACAACTGAGTGTAGCACATTGCAACTTTTATTGCCGCTCGTCACTGTACCACTGAACCCTTAATACAGTTCTAAGATATGACATCTACCGACAAATGGCTCTTCGTACACGCAAAAAGTACATTGCAAGAAAATAGTTCACGGCAAATTAACAAAAAGCAAACGCAACTTTCGTACATAATTGGTGGGAACATCGTCGATGTTTATGGTACAAATGTAAATATGGGAAGCGACATGTAATGAGTGAATTCATCGCGATTGTAATTATTGAACTGCGGGGGTATTAAATGAAACCCTTGGTGTCGCCGGTGGTAATGGCACTTGTACGATATCCCATACTGGATTGCTTTACCATAGTATCTATAGCCGCTACACCGGGAGCAGCTGCCCGGAAGAGTGACCGCGATACTTCCGTCGTACGTCCTGTGTCTGTACCGCCCTCGAATATAGCCCCGTTACTCGAGATACAGTACACCGATAGGTCCGATAGACGTTATCGACAGGACGGTACTCGACCGGTCGAGTAATCGTCCAGTACTGAGCGATTTATCCGTATAAAATATACCGAGTAACCGTTAACTTGTTTTCTACGTGCATTCCTGACCAGCAATTGTGGTCCGAACTTCTTATAGATATCACTTTGCATCCTTAGAAAAAATTTAGATTAACTTTCAATTCAACATTGCAAAGTTGTAATTGCATTCTATTAATTGGAATCGAACACATAGTTTTAACTACTATACAAATATTGAAACTATTTCATACATCGAAATATCGACAGGTGTACAAACGTACAGACGCGGACTCTCGTTATGCGACGGTAATAATAATAATAAAACACGCGGATGACCGGACGAATATCCAAGTGTTACGCGAGTCTAAAGCTTTACGATAAACGTTTCCATAGCTACGGAACGCACCCACGATGCAATTATTGTGGCCCACCTGTATGATAGTTGCGGAGGGATGCGACCCTCATTGTTGTATAGTCTCTACATGTATTTTCCCTTCTTGTGTGCAGACACGCTGAATCGACCCCCTCTTGCCGGATGCGTGGGAACTGAGAGAATTTCTCATTTATTGATGATTTCATGTCACCGCCATTACCGATAAATTCTCGTCGATAGTGATGAACATAATTGTTTCGGTAACGAGACATACGATTGCTCTATGATTCAACGGCGCTTGATGTCGTATTTCAAGATCACTTTAAACAAACATTTTTCTTTATATTTGTGCAAAAAAATGTCTCATGAAATTGTCTTATCGATTGTACAAGTGAACCGATGATACACTGAGGGTGTAAATTCCGAACGACCATCGCACCATGTGAGACACTTGAAAGAAATAATTTTCGTCTTCTATATGAAAACGCCAGATGCTTTCGTTGGCTTATAACAGTATTCGGAAACCATACGCGAACCGCCAAGGGTCGCATCGCCTTCCCTTCATGCTAAGCCGCAAATTAAGCTTCAGGCGAATGCAAGGTTTCTCGAAATGTCTAATTAATATACATCCACAGCTCGACGCGATGCAGTTTCACCACAACGCTATTCAATTTTCTTTCAATAGCTTTTTTTATCTTTCATTATGGAGTACAGTATGAGATACTTCTGTTCCATTTATAAACACTTCTTGACGCTGGTTCACAGCTTCTTAAAACAGCTGTATAAAAGAATAGGGGTTTCTTGTGTTATACGATTAACATAAGCATTCGAAGTTTTACGAATATTCACGGAATTATTGGGAAGAATTTATTTTTTATCCGCGTAACGGATATTCTGCGAAACCCTTCGCATCGAAGTCCGATCACCTGTACAACACGAGGAGTCTTATTAAATTTGCTAAATATGTATAAATATGTATAAGCGTATGGTGTCACTAAACAAAGAACCTGTAAGTGGATATAGTAAATTATATCGGTGTTTGTAACGTTTTTCGTAGTGTATCTATCCCTCTACGACCCTTATACCTTCGACCTAAAAATGCGATGAAGAATCGAAGCTTTCATTACAGATTCCTTTAATTAATGATGAAGTAAAAGTGATGTGTATCTCTCAGTTCGTTTTCCTTATTAATCGTGTCGAATTCGATGCACCACTTTTACGCTGAGACTGGTGAATTTGATTTGAATTTAGTGAGAAATATAGTCCTAACGTAGGTCTGGAATACGGCAATTGAATATCTCCAACTCTCGATTCCGAATGTTCCGAAAGCAGCCGACGAAAAAGAAATCTGCTAAATGAACAATTCAATTTTTTCACTCAGTCAGACTTGATATTTCTCATGACTCATAAGTATCTTCATGTTCGCGGTGTACGGAACTATCTACTAAGACGCTCAGCGAACTTGGTGTCGTCGACCCCCACGCTTAAGCTATCTCCCGTTTACCGATAGATAGAGGAACACAGAGAAAGAGAAATGGGCATTTTTTTTTTCTTTTTTCGCGTTCTATCTTTGTGTCCATAACGGTGAGGATAGCCTGTCGGCGGTAAGCGGCGTCACGACATCACATAGTCGCCATTTACAAAGGGAATAAACGATAGATCCTGCACCTTGTCACCTTTCTTACGACACGCTCCAATTTTCCACACGCATAACACCGACATCGACACCATCGCTTCTCGGTAACTCAACGTATATACGCGAATGTCCATACGTCCATCGGTTCTCATACTCACATGTATTATATTTGCCGTCTGGATATTCATGTTGCATTGCGAACCCTCTGCGTATTTATACTGACTTATATACTTGACGCTATAACGTATCATTACCAGCAATAGCTCTTTCCAGTTATGGATTTTTATCCATGGTACTTGGCAGTGTCATTGAATTACGAAAAAAATTAAAATACTGCGAAGTACGAACCAATACTTCAACTCTTTCCGAGAAATTATTTCGTTGATAATGGTGGTAATCATTAGTAATAGTGAAACGCTAAAAAAAAGAAATATGCGTTCTGCAACTTTGACACGCTGAAAAAATGTTATAAATATATCCTGCAAAGAGATTAGCAATGCCTTTTTTGACTTTTTCAATTGATGGATTGAAATTTATCCGCTTTTCGATTAATGAATTCATATCGTAAGGCGTTTGACTAAACCGGGAGAAGAAGGGATAACTTTTTTTCGTCACATTAAAATACTACAACGGGGTACAGAGCCGAGTCCTCCAGACGGCGAGTGGTATGCAGTGGAGGCTATCGAGTAGCGGGATATAGGATCCGGGTAGACGTTCTACCTTCTGGATAGAGTGTCTCACTGGCATCCTGATGGCTCGTGCCACGAAAAGATCCTTTGGACGACCATATTCCGCACGCGTGGTATACTCTGTTTTATCGTAAGACCAGAACCGGCCACATAATTTTATACCGTATGCAGTATATGCATCGTAACTATCATGTTTCTCGAGACACGTACGAGGGCTTCCGTTGTGCGGCACGTGCCAAATTAGCGATCTTGCGGTGTCTCCGTTTTTCCATGACGAAAAGAACCTTTACGTCGCGTCGCTCGCCATACGGCTTTTACGACGCAGAACAGTACAGAAATTACTTTGTAGATTTCCATAAATTACGCTTCAAATTGTTTTTTATTCTTCTTATTGGATTACTATTTAGCGAGAGTATACAAAAACAGCCCACAGTTCGGAGGGTTGAGTACAATTATATTAAATTGATCTAATCGATTTACCTAAAGCAATATAATGCTACGATTCTCCACAAACGATACAAAAGGGGTCCGAGATATTAAACAGAGTAAATAACGTCTGAAACGGATTGAAACAGTCATCGAACACGAAGGCTCTTCGCGATAATTACTTGGCGTTTGGCCGAGAGAAATCACATTGATCCCGTGTTACGATCCTCTTTCGTTCTGATTAAAAGCCCCGATAGTTAAACTGTGAATACAAATGTTATAAAATTCCTGACGCATCGGCATTGTTATCGAGCAATGATAACAAGCAACGGTGATCCATTAGACAAATCGTTTAGTTTTATTCTTTATCGTAATTAAGTTTATTGCGAAAAAAGTAAGTTTTGTCAAAGGGGTCGCTGCGAAAGATTGTAATACAAATTCGACAAACGCTCGTGTGTCGCGCAATGGCAGGGTTGGAGGTTACTATGAATTCGGAACGGAGTCATCGGAGTAAGTAATTGACGACGGGCAATCTGGGCGATTGCACCTACAGCATTACGATGTCAAAGAATCCCCCTCTACGTGTCATTCAAGTGTCACACGAGGGTTGCTGTACTTGTTTGCGTCAGTTCTCGCTACACCCTCAATCTCGGCAATGTGCGTCAATGTACATTGAGCCAAGTAACGAGTCAAGCCTCTCGTCGTAACCTTCAGGATCACACTTGGCGCGATAAAATACGAGATGCGATGCATTTTTTTTGTTTCGAATTGTCTCCGACGATTTTTTACAAGCGCAGAGTCAAATATAATTATTCGAAAGAAAAAATGAACTGCTCGAGTAACATGAGAAATCCACGCCAGGAGAGACCATTACGTGCATATCAGCTACCTTTGGGGCTATAAGTAATTTTACGAGTGACCGATACTACGTCCAAACATGCGCCCCAATCTTAGCCAGTTTGATGTTAATCAAGACTTAAGGCTAATAGTTCCCTTGAGAAGGAGTAATTGGCGGAAAATAGCGCACGCCACGAGTTAATTGCATACGACATATCGTTGTTTGTAACCTTTCTTTTTTTTCTTCATTTTTCCGTATCGGTAACTTCAAAACTTTCGCAGTCCCTTCTTCGATTATGGGATTCTAACACGCCACATCCGCAGAGTGTTTAACGAGGGAAAAAAAGAGTACAAGAAGCGCGCGCGCGGCGTGCACACTCGATATTTTATCGGTGTAATACAAGTTTCTTGCGATTAGCCAGCCGATACTCTAAAAACTTCGAAACTCGCACGTTTTTATTTTTTTTCGCGTTTCAGTTCCGAACATCGTATTGCTTTTAAAGCAAAAATTGGGTTACAAGAGCAGCATTGGCGCAACGGTTATAAAAAAGAATTATCCAAGTCCTTTAGTTATACATCGATATACATTTGTTCATTTTTATTTATTCGTCAAAATAATAATATTTAAAAATAATTTTCCACTAAAGCAACAATTACCTATATTAATATGTTGTTATCGAGTGTTGAAAAACATTTTTCCCACACTTCTTGATACGACAAGGTATATCGCGTTAGGCATTGCGAACTGACAGGGTTCGTGTGTTTTGTTTCCGTGTCGGTACCCGAAGGCCAGGAAGAGAGGGCGTATCTCTCGAAGCCATACGAATTGGAATTCCCACGAATCCTGTTTTCACCACTGTATCTCATAGTGAAAGAATAGGCTTTTGTATAAAAAAAAAAGCCCTCCCGCAAAGAAACGCAGTCCGTTATGCACATGAAATAAGGGTGCGAACGCTCAGCAATAAATGCAATATAATATGCATTTCCTCGTTTGCATTCATACTTCTTATTTTAACGCTTGCAGTCCAATGCGGCATGCAGCCCGACGATTTGCGCATATGTCATTTATTTCACCGGTACTGGTAGGTTTTGTTTTTTTATTACAAGGTGCAGTCTGTAATTCAATCGTTTCCGGAGGCGCGACTGCCGACTGTCTTTTTATTTTTTTTAACTTATGTAACGCAGCCTTGTAAGATCCGATAACTCAAATGGATCTTATTTGTAAACGTATGTAAAGATTAAATCTCGAAAACAATCGACAAATCGTTCATCGCTCGGATGAATGGTACTCTAGCGTGTTGCCATTGCGCGAGGCTCGGGCGAATAGCCCACCTGTTGCAATACAAAGAGTTCTTCGTAATTTATCTTCTACCTCGTCTCGCGCGACCTCACACGCACGGTATAACGTCCCGCGCGTAATTTCAATGCTACGCTCGTTCAACGCCGCAAAATTCGTTCGCCCGTTGCAAAACGTTGAAATATTTTCACACGGTAGACCCGGTTCAATCGAATACAATTATAAGAGCTGAAGCTACAATGCACGATATCGATAATCTCAGCTCGGTGTTGATAGATGACAATGAATATGTGCTCCGCTTTGCTCTCTCGAGCTGCGCAGTGCATACTTACGCTCTACTGTAGTACACCGTACGCACTTGCATGACGCACATGTCGGAGATCAGCATCGATCGCAAGGGCCCTTATCTCACTTCGTTGTAACGCTGTCGATCTATCGGCGCTTCACGTGAGATTCGCTCGCAAGCTTATGCTCACGTGAGCGCTGAACACAATGGAGTCTGAGACACTCGTACGGTCCAGCGATACAATGAACTTGCTAAGCACTTACATTATCCAAACGGTTAATCTTTCACGACCGCCACCTGTTCGTGGGAAAAATTAACAGTGAATTTGTGTTCACAAAAGAATGTAAGTATAAGAAGTTCATTTCTTGAAAAGAGGCACAGAGGTGCACCGGTAAGTATTCGTGTCTTTTAAATATGTATTTAATGCAATTTTTTAATTTTATTTGTTTAACCCGGCGGTCTATTAGGCTGATAATAAAATTAATCGTTTTATATTCGAATAAATATATTTAAATGAAATATATCATATCCCATGCAATATTAAGATCAACATATTGTGCTGCGATACACTTTCGAATTCACTGTTCTCTTCCCCGAAGCCGCGAATGTCCAAGCGATCCGGTAAAAAAAATTAAAGATTGAAAAATAAATGCCGATTCACTCATCGAATCCTTATACACTTTATTGGATACATGTGTCAACGTGACAAGTAGTCTTCGATGAAATGAGGGCTCGACATTGAGCGAAAGCCTTGGACTATTCGCGTTTGACCGTGAATTACGGTCAGGTAATATTTCTACCCGCATACTTTTAACTGTGACGAGATAAAGCCATCAGTTTTACATTCAATGCTCAGGCATATCACCCGTCAAGGATTTCGCGCGGACTAATTGTTATAACATTGAAACGGCAAAAACCGCGAAATATCGACGAGTATCAAGTATAAAAATTACTTGATATTCGTCGATATTTCGCAGTTTTTGCCGTTTAGAACATACCGAGCGTCGGTTTCGCGTATATTTCATTATTACGATTCTCATCAATATGCTGGTCGATATTGCTAAAGAGTCTATGCCGAATATGCCTAATGCCTAAATATATGCCTAAATGCCGAAAATTCTAGAATTCTAGAATTTCACATTTTGTTCCAACTATACGGAAGATCTTAAGTGATATGCGTTTGGAAGTTATTAATTGATATTCTGATTAATTATCGATAAATTAAAAAAATTGATCTTATAAAAACGTTTGGATGCTTCTTATGCATAGTATATTATTACATTACATGTTACATCTTTTTTGATTCTTCTTTACGCTACGTTTTACTATGGAATAAAAGGCTCCTCGAACGCATCGGGAATGCAACATCGGCATATGCCTTCAGAGACACGAATCGACGCCGAGCTCACTGTGCTTTTCCCAAGAATGAGTGGGATAGTTCCGGTTATCCAATAGCGTGTAGTCAACAGCCTTCAACGTGCGCACGCACACGGAGGGGTACTGGGCTCAGCCCCCGTTCATAGTGGAGGGGACAATGTAGGGGATACACTGGGTATGATACTTCTTAACCGGCGTACCAGAGCGAGTTGAGTTAGTCGACGATGAGGTGGGCGCGCGTGCGCTCACGTTGTTGCGGAGGTCGATCTTCATCGCATTCGTTGCAACCCGTAAGGGTTTGCTTCGATTTGTCGATCGATGTTGATCAACGCACCGAATCTCCGCAACGTCCAACTCATCACCAACATCCGGCTGTTCGACTCACGTGGATTGATCATCTGCAAAGGTCTCTTCCGGAGAACACGTCCACGACAGTTATTGTAAGTTTTTTACATAATTGATTTTTCATAAGTTACATTAACTTGCGGTAAATTCATTAAAAAGAAAGTGACAGAAAGTGACTTGAGAAAAAATTCTTCGAAATGTTATTTTGCAAAATTGACGTATTTTGCAGACTCCTCTTTTCTTTTGATTTTTTTTGTGTTGTTATATATGCACTTTGCAATAATTATCAATAATTATATCAAATTCCATTAGACAGCTCGATTATTAATTTTATCATAATAATTTAACAGATGTGGAAACTATTGGATTTCTGAGAACAAACACGTGGAATGATATACGAGCACGTAACGTACAAACAAAGACTTTATGTTGAGAATTTCGACTGATGGGACAATAAAAAAAATGTGCGAATTATCAACTGCAATCCGGAGAAAGCCTACTTCTACCAAGTGCTACGACTAATTTTTCTATGCATCGCTGACAACAACTTTGAGAAACAATGCGTCGGTGCTGTACTTCGCTTGAGGTATCAAAAAAAACCTTTTCGTATTTTTCATCGATGTCTGATGCTCCATATATTCATTACTAATATGTGGACACCGAAAATTGTAACTATATCTGCTGTTCGATAATTTTTTTTTTTTTAATTCGCCTGCCCCTCAGTTGGCCCTTAGTATACAGATTCTATTTAATCATTCGAGCAATCGATTCTTTTCTTAAGTCATTACCAGTGAGATTAATTTTAAACAAACAGTGGCATGGGGAATCGCAATCATAGATGTTATTCATTACGACACCGACAATACATATCCAATATTATGTGCAAGAAAAAAAATCATCAATAATAGCCATGAAAATGTGAAACAATTGATCGAATTTAATAAGATAATGAAAAAATCATCCGCATCTTCATTCATAACTTGCGTGAATTTATTCGCGGTGATATCGCTGATCCAGTCAAAAAAACTAGTCATACATATTTATTTAATCGCAACCAAAGTTCCGGCGTAGTCAGCCCATTAGGCTTAAGTGAAACTTGTGATTTCGATAATAGAAGATAAATGTCTAGTCAATGACAAACATTTTTCTAGTCAACGAATCATTTATAAAATATATATATTCGAGTCCAAAGTCAATATAACGAATTTTTCTAGTCAATGAATCATTTATAAAATATAGTTATTTGAGTCCAAAGTCAATGCAATGCATTTTTCTAGTCAACGAATCATTCATAAAATATATTTATTTGAGTCCAAAGTCAATGCAATACATTTTTCTAGTCAACGAATCATTAATAAAATATATTTATTTGAGTCCAAAGTCAATGCAACACATTTTTCTAGTCAACGAATCATTCATAAAATATATTTATTTGAGTCCAAAGTCAATGCAATGCATTTTTCTAGTCAACGAATCATTCATAAAATATAATTATTTGTGTCCAAAAGCAATGCAATGCATTTTTCTAGTCAACGAATTATTCATAAAATATATTTATTTGAGTCCAAAGTCAATGGAATGAATCCATACTGTACATTCCAATATGTCCAAAGAGTTCGTATCAAAGAGTAAATCTTCATAATAATAAAAGAGTTTATTAAAAATAAGGAACAGCTACAAAAGAAATTTATTCGATAACAAATCTCGTCATGCTAGTCATAAGTATAAAATTCATCGAAAAAGAAAAAAAATGTATTATTTAACATAGTGTATATTCGCATAAACGAATATGCAGGCCGATTTCACATGCAATTTCTACATGTCCAAAGAACTGATGGGTGTACATCGTAACAGAAGCGTTACTGCTTCGAGCGTTATTGAGCCCTATTCGACTTATTCTACTTGTAATTTTTTAAAAATATTGTGTATATACGAAACTACTGCCCGTGGATGTTGATGCCATACGTAGATTTTTCGTGTTATCAAATCTATGCGTCTATGGTCGACGCATGCGAAAACATGTAACGAATAACTATTCATTCTTAACATTACTTTGTACTATAATAGTACAAATATTCGTTCAACTATCATTATTCGAACCATCATAATAGTAATCGGAGCGTTGGACGAATATGGGGCCTTTTGCCAGTATTGTATCTACGAGATTAAATTAACTATTGCCGGATTAGTGAGGCTACAGCTATTGTAGAAAAACAAAAAATTAATCAGTACAAAACGTCTACATTAGGTTTAAATAATGATTTTCCTTTGTTTTGCGTTACCCAAGTTTGAAGAAATCTCTTTTTTGAATACGTCGTCCGGAAAGAGTCCTTCATGGCAGCTAATTAATGATTAAACGAGTACAATATCGTATACTCGTAAATCGTATCGTAATATCGTCTAATTAGATTTAACTTCTTTAACTGTAGATCTTTACTTTTCTTCAGTTAATAGATTCATTTATGAAAAGTATTATTTGGCTGTGCAAATTTGAATATACTTTTAATGCCTCAATGAATCGAAAAAAAGTCCAACTAGTCATTTCGTCAATTTGATATCTCATTTTTTTTTCTCGAGCCTATATTGAGAACAAAAATTGACTTTCAAGTAATTATTGCATTTGTGTATTACTTCTAGTAATTCTTTAAAAAAAACTAGCAAACATAACTGCCCGCGTATTACAGTCATGAAGTTATTAATTCATCTCGAACAGTGACACGCTTCATGCCACAACTTGCATTTTTCGACAATATAACGTACGATAAATAGCGTGGAGTAACGAATTAATATATAAATATAAATAATATATATGATGTGTGCGAAATACACATATATCGAGAGTGAAGTCTAGTCAAATGCCTATGAACAAAACCCGAAATCATCTGACGGAAATGGGTTAAATCATAAACAAGTTTAAAAAATCCTAATTCCCGAAGATCTAGTAGGGTCATCGATCTCAGTTCATAGAGAAGTCTTCTAGTCTATAAGATAGTTTTTTTAACATGAGTCAAACATTAAGTCAAAAATATTTAATAATAAATAATGCAAACATTCTTAATAGAATTGCGTACGTACGATTTTTAATAGATAGTTTTCTTGTGTCATTGCTGGTGTGTTATTTCGACTACTACTGCTAAGAGGACGGCGTTACTGTCGTAAGATTTCATCAACATGTATTGTGTGAGATAAATTAGATCTGTATTTTTAAGTAATATATTACTGAACTCATGCACTTGGTATGTATGAGTGACCTCTACAACCTATTTATTTTACGTCTTATCTTCGAATTATCGAATTATATCGAACTATAACTATAACATACCATTATTTATTAATAACCAAATAATTTTGATTGTAACCAAACATAGGTGTAAAACTGAATAATTCATTGAATCAGTAACTTATTTATTTATTTATTTATTTTGTGAGTGCGCTTGCTGATGTGGATTATGTACTTTAGCGGTGTTTTCTTGATGAGTTGGTAATTATAGCGATAATAATATTGTAATTGATCCTGCGTGCAGAATATCAAATGCCGATTAGCAACTTTGACTCACAATCACAAATCGAATATACTGTGGAGAACAAAATATAATAATCCGGATATCCCACAGACCTACATAAAAAGTTATTTGTTAACTTTTACAAATGGTTAATTCAACTAAGAATCAGTTGTCAATTAAATTAAATTGTCAGTTGTCAATTAAATAGTATAAAAACAGCGACCTCTGCCAATAAAACAATGATCACACTAAAAGCAATGTGCGATCGCGAAACACCTTTATTGACCAATACTCCCTTCCACTTTCCATTAGCATTTATAGAGTTGATCTCGGGATCTCTGATGCGCCCGTATCTTCCTACTTCAGGGTGGCTGTATTTGTTCATTGTAGATTTTTTGAACCTTAATATCGCAACAGTACCTATGGCGCGATCTACCAACCAACTGGTGCAGTTTATTACTGATAGATGTCGAGACCGACTAATAAATCCATCTCGACGTTGTCTCTATTTTATCGATCACAGATGAAGTAGAAATGATAGTGAAGAGAACTATTCGGGAATATTCGGTTTACCAATAATTCCTATACTTTGGCCTCTCAACATTTTGCAAGCTGCGCTATGTACATTATGAAATACAACCGCCGCCGTCGTATAAAATATCGGAAAACTGAGCGACATGTCCTAAAAATCATGAGGACTTGTTACAGTACGGAGTTTCGAAAAGAGATATCTACAGAGAAGTAGACACAAATTGAATTGTAGACGCGCTCAGTTTAATTTTATTCAGCAGTATGGAAGAATTTTTCAAAATGCTGGAATATACCTAATTTGCTATGCTGTTGCGGAATTGCTATCATATTTTTTGTGGATTGTGGTCCCTAAATTGTCATAGTGTTAAAAAGATATCTAACAAGTGACATTATGTTGCTATTTATTTAAAATAATTGACGTGTAATTTTTTTATTGAGTTTTATTGATTAAAGTTTTGAGGAAAGTTTTATTGAGTAAATCGTAAACAATATCGCCGTATGCAATCAAATATATAAGAAATGAGTACAGCGATGTTGCACAAGCGTACGACCGCTTACCGACGTTTTCAATATCTAATATACAATCTCATTATTGCATTATAGAGAGACAAAAAAATAATGTTGTTACAGTCAAGGCACGAATTCATTGACGCTCCGTCATTGAGCGCAATATTTGATCGGGCAAAAAATGGATAAAATATATATTTCGGTTGTGAGTATTATGAAGCATTTTTGTGCTATACAGTCATCGCAGTTACGATATAAACGCTTTAGAAATAAGATTTAATCGTATCCTCAAGAGAAAGCGGTTCTGTAGTCGGTGAAAAACGAGACACCACCTGTCCATTTTTGTCGACGACGAATTTCGTAAAGTTCCATTTGATGTCATTGGTTATGAAGCCGCTGCCTTGTGTCTTGAGCCATTTCCATAGGGGATGAGCCCCATCGCCGTTGACGTCGACTTTCTCAAACATGTCGAACTGTACATTGTACTGTTTGACGAAGTTTAAGATTTGCGGCGACGTACCGGGCTCTTGTCCAGCAAATTGGTTCGAGGGGAAAGCGAGAATCTTCAACCCCTTGGATTCACCGTACTTCTCGTAAAGTGCTTCTAGTTGCTTGTAATTATTCTCCGTCAGTCCACAATTGCTTGCGACATTGACGATTATCAGTACGTGTCCTCGATACTTTTCCAGTGAAACATCCTGACCGTTGATGTCTTTGGCGTGAAACTGATAAACTGACGTGGCTTTGCTCCAGTCGGCATCCTGATTGAAGTTTTCGGTGGGAGCGCCGGTCGCGGCTGCGCAATCTTCGGATCCACCGGTTTTGCAGTTATCCGTTGATGAACTTAATGCCACCATAGCGAGAATTATCACTCCAAGACCTGTAACGTTTATTTGCCAATTTTACGGAATAAGAGAATAATGAGGTTCTGCAATAATATGGTACAATGTATCATTCCAAAGGCTACATTCTGCTGAGCCTTTTGTTGGCACAAACGTAAATGTGAGGGTACGCATTCGTTTATTCACCACCATTATCAAACTAACTGTTCCAAACGCCCACAACTTGAAGTTTGAACGCTCATTATCAGTTCGATAACACTGAATTCTATTTACAATTATAATATATCTCAAACAAAAACTGAACATAACGTATTGCAAAGGATGCTCTGTGCATCTTGTTTTTTCAATTATCGATATATTTTGCCATAGAATCAATGAATTTGGAAATACGATTACTTATTCAACTGTAGTTATTATATGCATTTTATTCATAAATAACATTTGTTTTTTTACGAAATCAACCGGTGATATTCAAGGAAGCAAACAACTTATATTATCAGGCAGCAAAATGCGGAAACATGTAAAATCTTTTTTATCAACGGTAGCGCGTGAAAACAACAATCGTGCGTTATAAAGATTTTTGTTTACTTACTCCACATTGTACGAATGAAGAAAATAATATTTGCTCGATGTTATATCTCCGCACGCTTGATTCTCAGATATATCAGAGGCTCTGGAATTCTACGAGTTTATCGTCGTAGAGAACGATGACGACTATTCCAGTTGCAGTAGCGCAGTTTGCAGTTTTCCTTCTCAGAATCGTTACAAACGCCGGACCGGCTACGATGATACTGCTTTTTTGTCAATTTGTTTTTTCAAGTTCGCGTGACAACTAATTCGATTGACCTTGACGAAACTCGATTGCCAATGCGAAGTATGATTCGTAGGAACGTAAACAATGTTGAAGTCGACTGACTGGTTCTCGAATGTTCCAGTCCTGCCAACGAATGAAATAAAAATGCTGCATTATCGGCCGAGGTCCACGTGTTCTCTATCCGATGATATACCCGCTGAGACGTTGAAAATAATTTTTATAAATTTAGAAAACACGTCATTTACAGATATCGAAAATTTATTAGTGTCAACGTATGATTAGTACAAAAAAAAAGTAATTCAAATTGGTTTGTAGTATTTATTTTCTTAAATCCTTGTTAATACAAACGTATACTGTACAAAATATTGATCCACATAGGGTTCTTCGAGTTATAGTTTCACTTAATATTACGAATTTAAATACATAGAATAGAAATTATTCATAGATAACATTCTCATAGTTTGCGAATTATCGAGAAGACATTGGATTAGGTGGTGTCCCGTGTCGAAGGACTTTACATAGCTGCCTAGTGCATTTATAAATACGAAATACTCTGTTTTTTTACTCGAGATTCATCTTAAGCTCCCAATCGTCTTTTTTTCATTTTCTTTGCAATAATCGATAAAAAAAATTCTTCGTAATCGTACAAAAATACGACACGAGGGTATAATATGCGTTTTGTATTTCTGTGCGGTAGAAACTAACGTATTGCACAAGAATCCTATGTACAAACTTTCATACAACATATTCTCAATCTAAAAATCGATAATTAATTTTTTTTTCACGGGTAAACAAATACGTGAAAGTCGGTCTTCCGGTAATCAAAAGTAAACGCCTATAAATTATTCGAGGCTGGCAATCTCGATTTTTTTTGTAATCTCTTCAATTGTGTCGAGTGAAGAGTATCTGCGAAGATAATCTTTCACGGTTTCATCGTGGTTTTGGTATGGAGGCTCACGTCGCAGGCGGGAATTATGGACGGCTTCAATACGCAACGCGTATAATTAACATTATAAATAAATATATGCGATTGAATAAGTTATGCGGTTTCACGCGGTCTCCTTGACATCGGCGTTCACATTGATCGTAGCCATTTCATGATCTGTGCTCTTGTTTCGGCCGTTGGCGATCGGTCCCGCATCTTCACAGGTCTGAAAATGTTCATTAACATTAGCAGCACAAGACAATTACACATAAAAAATTACACAATTTCCAATAAATGAAGATCTTTCATTAGTCAATGTTTTTCATTATAATAGCTGTTTTTGACTTTCCGATTTATAGATTGTAAGACGGACATCGACAAGTTTAACTATATTGGAAATTGCCGCTTTCCTCACAATTAGACAGAGAAATACAATTTTCACGAGTCATAATTTACGGCTTATATCTGATGTATTTTTTTCGCCATCACAACTTTACTGCTCATCTAATTTTAATTGCTACTCTTCGGACGCTCAATATTTCGAAGGGAAACCCATAAGATATCCGAACAAAAAAGATACATCTTTGACAATTAACTTTACAAGCGTCGTGAAGACTGCAAAAAAATGTAATGACAAGAGATAATATAAATTACCCATAGTTTCTTGTTGTATTTCTACCTTGTAGGATGGATTATCGTAAGCAGCCGTCGTCTTCCTCGGTGATATGTCTGCTTTGCTGCTGGATCGTCGTTTCATGAACATCATCAGTAATATAAGAGTCGACAGAATGGCCAGTGACGCAACGATCGCAACGATGATAAGAGGCCCGTAGTAGTCACCTTCGTGAAGAGGTATAGAGGCCAATTTTCCTTAAGACAAAATTTCTACGGTAAGCACAGTCGCATCCAAACGGCGTTTATACGATAATAAAACAACGAAAAGACTACAAAAAATATATTGACTTTGTTTTGCAAGCGAACGATGCTTTTCGGTGTAAGGCTATATTTTTATATATCATGAGACCGATACCTTGTTGAGATACTCCTGCTGGCAGTACGATTCCGGGTTTCGTAACAAAATCCTGTACGTTGCTCTTTTTGGTACGTCCGTTGGTCAGATAAACCTCAATCCACAAACGATATCGGGTTCCCGGCTTAAGATCGCTTATGAGAGTCTTCGCCGGCGAATCTCTTTTCGCAATTTTAAAGGTACTCGTATCTTCTTTGCCGCTGTCACTTTGTAAGATCGCTCGATAAATATTTACATATTTATCCTCCGGATATGGCACCCCGCTCCAGGATACTTCGACTCCGGTTGATTTTATCGTCTTTATTTCGACCTTTACCTCGAATGAGTACGGATCGGGTTCGATGGCAGTGACCACTTGAATCTGTACAACGCAACACCATTATATTCACATTGAAAATTAACAAAAATAGTGTATACTAAAGGACCCAATACCTAATAGTGTATTAGGTAAGTTCTCATTGACAGAACTTACCGTTTTGTCACTGATGAGTTCCGTAGTTTGTCCAGGAAACGGAATAATGGATATTCCAATTTCGTAGTTAGTCGATGGTTTTAGATTTTCGATAACGTAACTCGTAACCGCACGATGAATCAGTGGCGTGGCTGCGTAAACCTTGCCGTCGTGTTCCTTGTAACGCAGCTGCACACCATCGATGAATTGCATCTCGTATTCCGTGAATTTCTTCCACATGACGTTTATCCACGTTGAATTTGTCTCCACGAGTCTCAGCTCAGCGTCCATGGGTATCTGAGGCGGCAGTGTCGGCAATTCCTCGTTGCGGTCGAGCGTGCGAACAATATAGATCTTGCTGCTCGGACTGTTAGCGAGACCTCGAAGATTTACCGTGACCCGCACTTGATAATCCGTCGATGGCTCCAGGCCATCCAATTCGAATTCCAATTGCGGTGTCGCTATCAAATCGTTCGGTGGTATGAATATCTGCGACTTCCACGTTGAAGGATCGACGTTACTACGTGAAGATGTGAAAATTCAATATTTATTGACGCATTAGTCTCCTTTCGTAAAGTGAACAAATTGTTTCATTAAAGTGAAAAATTAACTTACCTCTTGTCGCTTGTGTATCGCAACTCGACGCGAGCCTGAAGTCCAACAAAAATAGGCGGTACCATGAAGACGATACGAATGGTGCTGTCGTCGAGAGCTTCCAAAGCCTTAACGGCAACTTCGTCTTGCGACCCTTGATGTCCTTGAACGACGTTAGAATAACCTGGTATACCACCGACAATGGGAAAACCTGTCGGTACGTTGTGATGATCCATACCTGCGATCAATTATGAAACTCTTAATTTTCTTCGCGTAAATGCGTTTACCAATTGTCTTTTTTTTTATAAACAAAACATTCTATAATAAAAAATTATCGGGACAAGTTCGCAGCGGGCGATCGAACGTATTTCGAGGCAAATCAAATGACTCATTCAACTATATGTGTAATCGATTTCACTTGTTGACGACGGGGGCAGGAGGGAACGAACCTGACTGGTTTGGCGAGGCTTGTGCGACGAACGGATGATTCAAATGAGGCGAACCCGATGAACCGGGCAATCGAATATCGACGCCAGGAGGTATGGGCGGTGGCGAACCCGCGACATCCGCGAAATTATGACCGATTGGAGACTGACCGGGATAATGTTGAAAGGGACCCAGATTAGAATCGTGCTCGCTAATGTGTGCCAACAGTTCCTCGATCTGTTGCGGCGAATTTGGAATTTCCGAAGTATGTACGTGATAAGTGGTCTGTCCGTTTTCGTTCTTCTGGCTTACAATGTGTGGCGGTCTCTGGATTGGTTTATCGTTGTTGTTGTTGTTATTGCCAGGTACGGCAGTTAGCTGACTAAAATAACCCTGTGGATCTTTCTGAATAGCGATTTGTCGATGAATATCGTAGAGTCCCGAATGGCCTTGAGGCGGCGCGTGTTCCAAATGGGTGAGACCGGGATGTTGTTGATTTATCAGACGATAAAGTTCCTCAGGCAAGATTCCCGGTTCGAACGGTATTCTTTGACCGGTTTTGATTTTTCCATTTCCCAATTGACCGGGTTTCGATTTCACGTCGTCGATGTAAGTGTCGGGTGTTGTTGGTTTCTTTTTCGATATCGGGGCGACAACGAAATTCGGATCATGAAAATCGGGACGTGAGTGCAATCCGGGACCTCCGTACGGCGGTCCGGCATCGGAATTCGCGTACTCGTTGACAAAACTTGTCGGTGGAATATTTTCACCATTGCTCGGAACAAAAGCGTACGGACGACCGGGAATGTTCGGTGGGGGTTTCAAAGGAATGAATTGCGGCTGTTCGGATGTGTGACCAGTTTTTTCTAACGGTGGCAACTTGTTGGGATTCATTGGACCGGATGTCATGTTTGGATTTTCCATTGTCTTCGTACGAGTCGGTACGGATGGTAATTTGTTCGGTGGAAATCTATTGGGAGCCAATGGACCAGGGAAAGGATGAGGAGACAGTTGTTGTTGATCCTCATCTTCGTAACTGTATCGCTGATCCGTTGGGGCTTCCTTGTGCGCTTTAACCGGCTCCAATGGCTTCTTCGCGTCCGCTTTAGACTTGGATTTTTCTTTCGGCGTGGTAGTTGATTTTTCCGTGTGCATCGGCAAACGGAACACCTGTTCGAGGCTCGGCTGAGTCGGCTTGTAATCGGGATTGTAAGGACCGTTATAGGGTATCGTTGGATGACCGGGATCCATGGGATAATGTAACAATCCGTTGCTAGGAATTTGTTCGGAATTATAATGATTCGGTAGGGTTGAAGTGACGTTGGTTGATTCAAGGCTACTGTGCTCGACTATTACCGACTCGTTATTCGCTCTTTCGGTATTCTCGCTGACCTTATGGTCTGCGGATAAGGGGCCGGGGTACGCGGGCGTCACGTCCATTCCTGCAACGATATTAAAGTCCATTGTCATGATGATGATTGTCCGTTTAGCATCAGTCTCGCATTGTCCAATTGTCCATGCATGTGTGTCTATGTGACTGTATATTTACAACAGAGGGGGAAAAGAACAAACATTTTCTCGCATATTAAGGTACTCCGAACGCGAAGGAACGTCTTTAGTCGACATCGAAGAGGTGCACAAAGTAAAGCTAAAAATTCTTTCCTTTTTGATGGCCCATCCGAAGATGTTTAACGCTATCTAAAATCTCTTCTCAAATCATTCGCAAGGAGTTGTACATTTTTCTGATGTCATGCTTAGTCCTTTAACTTTAGTGATGATGACGAATTAATGAATTTTCAGCATCTGTTCGGATTACCTTAAAAAAATTGAATCATCTAACACCGTGGCATGCATCCAGCCGTAATCGTCTTAACTTTGAAAACTAACATAACATCTGTTCGTAATTGAATATAGTATGATAAGAATCCAAGTCAGAGGCTGACTTATCGTTAATATGTTCCAACGGCGACATGTATGAGGAAGAAAACGTGCAGGGATCGCGCAAAGTCGACAATTACCAGTCAGGTCCGCGTATCATACGTAGAAGACGCGAACAAACTCTCATTATCATTGACGATTAATGTTAGGTATTTTCATTAAATTAGATAAACCTCCAACCAAACGTAATTGAAATATCTTGCGAACTACCAGTAGACTCTCATTAACGTTCGTCGAATGCATTTCTTGCGGAACTTTTATACCAATTAGAAAAAAAAGGATCCATCGAGGAGATTGGTAAGAAGCTTAATTACGAGTTAATTCCCATGCGGGCGAAATGTGTTAAAAACAAAATTAATTCATCCAAGGAAAATCATAATTATTTGACGTCGCCTCTCCCATTAAACAGAAAAATAAATGTGTTTAGCTCGGTATTCGATTAAAATTGTTCGAATTGAAAGGAAATAGGCTATTTCTTTCGCAAAATTATTCCGGAAATGCGATGTACTAGACGGCAAATGGTAGTTGAAACTTACCGACTGCCGGATGCGTTGCGGAATGATCGCAGACCCACTGCATACAGCAATCGTCACCTGGCAGATGCGCCAGGATTGCTTGATTCGAGGGACACTGCAAATTCGGCGGTGGCAAAGCAGTGACCGGAGGACAGGCAGCTTGACACGATACATTGCCCATCTCGCAGTAGCATCTCTTCTCGCAACCGGTTACGTTTATAGGCAACTCGCTCCAGTTATCGTAATTCATACCGTCGTGAAGACAAGATCCGTTGTTTCTGCAACGCACCTCCTGCGAGAATTTTGAAATTTCATTTTTGATTCATTTTTTTTTTTTTTTTTCGTGACATAATTTAACTTTGAAATATCGAAGGATATTACCGATGGACAACATTGCGGAGCCTTCGGAACGAAGTTTGCCGGTACCGTTTCCCAATCGAGACAATGAGGATCGAGAACGTCGAGACCAAAGTCCGTTGGACACTCAATGGTAACGCACTCGGTCTTCGCACCCTCGCCGCACACGCAAAACGAGATACACTCGTCGTACCATTCAGCACCAATCTTATACAACTTTCCACGATGGCTGCACGAACCCTTGTCGACTTTTTCCGTTATGTTAGTTTTTATCACCTCCGCCGGAAGGAATATTTGCAGTGCCGGTCCCGTACGACCTCCTTCGGTCACTCGCACAAAGTAACTGCGCGCCGGTTCCAAGTTCGTTATTATGCCATCTGATATACAAAAGAAAAACAAAGATTTCGTTTAAATTCTGTCGACTATACCACCTTAAGTTTCACTTGCTAAGGTTTAACTCACTTTTGTCCGGTTTTTGCTGTCTCCATACGTGATTATTCTCCGATATTTCAACGACAACGTCACCCGTCAATTCCGCCGACATTTTCAACTTTATCGCCGTCGAATTGAGAACCTTTACGTTCGTTAAGTTTACCGATAGATCTCCCGAGTTCTCGGCTTTGATTTCGTGATCACCGAGAGTTACGTCGCAAAGCGTAATCGTACAGCACGAATCGCTGCAATATTAACGTTACACACGTCAGTTATACTTTTCTATCTTTATTATCATTATTACTATCATTATTGTTGTCGTTCGAGTGAAAAAAATGTATTGAAATATTTGTTTACCGTGGATCAGTCAGAGCGACGCAACGATCGTGCTGATTGACACCGGAGGCCGTCTCGTTCGGTGGACATCTCGGCTGACATTTCAGAGTACCCGCAGCTTCGCATACGCAAACCTTCGAACATCCGTCTTCCACCCGTTGCCCTCGCGACAGAGTCTTGTTTCCGAATACACAAGTTTCTTCGGGTTCGGGAGCTGCCAAAGAAAAAATATTAAATGATAATTTACGAAATATCGACACAATTTAATTGTTTGTCATCTATTTTGGATATTCGTACGATATACGGATTCCATTATACTGTATTTTTGGTTTTTTCGATATTTTGTCTATCGGCAGTGATAGCGACTTTTATTCCATCAATAACATTTTTCGATAGTTTTTTTTTCCCTATAATAGAATCGGTTATTACCTGAGTCAGCGCAAGTCAAAAGAGCGCAGCATCCATCGTCGCCGATTGCTTCTTCGCGGCAATAGGGATCCTTATTTCTTCCCGACCGAAACGTCGGTTTATCGCATACAGGTTTGCAATTGTCAATTTTTCCTCCTTCGGAACAGACACACGTCTCATCGCAACCTCTAACGATTTTTTCGCCGTTCTCGTAAGTCTTGTTGCCGTCGACGCATTTCATCGAGATGGTCGGTAGCAGCGTTGGAGAAACACCGATATTCGTTTCATTTCTCATTGCCACATATTCCCCACCTATTCAAGAAAATAACGTCAAATTATTAATATCGATATATGAACGCGCGATTATAGTTGTGAAAAAAAAAAAAGTGCAATAACCGGTTGTTGCTATAACGCGGAATAATTACCTTCGACTTCCTTGTCCTCGTCGTCCATACTAACGTCGCTGAGATCCGTTAGATTGGCGTGTAAGGAATTCGTTGGCTCCGGTGCCGATATATTCAACGCTCGGCCTCTCGACATTACCGCAGATTCGTCGCTCTCCTCAGTCTCGTTGTTCATCGTTGTATTTTCTCTTACTTCAACGGGCTCACCGCGAAAGAGCAAAGGAACGCTCGGTCCTACCGTTGCGTTACGAATTTCTGGAATTTTCACGATAACCGACATAGGCGTTGTGAAAGATTCCGTGAAACTCGATCTCGTCGTTTCGCTCGATTTCTCGTCGTCCTTTACTTTTTGATACTTCGTATCCAATTTTGCTTTGAATTCGGTAACGGGTTTTTTCTTTGCATCGGTTGTCATCTTCGAATCCGAATCTTTTCCCAAAAGTTCCAGTTTTGCAGGTTCATTTGTAGTATCGTCGTGATTTATCGTAAAATTCGACGACTCCATTGCCGCCTTTTGAGCCGCAGCTTCCATCTCCAAGGACACGACGCCCGGCACATCGTCTTGTTCTTCTAAAAAAATAAGAAAACAATGCACGACGCACATTAATATATTAATATTCATTTAAACTTGTAGGATTAACAACTAATTCAAGGAAACGGAAAACAAAATAGAACGGAAACGCCACTTGTTTTATTCATTCGCTTTTTAGATATGATACTAACGCGGGTTGCCAAAAAAAACCGCAGTTGTTGATGCGACCTAAATTAAACGCTTGAAAAAAAAGATACGGAGGGTGTTCGCGCGTGCGTGTATACGAATTTCCGGTAGATTAGAACGTATCGCAGTTCCGTTACGTTGAGCAGAAATGCGATTAACACTTAGGCAAAGGTTATAGGGTTACGAAACTTTGGAAGTAAAGACAAGAAGCTAGAAGCATATAACACAATGTTGATATGCAAAATAAACGATGTCAGAAAGCAGAAGTCTGTTTTGAATTTCCCTGAACCGTTCAAACGTGAAAATTGGCATATGGTAATGTTATTTCGATTGAAAAAAAAAAAAAAAAGTTACGAATCGCGTACACAGATCTGCAGTCCGCGTTGCGGATAAGAATCTATCTATTTTCATATAGAGACTTTTGCAACACAAAATAACGTATCATCGTTGATTGTATCAGAGAATGCAAGTTTCGGTTATAGAATGTTGAGTAACGTGCGAAGAGCGAAACGATGTAAGGCGAAAAATATCCGAGGCTATCGTTGGATTATAATAGGCGACGATAATAGGACGCAAGGAGGATCTTCGCTCGGGTTAACCGGGGGCTTCTGTAGCTACCGGAAGTTTGTTCCACGGTCACGTGTGAGATGACGCAAGCTCTCTCAACGTGACTCGAAACCCCGAACGAAAAGAGAGTACATAGTTCGGCTCGCATTTCTTTGCATTCAACGTTGAGAGACACACGCGGTTCGCCGGAGGCGAAGAACGCTGTTGCCGCTTTCCTCTCCTTCGACTCTTTTATTAACGCGTGCAACGAGTCGCATGCCTACTAACGTATATACTTGTTGAAAACTACAGTATCGTTGTCTCTCCGTTTGCCGGAGGCTCACGCGGTTATAAAAATTGTCAACGATGAAATGTCAAAAACTTCGCACTCGAAGAATTTTGTAACACAAAACGTATTGGTCTTTTAGATCAATAAATTCCATTGCGAATAACGATGAAGGCGATGTGACATCAATTCCGTACCGTTCGTAACTTGTAATTCATTTTTTTATCCACAAGAATAAACGATTTCCGGTGTGAAACTAATTTTCATATGAACCGGATATCCATTTAGCCTCGCGTAAGAATTTGTTATTGACTTTAAATGATCAACATAGTAAAAAAAAGGCCATTA
This sequence comes from Cryptus armator, assembly GCA_963971235.1. NCBI lineage: Eukaryota > Metazoa > Arthropoda > Insecta > Hymenoptera > Ichneumonidae > Cryptus > Cryptus armator. Next base: position 23,845,480 of record OZ020234.1, on the reverse strand, counting down.
CTTAGGTTTCTTACCGACTACAGTGTTTCACATTCGCTTAACAAAAAAAAGTTATGAAAAACACAGTGTAAACAGCCGTACGACCCAAAGACATAGATATCCGGTTTACAAGCAAAATTGTCACAGAAAAAATACAGAAGTAAATAGCTTCGCTCGCTGGGGCCGGAAAGTGGAATCGCGCGAATGGATCGCGGTGTCCCAGTTTCTCAGCTTGCCAATCGCCGTGTTCCTACCATACTTTACAATAAATAATTTTATTTCAAACGTTACGTTTGACCGATCGACAGGACAGTCACACGTATACAGCGACTATGCAAGCGCACAGTGGTGGAACGATTCTCGTAGCTTTAGCTATGCTTCCCAACGCACGAACGCAACTAAGTAACCACACTGCGAAACGCACGAGTACTTCAAACATTCTCTCCGCATCCAAGACACATGCAGCTGAACGTTTTCTACTTAACGTATTTTATGCTTTGCGCGCTGCACACTGTCAACGATCAATCAACTGCGAATATAGAAAAAAAAGGTTCACAATTCATTTTTTTTCGCCATTTTACTTTTCGCGTACTAACATTTCCATATAGAAAGTCTATTGTAGTTTAGATATTACTGTTCGTTTATAATTTTTACATACATTTTTTTCGCGACAATTTGATGTTCGGTCGCTCACGAGGACAGTTCGATAAGTTCCCTAAACTTCCATCGTATCTGTATCGTAGTTTGTATATAACTCATTTTTTAACAATTCGAGAAAAGTCTTTTCTGAATAGTCTGCAGACGGGAAAAAAAGCGTGGCACACTCTGTCCGGCACTCTTCTCCATAGGAAATAAAATCGTAGTCGGTTCGATATATGAAACTGGACCGGCATAGGGAAAGCGGAATGGCCGGGTGATACTTGTAGAGTTGAAGTGGTTTGTTGGAATTCCCAATGCGATCGAACTCTGCCGGGATACAGTGAACGGCGCAGCTGAGACGATCCGAGAATTGACGCGAGTGTTGTCGGAACAAGTTAAAGAAATATATTCAGTTCCCTATAGATTGGCCAGATGCATTGAGCTCCGGGCGAACTAATACCACTCAGACGTGTAGATGCGAATAAATAAACATGAGGTTATATACATATTTATAAAGCGCATACACTCATCGCGTAAAAGTATTAGACGGACAGATAACGAAGGTATCTTATTTTTATAGTATAGATATACGGCGAGTTGCGGGCCGAGCTGCAGCTACAAATCTCGATCGCGCTTTTCATGACCAATTATCTCGAACTAAATGTAAGTATAACGTGTTCACTGCAACACTCCATTGTTCTGTAAATCTTGGGCAGGAAATCCCTCAACCTAACGAATGTTAACTTGTTTATTTGACTATAATGAGACGGTGAGACTCCTCGCATACGTTTCGAAAAACAACAGATTGGCGACTATGGGAATTCGAAAACTCGAAACTCTGTGAAATTCTTTCATTTCTTTGAACTACTTTTGGAATTACTGATAACAGAAATTCTTTATTACACTCGACTGAACTATATACGTCATCTATATAAAATACGAACGACATATTGCGTGAAAATAGGTCTCTTTAAATTGTAATAAGAACAATCGTTCTGTCATAATTTTTCCATACTTGTTATTGCATGTAACGCTTCGTAAAAGGGTAATAACCGCACTTCCCGCGAGGTCGGTTAATCCACACGTTGCGGGACTAAAACGTGAATCCGCATCATTTGCTGACGCGAGTATAGTGCGTGTAACAAGTAACGGAAGTTAAATACGCTCAACGACGAGACATCCTTGATGCGCAACATCTGTTAACCGCTATATCTTCTTTTCATATTAATCTATGCCAGGAAAGCGGCACGTTACAAATTTGTTCCTAATTCCAATACGGCACACTGGAAATAAATGGCACTACTTTGCTCTGCGTATTAACAATCTGTTCCAATTCCGCAATAACGGCAAGAATCTCGAAAATAACTGATAAAATTTCTCTCACGTTAAAACCGTAACGAACACTAGAAGTAATGCTTTTACCAATTCTAAATAATCGTCACGATAATCCTTCCAATTTTATAAGCAATGGAAAAATTATTTATTCTGTATGAGGGCATCTATCATAAGGCATTGGTTTTTTTATTTTTTTTATTGGTATATTCTTCCCTAATATCAAAACATTATAGCATTGCGACAGGATTGCCAGGATATACAGTCATTTGCATTGACTTGAAAAGATAACGGGAACGCGGAGTGACATCGAAATTCCAATGTAATGTTTAGCAGCGTTTCGCGGGCGTTTTGTTGTCACCGCATGTCGAGCAGCGTCGTTATACCTTACCGAGCTTCGATCCGCAAGTACCGAACGAATTACCGTAGTAGATATAGATATACCCGTCGATTGTCCTCCAACACGATGGAAACGATGAAGGGGTCTTCCACAAACGCTGCGAACCGCGAACATTGCGCCGAGAGGTTCCTTACCTCGTTCGTTTCACGATCGGCGCTACCGCACACCACTCCTATGCAGCTGCACAATGATTATTATCTCCCTGAGAGGGACAACAACTCGTTCGTTGGTGCAGTGTTCGACGATATCCCGTAATCGCCTCAGCACTATCATTTGTCTCTTCGGATGAATACATAAAGTGTACAGACTTAACATTTCTTCATTGCCATGTATAGGATGAAAGATGAGTCAATCGGGTCACCCGGTTGAAAATCCATTGGATCGAGAGAAACGCGTTATTCGGAGTGGCGGCAAATACAGTCACAAAAATGTACCTAACTGTTCATAACTATCGTCATGCTAAAGAACATACTAATGGCCACGAAAAATCGCATTTTGCACATGAAGATAATCTTTTTGAGATACCATAAGTATAAAGGACATCAGTTTGATTATTTTTTGCTAAAACGGACGATACAGAAATATTATTTTGTGGAATAATTTAAACCGGGAAAATAAGTCGATGCTTTCCTGTTCTACGCATCTCCGTAAACTCAAGAGAACCGAGCGATCTGTTCACCTTTCTCGATCGAGTATTCGAAGGACGATCGGACTCCCATACATAGAACGCGACACACTTGTGTCGCGTGTATCTCTGATAATAATAATGATAATATCAATAATAATACTATAATACTCTCATGACTTGACGCATGCAATCGTATAATATAAACGTACTGTAGTTTATATACTTATATACTCTACAGACGCGATAGTTGAGAGTATTATCATCGTAACATTCGCTATACATTGAATACGTAATAGAATCGTATAGGCCGCTTAGAAATTAATATCATCGACGTCCTGCCGCGCCGCGCTTTTAGCGCCTCCGCTAAAAAAATTCGATTTTTTAATTATTTTTATTTGATATAAAACACCAACGCAATATAACACTTCTCTTCGCTAATATTTATTTCCCCTTTATGGCTGTGTCTTCGATTCTCCGTCGGCCCATCTCTCTCCGCTCGTTCATAATTTATATCTCAGTTAAACCGCAAAGTGATGGACTTCACAAATGATATTCAGTAACACACTTTTAGTCGTGAGTATTATTATCCTCGCTGTGAATTCTATGTACCCATTATTGTGTTTCGGAATAAGAAAAAAAAAAGAGTTCAGCCTCTACGAGAGTTACTGAATAACAGTTGCATCGTAACGCAGTTGCAACGTAACGCGATTGCGGATCTGAGAGATACGCAAGATTTCGAAATTGGTTTCAATTCAGCGGCAATGGTAATGGTAACCATTCGCGTCAATGAATCTCACGACGTGTGGCGTTGTCGTTTACGTAAAAGTCGTGAGTTCCAGAAAGAGGCGCGAAGACGAAAGAGCAAAAGGAGTTTGCGTTAGTAAAGTAACAGCTCGTCTCTCTATAATAGTACACGGTAATCGTTATAATAGTGTACTTTATAAAATATATGTACACATACATGAACTCTTTAGCAGTAAGCGCATCCAGTATCGTTATTAAAACTTCTTTACACGTGTACAACGATCGTTACCACAACGAATTAGCGAAGCGTACAAAGTTCCGAATGAAATGACCATCATGAATGATTGTTGTATACTGTACAATTAATAGCAAAACAGCTCAATTTTTAACGGCGCAATTACATTGAATTACAGCAAAAGTAGATCAAACTTAATATCCTCTTAACATACCTATATAATGTAGATAATGATGATACTGTAGTTAACGGAGATAGTATCGACAGCGGTTCTACGTGGCTTGTTAGTTCCTCAGCTAATAATCAACGCGAATGCAGAATTCTCACGCTGGCTAATGAATTACGGTGAAGATATGTTACAAGCGACAGAAAATCGCGAATCCGGTATGTGAATTTTCATCCAACGTGTATCGAAATATCCGCCACATTGACGAATGTATCTGTGTGTTTCCGTGAGCTCCGCAGTGTAATCTGCAGTGCGCGCATTGTTTCGTGTTAATTATGTCCTCCATTATTCGCGCCAACGTCGAAGTTGTGTATTATAGTTCGTTGGCTGACAGATAAAGATGAAGAAAAAAATAAGAACGAGACCCGCAACGACGTCGCAATTGTCGCTGCGCGTGTTGCTGCTTTAGCAACGGATCGCCCCGCTTTGGAGATCCCGCGAGAGAGGAAGCGTGAAAAAGAACGGTTTCGTGGTATCGCGTGGAGGGAACGTCTTCGTGCTCGAGTTCCTCCACAGGCAGTGAAACGAGGCGCGACTGGGCGACGAAGAATCGGAGAGAAATTTTACCGAAATCCTTTCACGTTCATCCGGGTGAAATGCAACGACCTTACGAGAGGAATTCCTGTAAAATTCGTGAGAGAAAAAAAAAGATATTTTGTAATTTCTACGAAAACATCGCTGCAATACATTCGCATGCGATGGTCGTCATTTATCATCGTTACCAGTTGAATTTAACGTACAAAACTCATAATGACTCTCTTCATTAATATCAATGGAAAAAAAAATCTTCGGCAACACCCAAGAAAATACCGTAAGCTGCACAGTTGCGAAATATGTAGTACACGAGGTCAGTCTTTATTTGAGTTTCACGTAAAGTCCCGTTTCAAATCACTTGGCTGAATCGAAATTAAAGTTTCGACTAATTGTTGGATCCTACTGCCGCGGTTTGTCGCGAGCTAATATGAAATCTTATAGAAAATTTGAAATAGAGGAATTACATCCGATGTTAGCCAATTAAAATAATGAAAAATTAGTAGAGAAACGAATAATTGTTAGAAACAAAAAAAAATGTTCATTCGAAAGTTTACCGCGCAACACTTTCGACGATGAAAAGATGAAGAATCATTGTTGTTATTATTATTCGAATGAATGTACGAGGAATGCCTACAATGGAGACACGAGCCGATGATACGTCACGGCCTTAGTCACTTGACCATGCGGTGCGATCAAAAACGAAACGAAGCGAAACTTTCTTTCCTCGCTAAACCCGTATGGTGAAACGACGAATGCTCGACACAGTGTCCGCCGGCTCTTCGCTGTATCGTCGCCTCCGCTCGGAACAACTCTCTGAATCATAATTATTCAGGGTCAGCCATAAATATTGGGCGTGACGCGAAGAGGTTCCGGCTTGTCGATTATGCTTTCCATCGATTTTCGTCATTTTATCTCGATCGTCATTTAATCGATTATTTCACTCGTACCATCAATTTCAATATTTTACGGAATTGTATTCGCGTAGCAGTTGAATAGTCGAAGGAAGAAACGCATTCTCGTCGAATAGCTTGAGCGTCAATCGCGCACGTCGTTGGTACCGACAGCAACCGGCGTCGCTGCCAGGTCGAAATACCACGGGAACCCGGTTAGTGCCCTGCAGACTCGATTTCCCCTGTGGAATCCTCCGTGCGCCATACGCGCGAGAGCTCGGCGCTCACACAACAACCGACGACGACTAACTTTCCAGCTATAACAGAGGCCCCACTAGCGACGGCGGTCTCTACCAAAGTCGTAAAACCCATGAGCTCACAGGGATTCACAGATTCTATAGCATTCCGGAATCTGATGCGTAACATATTTTAGTTATTTTTTGTCAAGACATATCGTAATTATCGTAATAACGTCCGTAGACCTTTTTACATTCTTTACGAGTTCCGGTGAGGAGAGTGTTTGTTGACAATATTCGTGCGAAAGTATTAAAATACGGGAATTCATGTTGTTAGTATCATTAACTTCATTGATTCTACAATGACGATAAGCACGATAATTTTACAGTTGCTTCATTGTCCTAAGTCCAAATAATTGCTTTTGGAGTAAATATTCATATTCATAAATAAATGACTATGTTGTTATTTCAAAAATTTAAATGATAACATTCATTTTTTCATGTACTTATTATATCACATCTTCATTTATACTTTTGTTTTTATAAATGAGCACTGATTTTTAAATTTTCTTTGACTTTTTCAATATTACGAAGAATTTTGCAATATTATGTTTTTATTCGTCATAAAAACATGTTTCTCAAGGTCACGCGCCATTCGATATAGAAATAAATAATAAATTAACATGTAAGTATAGCAGATGGACATTATCGCGTGATGATGAAGCAAAGCAGGTTGAAGAACTCGGCAGTGAAAGAGGTGAGGAGCCGCGCGAGACGAGACGAGACGAGCGATTCGAACGCGTGAGAGGGCATAATGAGGCGCGAGAAGATGAAAACAAGGAGAAGGGAGGCTTCTCGCCGCGCACGGCATGCAAAGAAGACGACGAGGTATAAAAGAACTGTCGGAACGATACAAGCGTTTCTCAAATATACCGCAACGATTACGAAGGCAACAAAAGATCACGCAAAACTCGACGGTATCTTCGAGTCTCGCCTCGACAGTATTTTCTTTCACCGCGGTTATCACCACCACTGGCAGAAATAATCAATTTGTTTCAATCAAAATAACATTTGATTACCCTATGACAATCCTATAAACAAGCGCGTGCATTGCATTTATTTAAATTAAAAACAAATGTTTCCCATGAAGTCGGAGCGAAATTTCATTCACAATCAGATCGTACGAATGGGCATTACAGTTGAGAGAACATGACCACTCGCATGCTGTATTTTCTAGACGCATCCCGACAAAACAAGAAATGTCAAAGCTGAACTGCAGATCACTGTAGTCAGCACAAGTGAATTCAGAAATTGGCGGGTTAACTTCTACATTCGATAACGTAAAATCGAAGATGATTCAAAGAACTCACTAGTAACAGACGGTATCAGCAACGACGACACGGTGGAAGATTCACCAGAACTATTTTTGGTCGGTGTTACCGTCGTCGTTCCTAAGGATCCACCGAGAGGATGTTGAAGATCCACGCCCGACGCGAACGCGACCCAACCGAGGAGCCACAGTCCCGCCACGACGCGACCAACGGAGCATCTTTCCGCGACGCTCATCCTACCGCATTCTTCTTCTTGACACCGCAATCACACACTCGTGCACTCAAAACTAATTGCGCACACCACGCGGCACTTGTGTATCCCTCGAACTGCTGCTGTTGCAATGAAACCAACACTCAAAAATTCACGGCACTCACTGAAAACAATAGCCGTTAGAGTTACCGAGTTGTGTTGTTACGCATCTAATCACGTTACTTTCGAAAAAAAAAAAATCTCTGTTTCCACGGTAATAATATAGTTACAACTCACTTTGTCTTTACGCGCTCGACATTTTTCCAAAAAACATTTAATTTATTTCTTTTATAACATACAAAATTCGTATGATAATTTTAAAGGAGAAAGAAAGGTGAAAATAACGGTCGACACTTCCGGCACTGAAAACCGGGGGATTGGTATGGGAATGACGTCACTGGGTCACAACTGAGCTCGAGGACCGTTTTAAGCAGAATCGAGGCGCGAGAGGTATCCAAGCTGGAAGAGCCCGAGCCTCGTTTCCCTCCTATTCGAACAGTCCGAGGTGAAGTGCCGGAGAGGTATTACAAAGCGGGACTTTGCACGCTCGCTATGTCGTACCTGTGGCCGACCTGGTGGAGGAGAGCTTAGCTGCTAGCTTGATCGGCGAGGCTTCCCAAGCAAGCGAACCAGCCTTCCTGTGCCTTTCGAGAGTTCCTCCTCCTCCTTCCTATCCCGTCGTATCTCCCTCTGCGCGCCTCGCTTCTCCTCGGCTCGACCGAGCGGTGACCACGGGCTCACGAGAGAGCCTCTCAGCATCAGAGAACCGAACAGAAATTCTCTTTCCTTCGGCTCTTTTCCTTTCCCCGTCTTTCTCACTCCGTCTCGGTCTTGTAACCCATGTCCTCTCCTTTACTCAGACTCCGCGAATGCCCTACAGGATCTGCCAAAATTCGTCTTCGTTTCCTCCATTAACCATATATCCTTCCCTTTGAAATATATGCTTTGACAAATTGAACAGTCGAATTATTATATATTCTATGGTGTTTCGTCGCGCAACGATTTATAATAGCAATAAAAGATATGAGACATTTTATGAAAAAAAAAAAAAAAAAAAATGATGGGGATACTTTGAAACGATATATTTTGATACGACCTGTACAAACATCTTGGCTTCTCGATACACGCTCACCTCGAGCCTCTCCATAGTTCTCTGCGTCTACCTCTTCACCTTTCCTTTCCTCACCGCGCTTCCCTTCCCCGATCCCATTTCTGCTCGTACGTAGGTTGTTACGTGTACCTGCCTGTCTCCCGTCCGTGTATTGGTAACAACATGCTACAGGTCCTTTCTTACGGAAGGGAGACACGCTTGTGGCATCAACATGGGGCATAGATGGGGAGACTCATCTCTTTTCTAGTAGTAGTAGTTTCATTCCACGGTATTAGCTTTCTTGGCTTTTTATTCATGTTTTGTTCTCTCTATACACGTCGCCCCTCGTATCGCACATCCGCCAATAAGATACGCAAATAGATTTGTATAAATGTTCCTACTCATTGAGTCTCACATTTCTATTAATCCGCTCGTTAATCGGTACTTTTAATTCTCGGCTCTCGATCGTTCCTTCAATATCCTCGCAAAATCATTGGCATTTTGCACATTATCGACTAAGCCGCGTCTTGAACGTCTCTGCGACTTGTTGATTAAATTCTGCCGCTACCAAGCGCCTTTCTATATCTGTTACTATATACATCATTGTCTTCAGTAATTTCTTGCATAATAACTCGTCTATTTTCTAAAAGTATTTGTTTCGCTCGACAGAATAATTCGCTCAGTACACCATGAACGATAACGAAAGATGTTAATTAATCCTTTATTTATCCGAACTCTTGGAGAATCAATCATTCGCAACGGATATTTTACCTTTTCCTTTTAGCGTGAAAATATTTTACAATTTACAAAATTTTCGATGATTAACAGGTATCGCTCGGTGAAAGCGATACAGATTCTGTAATACTTGTTCTTCCGCTATTGCAATCAGCTCTTACTGGTATCCGACATGTTTTTCATGTTTTTCTTGTACATTTTCAACAGCTGAGAGTGAAAAAATGATTAAGCTTCTTGACGGAGTAAAGACTTCAGTAATATATAAGCGGCAATCACCTCATTATAATCAAACGATATCGCTGTAAGAGTAATGTAAAAAAGGCCGATTGTAGATCGGTTGGCCATTTGATCGCAGAAGCGAATATTGATTTGTAGTAATTAAAATTCGGTCAATGAACAGGTCTGTTGAACTATTCCAAAACATTCGAGTACTGTAGAATTCTCTAGAATATGAAGAATGAGTGCTCAAAGTTTTGGTTGTATGGTTTTTAACCTAAATATCGGTATTATACAATTGCACTCAAGTTGTTAAACTATCGACGAAGAAAAAGAAGAGTACTCCCTCGAAGCAACAAAATTACTGGACTGAGTCGATTAGAAATTTTCTCACATTTCATCTGCCGTCTTAGACGGTGAAAGAAGAAAACAAAAGAAGTACAATCGATATTGAAGTGTTCGTGAAGGGTGTACAAAGGTCAGAAATGAATTATACACAATAAATTAAGATATTTGTTTTTATTAACACAACTGATAGAGAAATAACGAGATTAAGCAGAACGAATTTTGATGTCGGAACAAGTTCTGAAAGTTTCTTGATTGCCGCAGCTCAGAGATTCAGTACCATCGTCGCAGAATCCCGCGCTGTTGGCAACTCGGTAATGCCATCTGAGAGAACAATGTTCGCAAGTGACTCCGGACGGAAGAACGAGCGGAATCTTGAAGAAACCGCTATTGCCGGTTTTAAGCTCATAGCGTAAAGCGCCATTGGCAAGTTTCACTGGGTACTTGGCAAAGCACTCATCACTCTCGACATCTCTGGGACCATTCAATGGGCAAAGCGCGAACTCGAAATATCCCCAGTGGTTTGTAGTCAACTCAACTTCGGCTACGAATTGTTGTCCAGCAGTGTAACTGTATATAAAAAAAAATCATATTTTTCAGTTACATTAATTATCAATGCATACGATTTTCATTGACAAACAAAAAAAAAACGTCCCGCCAATTAGTTATAAGCTATCAATATACAGATAAATCGATTGGCAAACTTACGTCTTGACGATAGTACCAGTTCCGAATTTTCCACCATTTTCGTTGTCCCTGGGCTGCGATTGGGAATAGTTATCACCGCACACTCCGCATTTTCCTTTGTTGGTTTCAAAGTGCGCCTGTATAAACCGAAAATAAATTGTTTAACATTTTTCAAAATTGTTGAATTCATTGTCCCGAAAGTAGTAAGTAACACCATTACAATCATAAAGGTTCCGTTTCCAAGAAAGCATAACAAACGATAATCACAAAACGCAAATAATCATGAATTTCGAGCCATTCTAATAGTCAATAACTTACCGTGTAACCGCCGCAGTAGTTGCCATCGTCGTCGTAGTTTGGTGGAGTATGGAAACCCTTTCTGAAGGCACTTCCTCTGTTCACCGGTTCCATCAACCTTCCGTGGCCATCGATCCCCGAAAGGCTGACTACCACGAGAGCGGCGACGATACAAAATTTAGCGCAATACATGATTCTTCCGCCGAAACTACTAAAGAACGAGAACCGCGAACGACTTTATCTATGATTCGAATGAATTTGCTTCCAGATGGCTTTTTATATACCACCGCCGAAAAATGCGAGAAATGATTAACGTGTGGATCGATCGGATTAATGGGGGGTCGTAGGAAATGAATAATGGTACCTTATCTTGAATATGTGTATTCTTCTGCGCGACTGACTCGACAACAACTGTTCATACACTGTAAGATTTGATGCCATTCGTTAAATTTTTCCACATTGATACATTTTTTTCCACATATACTTATTCGCCGTGTCAACCGCAATGTTTACGTGAAGTGTTCTGTTGTATGGTTTACGAATAAATTAATCAATAGTATCTATAGGCAGTCCATTAATTCAATAAACGATTCTAAGGAAGTATAAGAATTTAAAAAATGTTAGAATTTTATGGCTTTCGAAAACGCACGAACCGTCCTACGTATCGCACGGTTTCGAAAAAACGATGTACTGTATTTCACACTCAATCACCGGTTAGTGCCCACTTACCTCGTGGAATATAAAAATCGAAGCTAAATTTTTCTATCGCGAAGACAGAGATAATACAGCCATTAACAGTCAGACATACAACACGTTTTTGCAAAGCGACGCTCGGCTTTGAAAATGCACTAACTAAATTCATTCTATTAATGATAATCATAAATTCCTTCCATAACAATTGGAACCGTACTTACCGAATGAGATGACAAAGCTGCGGAATTTCCGGCGAATAAATTGACGTATCTACGACGACTTTTATTTCGAGACAAGCAGCTAATTTGCTACCTCTTCGTAGTGCGTTCTTCTCCGCATATCCTATTTTTTTTAGTCAAAATGCGTTAATGTAATTATTTACACATTACGAAAAAGTCTCCAATCTAGTCTGGAGAACTTTCTTTTTTAGGAAGTTTTTTATTCCCCTTTCCCAACTGCACCGGAGATTTCTTGCTAATTTGTAAAATTATTTTTAACTTTTTGCAGATTAACTATAGAAAGCAAAATGGTTAAGTACAGTACAAGTCCCGTATTCTTAACTCGACGGGCCGGACACGCTCCCGTTTCTGCATTTCCCCTATCGTCCCTACTCCCGGTCAGTTACTGCGAGTAGAGGTATCGAGGAGCATACGCGTCGGCACAGCACCGCTTGGAATGGGGCGAACGGACTCAGGGGAACGGATGCAGTTAGGAGAAATCGTTGCCATGGTTTCGAGTTGAAATAAGGGAGCGGTTGAGTTAAGAGGAGTTAAGAATACGGGGCTTGTACTGTATGTTGCTTTCTATTTGTATTTTATGTGTTCAAAATGTTCTGAAAAGTATGTGAAAATGCTATTAGATGATGATAAAATGATCGTTCTTGAGGTTTATCAATAATCCTGAATTATTGATAATTGAGATGATTTTTTATTGATACAATGTATAAAAAAATAACAATACTAAGCACGAATAATTTTGATATCGGAACAGGTCCTAAAAGTTTCGCGCGGGCCACAGGTCAGACTTTCAGGTCCAGTGCCGTCGCAGGCTTCCGTACTGCTAGCAACCCGGTATTGCCATCTGAAGGAACAATGTTCGCAAGTTACATTCGGAAGGACGAGCTCAACCTTAAAGATGCCACGTTCGCCGGACGGTACGGTATAGCGAAGTTGGCCATTGGCAAGCTTCACTGGATACTTTTTGAAACATTCCTCAGTTTCAATGGCTTTAGGTCCGTTCAAGGGGCACACCGCGAACTGGAAGTATCCCCAATGATTTGCAGTCAACTTAACTTCCGCCGTGAATCTTTCGCCGGCCTTGTAACTGTAGAATAAAAAAAAACAAATCCATGTCTTTTAGTTACTTTAGAAATCACACAATTTGCATCGATTAAGGAAAAATCGATAACTTATTGATCAACTAGCAATTTCGATGAATCAATACATAAACTTACGTCTTGACGATAGTGCCGGTTCCGAAATACCCTCCATTTTCGTTTCTTCTGGGCTGGTGATTGGAATAGTTGTCGCCGCATACACCGCAGTTCCCATGGTTTATGTTATAATGAGCCTATGTAAAGCAAAATATTTTTTAAGGGATGAAAAGAAAAACAAGGGTCGCGTTCAGAAACAAGTAGATAAAAAAAAAGACATTTACGAAATGGTTTCTTTATAAAACCGCAGAAAATACGGCTTTATCGAATATATATCATTTCGACTTTAAGTCCGCTGTATTGACAAACTTACGCTATAGCCACCGCAGTAGTTGCCATCGTCGTCGTAGTTTGTAGGGGTTTTGAATCCCTTCCTCCAAGCACTACCCCTATTCACGGGTTCCAGTAACATACCATGCCCATCAATCCCCGAAAGACTGACTACCACGAGAGTGGCAACAATGAAAAATTGAGCGCAATACATGATATTTTTTGCAATCAAAAACTATTACGGTATAAGAAACGTAATCGGCTTTGTCTATGATACCAATGAATATTATCTCGAAACGCGTTTTATATACCATCGCTGAACTATAAAATTGTGTAGAATGGGGGTTTGTCGGAAATGGATGATCGATGTCCATCTTGAATATGTGGACTTTTCTGCACGGGTAGTCTAATTACAACTATTTACTCACCGCCAGGTATACTGTTCCTCATTAATTTTTTCTATTTTTATAAATTTAAATTTTTTCCGGATGAACTTATTCGAAATCGACTCCAATATTTACTCAAAGTGCTATGTCGTAAACTTGGCGAATACATTAATCAATATGTCTTCAATAGGTATTAATAGTACATTATGCTACGAGGGAGGGAAGCTCGTGATTCTCTCGCCAAGTGTGAAGTTCGCTGCCCGAATGAAGCGAGGGCTGAAATCTTACGAGGTGAAAAAGCACTCCCTCCCGAGTAGCATATTATACTTTTTTGCCGGCTACGTTAAAAAATTACCATATTTTTATGCCTGCAACCTTAGTAGAAAAACACGACTTGTTTCTAATTTTTCCCGCGAAAATTTACTTTTTTATCCGCAAATTTATTTATTTCCCCTCTGGTAAAAAATTGGCAACTTTTCACCCGCGTTGCATACATGGAATATGGTCATTTTAGCGTAGTCGAGAAAAAGGTAAATTATATTTTCATAGTATCACTAAGGTTCATGCATATGTTTAATTAAGTGCCAATGAAACCTATAGTCGATTAAGGATGTATCACGGACACGTTCATTCACAACCAAAAGTATGATACTAATACAAAAGTTATTTATGCGGAAGTTTACTATCTATTATTTGTTCTTGTCAAAATGTCAAAACCGGTTTACGCCATGTTAACGAATGGCACTCACTTCCGTCCCACAATTCCGAAATATTCAAATATTATCGTAACAAATATTTTGATCGATATTTCATTTGAAAAATGATAATAAAACAAATTATTTTTTAGACATTTCACCAAATTCAAAATATTGGACATTTTGCATCTTCGATCTTAAATATGTATAACGTACGATAAGTAACCGGGTACTTAACGGTTATTGCAACACCTTTGTCGTTGGAATTGCCAATTTTCAGGTCACCATAGGCGTACTTGGGTATAACCCAGCGTCAAGAACAACCCGAGTAGATCGTCATAGAAATCCAGGAAAATTTCTCTTTCAACCGACCTTCAGTTGTACGCATCGACGTCACGAATGGTATAATACGTGACGCATATTAACATACATTTGAATCGGAACCGGACACGGATGCACGTAACCAGAAAGTTTCGCGATCGATTACGTGGCCCATGCAATGTGTTAACTAACTTTTATTAATTGCCTCCCATTTCGAATGTATAACCGAGAAGAGAGCTCAATATTGAAAATAACATATTTGTCGTAAACTGTATTACTAGTTATATGAGAAAAGTGGACGGCGCGAGGAAGTTGCCGATCGGGTTGCAGAGCCACTATCACTTACCGGATCGGTGTCTTTCGAACGTCTTGGCACTTCTGAGTTTGGCTGGAGAAATCTTTTGCAAGAGGAAAGCTGGCGGCGTTCTTTGCACGCCGCCCTCGTACGGATGGAAGCATCGGAATAATATAGAAACGTATTCGAAAATCATTAGTGACCATTCGAAAAACTCGATTGTACAAAGTATTTTTACCTCCATTACGAAGCCTGTGGCTTCAAACCAAATGTCAGATCGAAATCAAAGATAATTTCGGGCGTCACTAGCCGGACGGTAGACTTACTTCCTTACACGTGTATATATAGTATACCACGAACACCGGTAATATCGCTATTATTTTTGAACCGGCGCCTACGGCAAAGTGAAAGAGCTCTATGATTAAATACAATTGCCTTTCATATTTTCTAGATGCATATCGCTCCTAGTCGAATATTCGAGTCAATTGTTTTTTGACTTAACATTATGTACATTTTCGCTATTGAAGGTATCCGATGATGATGGAATTAATGAAAATTATGCAGATGCTTTTTTATTGCAATTACTTATAGAGAGACATTAAGCGGAAAGAATCTTGACGTCGGAACAAGTTCTGAAGGTTTCTTGGTTGCCACAGCCGGGAGCTCCACGTCCATCTTCGCAGATTCCCCAAGTATTAGCAACCCTGTAATGCCATCTGAGGGAACAATGCTCGCAGGTCACATCGTTCGGAAGAACGAGCGGAACCGTGAATAAGCCTTTTCCGCCGCTTTGCAGGTAGTAACGATCGGTTCCATTGACGAGTTTCACCGGGTGCTTTTGGAAACACTCCTCAGTCTCGATATCCTTAGGTCCTCTCAACGGGCACAGGGCAAACTCGAAATATCCCCAGTGGTTTGTTGTTAATCGAACTTCCGCATCGATCCTTTCACCAGCTCTATAACTGTGTCGACAAAAATAAATGTGTTGATGAGTTTTCACATTCATTTTCGCATATACAATTGATGCGATCAACTTTCATCGGTTGAAAAAAATCCTGTCTCCATTATTTGTTACCTACTTATACAGATGAATTAACGTATACTTACGTCCGAACGATGGTACCGGTTCCGTATCTTCCACCGTTCTCGTTAGGACGGGGCTGTCTGATGGAATAGCTATCACCGCACGCTCCGCATTTACCCTTATTCGCTACAAAGTGAGCCTTCGCAAACAAAAAGACATTTGTTTAGCATAAAAAAAATTGCCGAATTTAGTGGGGGTGAGGTAACAGTCCCGTAACATTTGTATATACAGGTCGTAACATTTGTATATTTTCTAAGCTTCGAACCTTTTTGTTATCTAATATCGTTATTATAGCTTATTGTCGGCAAATGAATGTGGGGTTCCCGCATACTTTAAAAAACTGGGCCTTTTCTGGTAATCGCATTTGGTATAATTTTTCCTTCGTAGCCACAACCATTGTACTTTTATTTCCACTGATTATTCATACTTGCGGTGGATTAAAACTTCGTAAAATGTATCGAGTGAAATATTTTTGAACTTACAACATTCGGGAATTTAATATCACTCCAAGTTCAGACAAACTTACCTGGTATCCGCCACAGTAGTTGCCATTATCGTCGTAGTTTGAAGGAGTATTGAAACCCTTTCTCCAGGCACTTCCTCTGTTCACGGGTTCCATCAGCATGCCATGGCCGTCAATCCCCGAAAGATTGACTACCACAAGAACGGCAGCGATGCAAAATTGGGCGCAATACATGATTTTTTCAAGATCGAGACTTCGAATAAACTTCCGTTCAGATGGCTGTTTATATACCATAGGCGAATCATGCAAATCATATATATGATTGTGGATAAGAGAAAATGTATAATCGCCCCTTATCTTAAATATGTTTAATCTTCCGTGTAAACGGCTTTATTGTAATTATTCACACGTTGTGCAATTTACTTTATCATATACTTGTATTATATTGACTTTTTTTTACCCCGTGTTTTTATTCGCAGTGTTAACCACCGTATTTACAGGAAGTGCGTTTTTACGCTTTATGGATAAATTCTTCATAAATTATATTAGAAGACTTTCGGTTCATTTAATTCTACTTTTTTTCGTTCTGAACCACAAATCCAATAACATTTTTGACCTAAAGTCAGACGTAACATTAATGACTGCAACTGCAACTACGAGCTTTACTCTCGCCGTTGAATCCGCATACAGCCTCTTAGCACTCCTTAATCTGGTTAGAGAAATCGTATGCGAAAGAAAAGCTGCCAGGGCTCTTCGCATTCATTTCCCTTATGCATGAGAACGACAGAAAATTTAGCGAAACTCAAAGGTGATTCGCAAAACTCAATTGCACCAACAGATTTTATGCGAAGTATCAAGACGAAGCCAAACGATAAATCAAAATTATAGATAACGTCATTCAGGACATCACAAGTCGGACAGTTAACCTCTCACATTCAAAGAGTAGAACAGTACCATCGGTACACTGCTGCTATTTTCGTATTACGGTCGGTATCAAAGTAAAGGAGCTATAATTACATGGAAATCCTTTTCGGAATCGAGGGTATACCAAAAACATGAACACTAATGAATTTTTTGATGATTCGTTTTATTCAAGAAGCCGATAACAAGAATTTTTTGATGATTCTTTTTTTTTTCAAGAAGCCAATAACAAGATATTAATTGGCCAGAATTTTGATGTCGGAACAGGTCCTGAAGGTTTCCTGATTGCCACAACCCGCAGCACCACGTCCGTCTTTACAGATTCCCCAGCTGTTGCCAGCCCGGTAATGCCATCTGAATGAACAATGTTCGCAAGTAATGTTATCCGGAATGACGAGCTCGACCTTGAAGGTACCACTGACTCCAGTTTTGAGGTCATAACGAGTGTCACCATTGGCAAGTTTCACCGGGTGCTTTTCGAAACACTCTTCGGTCTCAACATCTTTGGGTCCGTTCAAGGGACACAGCGCGAATTCGAAATGTCCGCGATGGTTTTGAGTCAATCTAACTTCCGCAACGAATTGTTGGCCGGGTCTGTAACTGCATATGAAAAGAAAAGGTGGCTTTCAGTTACATTAATGATCATTGCCCTTCTTTGCAAAGGTGGAAAAAAACGATTGATCAATTATTTACGTAACACATAAATTGAAAACGGCATATCTTGCTGTCTCATCTGTTGGACGGCATGTGTTTGCAATTCTTAACGCAATGTGTTCATTATTTTGGTTCGTAACTACCTATATTGATAAATGAATGGACTCTTTAACTTACGTCTGAACGATGGTGCCAGTTCCGTATTGCCCACCGTTTTCGTTTGGTCGGGGCTGTCTGGTCGAATAAGCGTCACCGCACACTCCGCAACTAAGTTTGTTCCCCAGGGACTGACCCTATATAAAGCGAAAGTAAGTTGTTTGCCATAAACGCAAATTGTCCAAATTATTGTTAAGGAAAAAATAGGTGAAATATAACGATCGCAAAACATCCTCTGTATGTGATCACTGAAAATGCTGGAGGCGCAAACTTGCCTGGAAACCGCCGCAGTAGTTGCTATTGTCGTTGTAGTTTGTAGGCGTTTTGAATCCCTTTCTCCACGCACTTCCTCTATTTACGGGATCCATCAACATGCCGTGACCGTCAATCCCCGAAAGGCTGACGACCACGAGAGTGGCAGCGATACAAAATTGGGCGCAATACATGATACCTTCAGAACCGAAACTTCGAATGCACTCTATTGCCGAACCCTTTTTATATATCAACATCGAAAAATATCAAGTAGCTCACTTCCGATTGGATTAACGGGGGTTACCGGAAATGTATCTCACCTTATCTTCAATGTATACTCATCCACGCAAATAAACTGATCGCAATTTTTCGTACGACAAAAAGCTTTGCTCTCGCGAAATGTTTCCTTACTGACATACACTTCCGACGTGTTTTTATTCGCGGCGTCAACTGTAATATTTACTCGAAGCGATCCTACTCTTTACGGATAAATTAATCGACATAAAAAATTAATAAAAATCCAAAATTTACATTACATTTTTTTTTTTTTGGTTATTTAATAAAATTTCTTGAACCTCTATTGACTCCATTCAATAGATGTTCAAGGAAATGTATTAATCTTTTATTGAACTCATTTATAATCGTAACTATATTCATTTTATTGAGTATTTTAATAACGGTTTGCACCATTTTATAAATACTTTTTCACCGACTCATTTTGGCAAAAATGCTAATTACATTAATAATAAGTTTGCAGAACGCATTGATAGCGTCGGAGTGGTTATTAACGCATTTGTTTGCAATCAGCTCATTATACTTTCATCATTCTCGTTATTATCGGAGTTCAAATACGTGTTGTTTTACCGCATTCATCGACCGCACTTCCCAAACCATTAAACATTACCATAATAATGCCATTTATCAATTCGCGTCATACGCGTCACGAATCATTGTCAATGCGATAACTGAATGTTTTAATCTTCAAGATGGTCCAAGATAACGCAATTTCAACTTTTACGACCTTCGCACTTGGGATACAGGTCGACGTACTCAGAATTCTCGTATTTCTTTGCACGACGCGCAAAAAATGAACGGACTTCCAAACATTTCGAAAGATAGTAGAAACATTTTTATTGGCAAAATTTAACATGGCATGAGATTTTATCATAAACGATGTCGACGAAGGGATTTTCGGCACAGCAAATCTATTGAAGAAAACAGTTTTCAGAGATCAAATCTCTCGAAAGTACGAGATTCCTTCATCGTGGGGAAAAAAAAAACAGGAAGCTATTTCCTGGCCATGAATTATAAAGAGTAAAATATGAGAGTGTCAATGTCTTAGCTCTGCAAGCCTATGTAACCCTATGTATACAGTTGAAACCCGTAAAAACGCAGAATTTATAGTTTTGTATCGGGCGAATGATGTCAGCGGATCAATATCGAACGATCCGGTTACAAAGCTGTTTTATCGCTATCGGACAATACAAATAGGTTTTCTTCTCCTTCAATCTAATGATTTTTCTAACGGGTTTCAAACATACGATATATATTAATATTTGTGCAATGGCGTCACCTGAAATTGTTGCGCAATTGGTAGAGCAATTGGTTATACTTCTAATATCGTATAAAATCGCTCGATCGCAAAATAAAAAAATTGTCGGCCGAAAATTAATATCATATAATTACGATATTAATTTTAACAAAATTGAAATGATAACAGTTTTAAAAAAGTAGACTAAAAATTAATATAATTATATGACATCATTTTTTTATGTCATATTTTCTCGCCTACTTTTTTGAATTTGACAATATTGACTATAATCTGGCGATGACTATATTATGGAAAGGAGGTATATAAAAAAAAAAGTATTTCAAATAGTAATTATTCGCTAATCGACAATGTATATGTATATGTATTTATTTCATTTGAATCAGTACAATTCTCTAAATGTTAGAAAACAGTTAAACGATTTTGATGTCGGAACAGGTCCTGAAGACTTCTTGATTTCCACATCCGAGTGCTCCGCTGCCATTTTTGCAAATGCCCCAAGTGTTTCCTGTACGATAGTGCCATCTGAAGACGCAGTGCTCGCACGTCAGACCCTCGGGAAGAAGAAGCTTTATCTTGTAGTGTCTTGGGGCGTCAACCTTCGTGTACTTGTAACCGCCGGTTTCAAGCTCCAGTCTGTGAGCTTTGAAGCATTCCTCGGTCTCGAGTTCATCGGGGCTGTTCAGTGGACACAGTTGGAACTCAAAGTCTCCGAAGTGACTTGCCGTCAGTTGAACGTTCACATCGATTGCAGATCCAGACTCGTAACTAAAACGTAAGCAACATCGTTAAATTGTTTATATTGCGTTATACTACGGACCAAAACAACCAACTTCTCCGTTGATCCATTGAAAATAATTTCTACAAACTTTAATCGACCGTAATAATTAGTTACGCACAATAATAAAGACAAATTGTCGATAAATAAAAATGAACAAACAACACTGAGCAGCGACAATCATTGAGTAGTACCAATGATTTACGATACTATTGTTCATTTCCACTGATAACGAAATACAAACATAAAAATAGAATTTATTGTAGTAAAAAAAAAATTCTTCATGACAATATACTAACGTTCTGACGATAGTTCCGGTGCCGTAGAGTCCACCGTTCTCGTTGTTTCTCGGTTGTGGGTCCGCGTAGTTATCACCGCACAACCCGCACTTTCCTTTATTTTGATTGTAATGTGTCTGCAATGGAAGTTTTAATTGCACATCAGCGCGATAACAATGCAATGGCAATGAAATGACTCGCGACTCCATAAAGGAATCGTGATAAGCCATCGATAATGTTTTTTTAAACGATACACCGTATGATTATTGACTAACATCAAGCAAATTCAATTACGCATCCCCTAGAAACAGGAAAACACTAAAGCGGAAGGAGTATTATGCAATCGTTTGTAAAGTTATGTTATCCGTTTGTTTTCTGTACTCTCGTACTGTCCAAAATGTTGAAAAAAACGTAATAAATCGCACATATGCAATGCATCAAATTTTCGATCGAACTTTTTTTCATTGGAGTAATTTTTTTTAAATATAGGTATATATAAATCCTAACTTTATCTTTATTTATTTATGAGATGTTTTTACACAGCCATTATATATAATATCAATATCAATATTTGACTAAACTATACGAGCTGAAGATTCCGTTTGTAAATGATCGCAATAGACGTACCGAAAATCCACCACAGAAGTTGCCCATGTCATTATAATCGGGAGGTGTGTTGAATCCTAATCGCCAAGCATAACCGCGATGGGCAGGATCGGTGACCCTTCCGTGTCCGTGGATCATCACAATGCTGATCGCCAAGACGGCAGTTAAGAAAAGTATCTGTTTTAACTCCATTTCTCTCACAGTGAGCTCTCTAAACTGTTGGACGGAATAGTTCGATGCACACTGGTTACTTATCGAAATGTGTCGAGATAATGGACCGAATGGTCTTCTTTTATACGATCAAAAGTGGTTGCAAGATTACGAAGAAAACCTTGTCTGCGGAACCCCGCAGATAAGCAAACACATTGTTTTCTGAATAAGTGTGCGTATGTTCCTGATTACATTCGAATGATTACACGAACAATTCCACATCAAGTCGATCGAGTTTATCAATATAAAAATCGACAATACATGCTAATCATAAACCGTATTTACGTTTTACAAAAAAAGATTTCCATCAATAGCATGAAACCCGAAAATTGTTGCATTAATTAAACTTACAAACACGATAATCGTAACTTCATCGAGGATAGGTATAGAGGAAAATAAATGTATCACAATTTTTTATTTTTTTCACAAGTCATGTTTTTGTACACTACCATTTTTTTACAAGAGGTGTACGATACGCCACTATTTAAAAAAAATTAATAAATGATCAGTTAACGGAAAAAGTAAGACGAGTTTGTTTGTGCGAATTTTTTTCTGCTTCCGACCTCATTAAAGTAATTATTCAATGTTTGCACTCTCCAACTTTGTTCAATTGCGGAACTTTCCGTAAGCACAGTAATTCGAATTTCATAATTATCCAAGATCACTAACCGGATCACTTGTAATCTTGAAAGCCACATTTGCGCAGCGGAAGTGTATCGTCACAAGATGACGACGGGTTGTTTCTTCGCAAACATTAAATACAGCTGGTCGAATTCTGTTTATCTCTAAATCATCATCGTTGATGTAACAAAAAGTTGATTTCGCATGTCGTCTCGAGGACCTCGCAGGGTTGTTTCTTCGGACAAATATTTCGTTCACAAGAAATATTCATGTACCTTCCATCCGACTACACTTGTGTACCCACCGTCAGCATCCGCTGTCTATCCGCAAACAACTCGCAGTCTCGGGCATTATGTCGAAGAGCATTGACGTATAATGACGATGAGTCGAATACAACGGCCAAAAATTTTCGGTCTCCGCGTAAAGTGTTGTCGGGAGACAATAAGTCGCAAAACATTTTAAATGAATTTAACAATACTGCACTGACGAATCACTCCAATGTCGCGTATATCATAGTAACATTTGATATTTGTTAAAAAATACTCGGCAAGATTCGTGAAGTAATCGTTTTTTTGTCGTCGTATCGGCTCCAAAATTGGGATTTCTTACCCACCGGATCACTGACTCTTTTGCTAACTCTACATCATCTGCGACATTCAGCATCATTAATACTATATCACTAGTTTATTTCTTCACCTTATTTTTTAATTTTTCTGTTTCTCAAACAACGACAAACTGTCGTTCTTTTAGCTTTTGTTTGTGTCGTCAACCTAATGACGAATTGTTATTACGCCACGACTCACCGTTCATCACATCATACGTTAGTACACCGATTCCGCAATAAAAAAGATAGATAAGAAAGATATAGCGGCCAATGACGTCCAGATTCCGTTGAGCCGACCGAGAGTCACATAGGACCCATAACGGCGGCAAAGAAATCACCATAGTATAATTACGAAACAATGAAGACACGCGTTAGGGCTCTGCTTTTGTTATCGGTCAACTCGCCGATTAAAGATGTAACGCTGATACTACGTAAGCCCAATTCGATACCAGCAAAGAATTTACCGAAATGTGAAAATTCGTAATTCAAACGTTATAACATTAATAGCTTTGAGAACACAATGGATTTAATACTAACTCTCGATCCCTTCTATCAAGCGTTCGCCGTGTCATAATCGGTTCGATCAGTGACCCGATCATTAAACTCATCTCTATTCAACCGATTCGGCCACTGGTCAAAGAATAAGAAATGTCCAGATCCTTCATAATTGAAATCGTAGTTTTCGATCATCAGGTTAGCGTGCTGAAGACGAGGACAGCTGATATCAACTGTGGAACAGTTTTGTTAGCTCTCTGTCGTGGGTATTTACTCCGAATTCAGTATTCAATATGACGGAAATTCGCGTCGGAAACGATACAATATAACATATTGCACGTTCATAACTTGCTAAACGTTTTGAAGCCTTCGCTATTGTCGTTGCCATCGTCGACGAAATTATCGTAAAATAGCCGATTTCGCATTCTTTCGGTTATCTATAGATATTTGTATTATATTGTAGTTGAAACACCGAATGTTGATAAAATAATGATGTGACAAAATTTCCCACCTGTGAGATTTGTGAAGAATTTAATTATTATATTATACAATTTCAAATACAATATTATACAATTGACAAACAATGAACAACAATTGATCAATTATTAAAAAAAAAACATTATCGGCATTGACCATTGACCGTCATTCGCCTATTCTCCCCTAACGTTTGTAAAATTTGACTTGATCAAGCTTTCGACTCCAGGAACCCTCGTACCATGCGGTAAGACGATGATTAAGTAATTTAACGACTCCGAATATCCGGAATTATATTTTTATCATATTATTCGTTTTGTTCACCTATTCTTCTCAAATTTTAATCCCGATGAACAATCTAGAAATGAAAGCTGTGCGCGACACAGCTTTCTTTTTTCACAATCATGATCCGCAAAAAAAGAATATCCGTCAGGGAATATACACGATTTCGGTTTAAAATCAATGGCCTGAGGGGTCTTTGCCTTGTCATCGTTGTTCACAAAAGCGACATCTCTTAATTTCTATTCATCGAAGCAGATATTAATCTGAATTCTCAAATCGGGACTTCCCTTTCTCGATGATTTTAATAGCTGCATTTACCATCCTGGAACGTCTCGATATTGTTACGATAATTATGCGTAATTTGACGCGTAATTAACGAACAGTGTACAAAACCATCGATACATTTATTCAGCTGTATCTTCCGTGAATGGCATTATCTATCGAAAAATGCGATCCATTCATTTCTGAGTGCTGTACTACACAAATAAATCAACTACAGCTGCGACCTCGAGATAAAGCCTTTGATACGTTCTTTATATTTGTTAATTGCTCTGGAAGCGATTCACGCGATTATGTTATCGGCTGCGGTAGGTATTCTTTGTATTCAAAATGATTAATTCACTTCAACTTCTTCGAGGAATGTTTGTGACGTAATGCATTGTTCTCAGACGATTTGTTTCTTCGTAGATAAATCTTAACTGTTATATTAACGGTATTAATACGCAGAAATGGAGCTTTGCTGGGATTTGAAATACGAAGGACCGAATGGTATTTCCGGAACATACAAATTCATTGAAAGCCCACGGTATCGTTACTGAATTGATAAAAGTTTTAAAAAAACCCATTACTCGAAGTATCCGATTAACTATCAAATGCATAGACACTTATAGATACGATACACGAGGGTTTCTTCGTGAGATCGTTGGAACAACATCGTAAGTGGATGATTTACTATGCAAACGATAATAGAACACGGCAAGTACTTGTTCGCTAAAAGTGATAAAAAAAACTGCAGCAATACTCGGCTCAGGAAAATACCGCAGTTACACCGGAATTGTTTTGCAGCGTGATAGAAACTTCGAGCGATAACAATGATTCATCTGTGGTCTAATCAGAAACAACAACAAATCTGATGCGATTCCGTCAACTTCCGTAAAATCATTGGTTTTTTTTCGTAGCTCAGTATTCGTCACAAGAAAAAACACGTGTCGGAAGGAAATTCTACAGGAATTTGATAGGAATAGATGTATAATCGAGAGGTCTCTCAATAAAGATACGCAAAACGATCGATATGCGTTGCCGAAATTGTGTACTATTAGCATTTATTGTTGTCTCGTACTTCATTGAACAATGTAAATGAAAAGCCAAAATGGCTTCAACTGTAGTAAAAACTGAAATATTTCCTGGCTTCACGAACTTCACAGTATTATGCAACGATAACATTCTTTTTATTTATGAGTGAAATTTAATAACCTATATCAATTACCGCATCACTATGTCACAGATTAAAAAAAAATTAAACAGAAAAAATAGCGATTAAAAAAAAAAGCAATTTGAAACTTTTATTCGCCACAGAATATAGCAACATATTTATCGTCCGAGCTCAACTCAAACTCACTGCTAACGGATGAAATTTCTTCAGATTTCAACCATTCATTCGAGTTTCATAATGCGCGGTAAATATACATTTTTCTTACAAATTACAATGCTATTACCATATAAAAAATGTTATACTTTGTACGCTGCTTGAGCGTTTCCAATGTCGTCACTGTTGCGTCGTAGGTTCAGACTCGTGCTAAATAATGGATCGTGAATCGTATAATTTTCATAGCGTTTAACATTTATTTATTTGGCACTGCGAGGCAAGAGAATTGTCGCGTGGACCTTTTTATTGCCATCGTATTTGCAACGAATTCTTCGGATACATTCGGTTTATGCGTGAAACACGAGATGAGAACCTGAACCTTGCAATAATTACCACATTCGTTTCATAAGACACAAGGAAAAACCTATCGATAACTTAATACTAAGCGGTGAAGAAAAGTATTTGATTTTACAGATGGTTCTGATAAGCCGCCGTTAACGTCAATTCTTCTCGTTTCCTTTCTCTCTCCAACTTATAACCGAAAAATCACAGTGTCACGTGAACGGTCGTTAAGTGGAATAAATTAAAGAAAAGCAATATTTATCCAATTGTCGAACCACTGACTATCACTGAAATGACAACGTATTCGAGAGCATTGGACGATTTGAGTAACGAACAATCATAACGTATTTTTTAAAGAAAAAAAATGATGGCGTATTCTGAAAATAACTGGTGTAAATTAATAATATAATAACTATATAAGAGACGAGTACGCGATCGAGTATCGCTCAGTAGGGCCTATCTTTGCCGGAAGCTTTTTGCTTTTGTTGATACATCAGATACGCCGATATTGGCTGACGAGGATTACGCGCGAGCATTCGTTCTCGGAATGATAATGCCGCCACAGTGTTCTTCGACTTTTTGGTGGTTTTTTTCAAACTTACAACTTGAAATTGCGTCGTTCCGCCGGAGGCACTGAGCGAAATGTATCCGTCGTCTACGTTGAGACTGGTCGGGGGTTGATGACGCGAATCAAACATCGTTCGCGATGGGACTATCTTCTCCGTTTTGGCAATCTTTCGCCTCTTCTTCGGTCTCTCCGGTGTTTCCGACAGACTCTCAAGAATTTCGTCGGAAAGTCGCTTCAGATTTGTCTTCAAACTTTCAACGCCACTCGAGGTTACGGAACGAGTTTTCATCGACGAGCGTTCGAGTTGTTTTTTCTTCGTTTGCTTCTTCCGATCACCGAGCGTTGCGTCCCGAACTTCCGTTAAATTTCTCGCGTCATCCGCGTCCGATGCAACATTTTTCTCCGCGACTCGCAATTTTTTCTTCAATATCGGAGCTGTCGAGTCTTCGGCAGGTTCATCCCGATTCTTGTTTTTCTTTGATATCGGAGCGGCCGCGACTTCGACAGATTCATCCCGCTTCTTGTTTTTCTTTGATATCGGAGCGGCCGCGACTTCTACAGGTTCATCCCGCTTCTTGTTTTTCTTTGATATCGGAGCGGCCGCGACTTCCACAGATTCCTCCCGCTTCTTGTTCTTCTTCGTATTCTTCTTGATTATCTCGTCGTTGTGACTTTCATCGACCGCATCGACGGCTTCAACTCGCTTCTTTTTCTTCTTGTCCTTCGTGTTTGTGGCGTTGACTTGAACCTCTTCGATATTTTCTTCGAGTTTTTTCTTCTTTTTGTTCTTCGTTGATGTCTCTTCCGTTTTAGATACCGTCGGCTCTTGCGTTTCCGTCTCAGAAATCTTCTTTTTCTTGTTTCGCTTCTTGGATATGTTGTTAGAGGCGTCGTTCTCAAGACATTCCGTACTTTCATCCTCATTCAATGTTCTCTCGATATCCTTCGGCATAGCGAAGCTTTCGACTTCCGGATCTTTCGATGTATCGATATTCTTAGCTTTTTTCTTCTTATTTTTCTTCTTCTCGCTTCCGACCTCCGGCACGACTGCAGCTGCTTCCTCACGAATACTTACGTTTTTCTCAGTTGGTTGTTCGATTTCTTCGTCGAATATCGCGGAATTTTCCTCAGATGCTGCAACTTCTTCGCAAACATTATCCAACGTGCTTCGTCTCGAGGCTTTGGCTTTTTGTTGCAATTTTAATGCGGGAAGAGAGTCGTTCAATTTTTCCTTCATGAGAAAACGTGTTTCCGACGTATCGGTGTTCGGTGTCAACATCGTTTGATTGAGCGTCGAAATTTTCGTGGTTTTTGTCTTAGATAAGTTTATTTTGCTCGCCGAATCCATTAAATCTATTGGAAGACTTGTCTGAAGTTGTTGCCCGACTGTGGCGGGAGTCTTCGGAGTTTTGGGAGTTTTCGTAACCTTGAAACTCGAGCCGAGCTTCGTAGGTGTTTCGATCGTCTCGCACACCGACTTGGACAATTTTTTTGCCGACGATGTCGCGCCCGCTTCGTTCTTCATCGGCGAATCCGCGTTCTTGAGAGATCTACTGAGAGGTGTCGCGGATTTTGGTGTATCGTCTTTCTTTAACGACGAAACTTCGCGTATCGCTCCCTTCGGTGTGCTGCTCTGAATTAATAGATTTTTGTTCTTCTTCGCTGCAATTTTCGCCGATACGTTGAGTTCGGTGGATTGTATTTCAGGTTCCGCGACTTCCTGTGTTTTGTTCAATTTCTTGTCTTTCTTCGGGGTCTTTGCGGTTACGGATTTATCGAGATCGGACTTGTCGTTTGTCGCGGGGAAGTCGCCATTTTCAACGAATTCGGAATTACTCTTCGACTTGTTTAGTTTCTTATCTTTTTTCGGAGTCTTTCCGGTTGCAGATTTATCGAATTCGTGATTCGACGCGAGAGGCTCGACATTGTTATCGGAATCCGAATCACTGTCGAGATTGGTGATTATTCTTTTTCGTATTTTTTCATTTACATTACCGAACGAATCATTGGATTGTTCCTCGCCGAAGCTATCTTCATCGTCATCATCGACGACGAAATCCACCAAATCGGCTCCGTCGTCGTCCGAATCCGAGGACTCCGATTCCGTAGCCATGCAGTCATCCGCCGGAACATCATCGTCCGAGTACTCGATTGTACTTTTTCCATGCAAATTTAAATCATTCGCAACATCGGAATCTATAGTGTCTGACGAATCGTCGTTCTCGGCGCTGCTATTGCTGCTGCTGGTGGTTTCACGATCGAAGAAAAACTGTGGTATCAAACTGGTGTCACCGGCTTCATCGCTGCTCGACGATTCGATTGCCTCTGAATCCGAATTCACCTGCGCTATCGTCGAATAATTCTTATCGACATCAATAAAGAATTTTGACGCTCTTTCGATTATCGATTTCGTCGGTTTCTGCTGCAATTCTTCGTCCTCATCGGCTTCGAAATCCGAATTATTCTGCGCAATCTTCGAGCTGTTTTTGCCGATTGACAATTTCTTGGCACTCGCAGACTTGGCGGATTTATTAAGTTTGTCCTGAGAAACAATTTTTGCACTTAGCGGAGTTTTCTTCAAAACTTTTACGTCTGATTCCGAATCGGAATCCACCAGCGCCAATAGCTTCGAGGCGTTCGACTTTGATTGAGAAACAATTTTTCCACTTGATGGAGTTTTCTTCGAAACTTTTACGTCTGATTCTGAATCGGAATCCACCAGCGCCAATAGTTTCGAGGCGTTCAACTTTGATTGTTCGCTTTCCAACTTCGATTTGCTCAGTTTTGCCGATAATTCTTGTTCCGCATCGACTTCGGAATCGGAATCCAACTGCATAGATCTCACGATCATCGAGGAATTTTTGTTGATTGATTTTCTAGAACCAGTGGATTTTGTCGATTCGTTGAGCGTTTCTTCAATAAAAACGTTTGGACTTCCCATACTTATCGGTGTCATCTTCCAGTTTCCTTTCTCGATCGACGATTTTTTAGCGCTCGCGCGCTTCGTCGGTTCGTCGAGTACGTCGTGGAGCTCTGAATCGCTCTCCAACTCGGAGACTCTACTTGCGCTCTTGTTGGCTGCTGCTTTTTTAGCGCTTCTCTGTTTCGCAGATTTGTCGAGCTGCTCACCGTCGATGTCTGAATCCGGAGTCAGATCACCGTCTTCGCATGAACTCCTGTTTGCTCCGAATTTTTTAGCGCTTCCCGGTGTGACGGATTTATTGTTTTGTTCCTCGGCGTCTTCTGGAACTGCCGGCGCGATTTTAAGCGAAAGTTCTTCATCATCAACTTCCGACTGAGTGGATTGTGTCATTCCGGATTCGGTGCTCATTTGCGAGCGATCGAGGTGCCGCGAAGGCGAAATCTCGTCGGAATCATTGAAACTGTACACGGATGCAAATTTGTTCGATGACTTTCGCTTGGCCGGTGTCTCGCTATCCTTAATTTCATCCTTCGACGGTGTGTTTTTCGCCGAGAAACTATTTTTGCTCGTGTCAAGTTTTTTAGCCGATGCGTCGAACGATTTTCTATTTGGCGTTGGCCCGGTTTTAGGCGTCTTAGACACGCTGTTCTCGGTGTCGTCGCTTTCGCTCGAATCGTCAATCTTAGGTCGTCCAGCCGCACTGGAAATTCGTTTCTTCGGAGATTTGCTTGGCGTCTTCTTTGACTTGACGGAGATATTTGCCTCGTTATTCATCGGACTATCGAGTGTCGTAGACTCATCGTCCGTATCGAGAAACGATTTGCGGCGGGAAACGTTTGAAAGACCCGGTGATTCATTTTTGTTTGACGAACTCAATCGTTTCTTCGGTGAATTGGACGCACCCTCTTCGTCTTCGTCAAGATCGCTGGACAGATCCATCGGTGTTTCCTCAGTAGTAACTTCATTTTCTTCCGACGGATCGGTTACCGGATTGATTTGCGTTATTACAGTATCATCCGTGTCGTAATCCAATTTTGCATCTCTCTTCAGTTCCATACGCTTGTCGACGCTGATCACTGACTCTTTGTCGACCAATTCGATTTCGCATTCGCTCTCGTTACGCTCTGTTGACGCGGAATGCACCGAATTTGTTTCATCTTCGTTATGTTTTTTCATTTGTTCGTTATCAGCTTTCGTCCACTCGTCGGCGGTAATATCTTTGAAAGCGGGATATCCACTGCAATCGCTCTCATTATCGGTCTCCAACACTTTCGACTCTGAAGCGCTTTTTTTCTTCGGCAACGACTCGGCTTCGTCGTCTTTCTGGAGTACTTCCGATGAATCGTCGGCCGACGCGGACTTATCTTTGTTTTGTTCTTCGCTCAAACCCGACGCCTCCTCGACGGTCGTTCCATTCTCGGGCGACTCTGTAACAATTGAAGATGTTTCTTTAACTATTTCGCACACGATATTTTCTTCGATTTCTTGCGATTTTTCGTTATTTATCGAGGATTGCGAGTCTATCGTGTCCGCAGTGTTAATCAATCGCTTTTTACATGTTTCGTCACCTGCAAACCCCTCGCTTGTGACTTTGAGTGAAGTTTCTTCCACTTTCTCCTCAACGCTCGCCTCAAGAACGATCGTTTCTTCCACTTTCTCCGCAACGCTCGCCTCAAGATCAATCGTTTCTATTGGCTCGTTACTTTTGTTTATATTTGTGTCATTTTCCTCAACAGTTTCGTTCTCTTTGTCAGATTTTTCTTCGTTCACCGATATGCTCATGACGTTAGATATTTTTAAATTGCTATCTCCGTCTATGATATCTTCATTCGTGGTTGGAACATCGTTATTTTCCACGATTAGTGGGTCTGGTGTATCAATATGTTTTTCCGCATGTTCCACCAAAGCCGGACTAGTGTCCACCTTCGGTATTATATCGTCGCCAGTTTTTGGCGCGTCCGACATAACGGACGCTTGTACAACAACCACCGCTTTGTCGACCTGATTAATATCCATCGGTTCAATAACAACGACGCACTTGTCTACAAAGTATTCCTTCCTTAGCATAGTTTCCAACGGACGCTTCTCGGGCTCTGAGGCGACGATCTCTTCCGTTGTCGTTGGAGTTTTCGATTCGCAACGATCAACCAAAAGTTCATCGTCGCTGGATATCCTGCGACGTTGGTCCGTAACTTTGAAGAGATTTGTATAGAAAGCCTTTCTATTAAAAGGCCGAACATCGTTGTTAGCGAATTTTACATCTTTCTCGATGGCATCGACGCCGATATTGGAAACCTCGTTTTCCTTGTTGCCGGGACTTTTTTCTTGCTTTTCGATTGAGTTAGTTACAATGTTTTCGATTGAGTGAGACGAACCTTTGGAAGGAGACGAGATTTTTTGTTCTTCCGACGTTTCATCGATCGTGACGCTTTTGTCGAATTTATCCGCGATTATTGTTGAATCTTCGTGTTTTGCTGAAGTATCGGTCGTTGCCTCGACTATGTCTGGAACCGATCTGTCGATCGAATCGGCTTCCGATCCCTTGACTGTTATGGATACAGATATTTCGTAAGATATTATACAATGACAATGTCAAAATTGATATCTTTGTGTTAAAGGCGATAACATTGCGACAACATTACGATCCCCAATAGAAAAAAGCAATTTCAACGAATAACGCTTCGCGCAGGAAATATTCATCAATTAATCTGCAATGGTGCTTACCGGGACTCGGATCCACTTCCATTTTTTCATCCGACTCGTTTGCGTCATCCTTCGGCTTTTGTCGCAAAGATGTGGCGATGTTTTGAGGTGATGTTTCTATAAAAAAAATTTAAATTATCAACCGCTGAATCGACGAAGTACTCAGTGTAATAATAACACCGTATGCAATTGTACAAACTGTACAAAAAAAACAAATGTATTCCTTAAATGAATTAACAAAAACGAAACACCGCCATTATTCTTCATGTTAAATTATTGAAAACGGTTAGCACAGAACAAATTAAAAACTGTACTCTTTTTTTTGTAATGGTTTCTCGTAAATAAATACATTTAGTTAAATTATTAAAGTTAAACCAAAAAAAAAATTATTTAATTCAATTTTAAGTATTTCATAGTCCATTGCAAGTCACTGTTCAGAACTTTGAAGTTTGGATTAATTAGAGTCTAACTGTAAAAAGAGAAATGCGTCAAAGAAATAAATAATAATAATAATACAACACAACATTTTCTAACATATTATGAAACATTTAGCAAGCTAATATTCGCGTACCAGAGTCATTTTCGTCGACTTCATAAACTGTTTTTTCTTTGCTCTTGCGAACTTCAATGCTCTTGCCATCATCGGATTCTTCTACAACAGCAGGTTCTGATGGCATGACGGATGCACGTTTTCTCGACTTCACAGGAGTGTCGATTTGACGAATATTCTGTTCCTCGATTGTCTCTGGTTCCATGGAACTGGCTCTAGTCTTGCGTGTTGCTCTTGCCACTGGTGGCGTTGACTTTGTTTCTGAACCGGCTCTAGTCGTTCTTCTGTACATAAAAAAATTGATGTTTGTAATGTGAAAAAAAAAAAAAAAATGTGTTAGATAATGTAAAGTAACATTTGTCATTTTTTTTGGTAAAATAAAGATTTTTCATATAAAGTACCATTTTGTTTCTTATTTCTCGTATAAATAATCACGACTATAATTTTTTTTACCTCGGACGACCATTCAATTTTGTAGGAGTTTCAGCGGCCGGTACACCAGCTACGCTTCTCCTGGTAATACGTTTGGGTGGACCATCCGGCAGAGATTCAGTTTCTGTGAGTTCACTAATGTCCGACGCTACCGAATTGCGTCGCACTCTCAAATTTCGCCCTCCCTCTGGAATGACCGTGTCTCCGGTAGCTGTACGTCGTCTTGTAGTACGCGTTGTTGTAACGGTGGAAGCGTCACTGACAGATTCTGGGGATGAAACATCCTGAGCTGTTGGATGTTTTATTCGCGTGCTACGACGCAAAGGTGAATCCAATACGGACGAATTCACGGACGCCCGGGTCCTCCGACCTGTGTACATTTCCCCGACTGTTAGCCGCAATATTTAAACGAAAATTTCGATTATTTGTTAAATTGACGAGCAATAAACGCGAATCTATTCATTTGCCGTTAGTCATTGCCCGTCAGGGCGAGCGAAAAACAAAAAATTGCGAAAAATCGGCGAAACTATTTGTTTCGGGTGGTCATGAAAAACCGTTACAGCCGCAGCCGCAATATCCGAGGACCTTCCGTCGTTCGTACAAACAGCGTGGACAATAAAAACTTGAATGTTACGTACCTCCCTTTGTCTCCACATCTTCGTCGGACTCTTTGACGTTACGCGGCATTATCGTTATCGTGGCACATTGATCATTGACAAAACACAAAACGCTGATGAATGTTCTATCGTTTTACTCGGTTCTTCTCTTTACGAAAAACACGTGTTGCCCGTTACGATGTTCATCCGCAATGTATCCACCGAACGTTCGCCGGTGATCCCGCGCGCGGTTTCCCTATTGCGGAAATGTGAAGCAGCGCGTCTTTCGGATTATTGATGAAACATAGCGTTATCGTTTGATTTTAATTTTTCCGTTATAAAAAAGCCGATTGGTCGAAAATTGGCCATTTTCTAAACACTTACACGAACCAATGGCGCGGTTAGATTAGAATTTTGATGATGGTCGGCGATAAACTTTTGTTTAATCACGAAGTAACCTCGTAGAACAGTGCGCAACAAGTTTATCTACGAAGAATTGTTAATCACGGATATAAGAATTTTTTTCTGTTCGACAAAAATCGCGTGTCACGATCATTATCGAATATTTGTAAAAGCTTTTAGAATATATGTTATGAGAAGAGACGTAACCGTTCCGGGGTGGGTTTAGGAACGTTCGAAACGTTTGCGGCGGTGGCAGCGCGCGCAAGTAGGCAAAGAGAGCGGCGCGGCGGAGGGGGGGTCAAAGGCAAGCTGTTGGGTAGCTGCTGTAGACGCGCTTGTCGTTCATCAATTTTCATCTGTTTTTTTCAACGATTAAACGTAAATAAACCCGTGCGGCGGTTGTCTACGGCGGTGAAAGAATGACATTGTGGATGCGTATTTGACGCGTAATATCATTTCAACGAGGTAAGTACGATTATCGTGCTCGCGACAGTTCGATTTAATATTTTTCGCGTAGGTAACCGCCAAAAATTGCAGCCGATGACGCCATCTTGACAAGTTTTGTTGACAATACGCGTACGATTGGAAACAACATATTATCTCACGAAAAATAATATTTTCTTGTGAAAAAAGAGCAATGGCAACGCGCGTTTCCGTTCGTCGAATAATTAGATGAACCGTTAAAATTCGCGTCATCGGTTCAATGATATTATTTAAGTACGGTGCGATAGTAAACGTGCCGTTATTTTGATGTACATACGTGCCCCAGTATGTTATGCACGTACATTCGTCGACGCGAAACAATTGTTGCACGTCGCTGACTCTTGACGGGAATCGAAATTCCAGGGATAGAAGGAAAGAAGCTGAGCCATGTTTTACGCTCATTTTGTGTTGGCCAAAAAGGGCCCGTTAGCTCGTATCTGGCTGGCGGCCCATTGGGACAAAAAACTCACCAAGGCGCACGTCTTCGAGACGAATATAGAAAAATCTGTCGATGGTATACTCCAACCTAAGGTAATTCATTTTTTATCGCTGATGATTAATCAACCTTTCCACAAATATCAATTCAAATATTTTGGACATCTTGAAATGCTTTTTCATTATTTTTTAAGGTAAAAATGGCCTTGAGAACGTCGGGACATCTGTTGCTCGGCGTTGTGAGAATTTATTCCAGAAAAGCCAAATATCTGTTGGCCGATTGTAACGAAGCGTTTGTCAAAATAAAAATGGCCTTCCGGCCCGGTATGGTAGATTTACCGGAAGAACACAGAGAAGCGGCAGTGACCGCTATTACTCTGCCGGAAGTTTTTCACGATTTTGACACCGCTATGCCGGAATTAAAGTAATAAGAATTTTTTTACACATAATTGATTTTTTTTTAGCCGGTAAGCAGGACAAATTGTGTAACTGGAATTTTTTTTTCCCCAGGGACGTCGATATCGAAGCGCAATTCAGCTTAAATCAGTCGAGAGCAGAAGAAATCACTATGCGAGAGGATTATGGCAGCCTTTCTCTGGTAACTCATGATCAGGGCTTTGGAGATATGAGTTTTGATGCGGAACCTGCTGAATTGATGCGACACACAAGTACGATGGAACCATCGCTGGATCAGGTATGTTCTTTGTACACTCTATTCATTGGTTTAGTTAACTGAGCAAATTGCTTCCGCATAATCAAAAATTCAAAGAAAAACAAAATATTCAAGTAAACAAATAAAAATGTATAATCAACAACAAATATAGAAATCAACAATTATTTATTTATTCACAAAATTCAAATTATATTCGTATTTTCAAATTTGTTTTTTTATTCAAGAAACTTGTTTTTCTTCTTCACAAAGTTTGGCTACAATTTTCGATAGGATAAAATGTAAACATTTTTTTAATAATTCTTCGAATCAAAACATAAAAATTCGAGGTATTGCCGATTGAAAGATCGTTGTACTATGAGCTTCACTCGTTTTCGTGAAATGTAAATTTATGTATCTCGATTAAGCTAACAAATGTTTCTTATTGATGTCAATTAAACCCGAAATTCAGGTAAGGATGAAATAACTATCTTCAATGTAATTTCCAGGGCCATATGTTGTTCAGCGATGGACCAGGAATCGAAATAACGTTGGAACAAAAAGAGAAAGAGCCCGTAGCGGGAACTTCGTCGACAACTCAGCCAATGGACATAGATACACCGATACGGGACGACGGTTTTGGCGGTCACCTGGGACAGGATATAATAGGTAACAATCGCTCATTCTTGTTATAATCCCAATTCTGTGTGTCATTCCATTTGTAGAATCGATAAAAAAAAATTCTTTCGAGGAATTTGTAATATGATGTTATTCTTTTTTACAGCGGGAGGACTCTTCGAAGGTGGACTCTTCGACGAAGCGCCATCATCGATGGGCGACGTTCCGGTTCCCGAGGTGAGCAGCGCATTGGGAGAGCCACCGGAAACCACAGCTGTTGCCGGAGTGGCGCCTTCTGTACACGATGACTCCGACGAGGATATGGGTGATCATTTCGGCGGTGGACCTGCATCGCCGATGGGTGGAATGAGGTAAGCCTATCGTTGTTCAAGTATTTCAACACTGTACGCACTGTCGATAATTTTTTTATTTCGTAATATTGTTTTCTCAACCGTTTGGTTTCGTTACTATTACGTCGTAGCAGCAGCGATGGCTCGAGACCAACAACGCCTGCGGCTATCGGTGAAGAAATTGAAGGAAGAGCGAGCGTAGCAAGTCGTAGATTTACACCAGCGCCGCCGACTATTCCCGAGGAACATCCCATGGATATTATTGAAGAGCCTCCACCGCTACAGGACCAAACGACTTTGCTTCACGACGAGGAAGAGAGCTTTGCTCTGGCTCCGGTCGACGCTTCTGCATTGAAAGGTCAGCATGGTCTTCCGGCAGCGCATTGTCGTGAAAAATTTCCTGGCACAACGAAAGTTTCGCGTTTCAAACGATCGAGAAAAACGATTAAACTTAACGATTAACGCAATTCCAGGCTTCACAAAAGCAAAACGCAAGCGTAAGCTGATCGTCGATGAAGTAAAAAACATATCGGGCGAAGAAATGAAAGCCCAACTTTCGGATACTAGCGATATAATAACAACACTGGATCTTGCGCCACCGACAAAGAGACTGATGCACTGGAAGGAAACTGGAGGCGTTGAAAAATTGTTCGCCCTTCCAGCAAGAACGATTCCAGCGCGCTTCCTTTTCAAGGTACGTTCGATCGTTACCTCAAACAGCCATTCCTATAGGATATTTCTATGTCGAGAAAAAACCAACTTACTTATTTAAAATTATTTCATTTCGTGCATTTTACAATTTCGAACTTCATGTGCAGAACTATCAGCGTCACTTGACCAGCAAATCATACGATCACGAAGATTTCGGCCGTCTCGGTGCCGAGGAAGATATGCCTTTGGACGCTGGCATGTCTCTCGAACAAGTTCGCGATGCTCCTGAGGCAGAATTGGGACCTTTCGAACAGAGTTTACTCGCCAAACGAATGAGCCGTAAAAGGAAAGCGGCGCCAGATGATGAGGTAAATTTTATTTAGAATACGCATTGTGTCAAACTAACAATTCTTCGATGATTAACACAGCAATAATACTTTCTTCGTAAATTAATGTTATATTTTTTGTCTGTATCAGGATCAACCGAGTACCGCGCAAAGTATAGCACCACCAGCAACACCATCGATAGAAGAACAACCGTCGGTAGGCGAACCCGTGGAAACGCCGAGTCTGGTAGTGCCGGCGGCTGTGCCGCCTGCGGCTTCACCTATGCCGCCAGACGTTTCAATGCCACCGGAGACTTCGGTACCGGATCTCAGCAGCATCCTACCGTCCGTTGAACCCTCCGAGATAATCGGCGTCCCCACCGAAGCACCGTCGTTGATCACGGAAATGCCGCAGATACCACCGGCCGACGTTAGCAACCTTCTCGGTGGACCGCTCGACGAACAAAGTGTACCACCACCGTCGGTTCCATCGAATGAAAACGTATTGCCGCCCTCCGATTTACCGCAGATGGAGAATATGGGATACGATCAGGTTTGTCAAATATGTATAATAAATATTTTTAAAAACATTTTGATCCTCTCATTAAGGAGAGTCTATCGTTAGATTCCCAACTAAAAGTGATATCCGGAGAGGATTTCGAAAACTTTACGATGAAATAAAAATTTGAAAAAAAAAAAAAAAAACAACCGTACAGAAGGCACTATAAACATTAATTTTGCTTAACAATAATGCCGAAAAGTTGTTAAGAAATTAGTTTAAAAAAATTTGATCAACGAATCATTCGGTAAACAAATTTTTTTTTAAATTAATTTGTTAATAACTTTAAGCATTATTCGTATGCAAAATTAATCTTCTTAGGACTCATGATTAATCTTTTTCTATATGGTTGATTTTTACCGACGCCATCCCATTGGGAAGTATTCGAAATTCTTTCGGAATTTCACTTTTCTCTGGGAATGTAATGATACAATTTCCTTAAAGGGACAATGAATACATATATTTTAAGGGAACTCATCGATCAATAGTAATATTATTGGTTTTAATTTGTTTTTTTATCCACAGGCACAGCACCAAATGTCGTACATGGGATACGACGACCTTCATCACCCACCCGCGCATACGCCCGGCGCGATATCCGAAAGAGGACCGGCAACCCCGTGGAATCATGAAGACTACGAGTTCCCACCGTCTGTTGGACCGGTCAGTTCTCTCATCAACGATTATTTTATGCGACAAAACCCTCCATCTTTCTGTGTTTATGACTCTAATCGTTAATTTGGGTTTATCGTATTATATTTACAGCAAGAGGAACAGCAAGTTGACGAGACTTACGAACAATTCGAGGAACGCGTTCTCAACAAGAGAGCGTCGCACATGTATCACGTAATAAAGAACAAATTGGATGTCAAGGATAGACTGACTCTCGCGGACATGACACACAAAAACAGTCGCAAACAGGTAAAGATTAATAATCGACTTTATCAATGACAGTAAAACTGTGAACAAAAATTTCGAATAACTCGAATTATTGTATGTATTGTTTCAGGCTGCGCAAAAGTTTTATACGCTATTAGTGCTAAAGAAGTTTCAAGTATTGGAATTGTATCAGGAACGCTCGTACGCCGATATCGTGGTTACCAAAGGACCCAAGTGGGAGAATCCAGCGTTATAAAAAATGGAAACTAAACAGCGTAAGCATTATGATTTCAGACTATTTAACTTTGTCGCACCGGCCCTGTGTAAAGAAAAAAGAAAGAACAAAAACAAAAATTGTGTTTCAAAAGTTCCGTCACATTCGTATTTTTCAGTTTGTTTCGAATATTTTTATTTCGAATCGCGATCGATGTTCGTAAAAAAGAAAAAGCATCAATTAACCGACATTTGTTTCATGTATCGACTTCGAATTTTAAAGGTACGCGAAGAATATCGAATCAATGGGAATATTTATTTCACAATTCACTGTACTATTTGGTTCTTTATATACATTTAACACTCACAAAAAAGTAGTAGCTAAGGGTGAGATAAACGGATGTAAGAAAGAAGAGGGGGGAGGGGGATGGAATGAAAGAGATAACAAAAAAAAAAGAGTATATTTCTACATAATGACGATTAGATTTCTTCTACGATGCGCGGAACGTTTTTCACTTCCGTAAGCAAACCGTCGTGGCAAGCGTTACGCTTGCGTGTGCGTGTGGTCTGCGTTCGAGAAAAAAAAACACAAAAAAAAAGTGTGTCTGTTTATCACCACTTTATCACAACTTTTCTATCGATAGTCGAAGATGCCTTCATTCAGGTTTTTCCAACATAAACGGCATGTACCTAGAAACCCCGAATACATATCACTTCTTAAAAATCTTCATCATAAACGCAGTCAAGAGATACTCAGCATGCAAGACTTTGTCTTCGTCTGTATTTTTTGACATACTTTCTACAACAAAAAAAAACGTCAATGAAATATCGAATAACGTCAGTAACTCGATACTTCATTGTACCGTTACGACGAATAATTACGTGGAACGTAAATTAGCAGTCGATTGTAAGAAAGAATCTTTCAGTTAAACTCATTCGCGAGGAGAAATGTAAATTATTTACGTTCGCGGATAAAATCCTTTACTTTACGGATTAAAGAGAGTCAGTCGTATTTATCGATCGATTTTCGCACTTTATCGTTCGCAACCAAAAGCGTCGACGCTATGTTTCTTCATCGGTCATTCAAAGACACCTCCGAACGTAGCTTCGGCGCGAAAAAGACGGTAAATTGCGAAAATCTTTTACGCTCTTCAACGCTTCGGTTCGAAGGGATGTAAATATTTACTTGTAAACATTTCTCCGAACGAATTATTTGCTTTCTTTTTTTTTTTTTTTTTTTTCTTTTAAAGATATGTCCATATAATGGATCGAAATGTTTTTAAATTGAGCCCTCGGTTCAGCGAGACGCTTCGCCTTAATCGAAATGATTTATTGTGAAAAAAAAAAAATGTAATTGAGAAAACGGCGATTGTGGCTTTTCATACTCTATAGAATATAATTTTACTATTCGGTACCGAGCTAATTGAACTAAATTCAGAATGAAAAATCTTTAGTCGTCATATTGAACGACGAAGCGAGGAGCCGTTGGTAACTTTAATTGATTATAGAAACAAATTCGCGGAGGTGGTATGTATTCTATTTGTACGTCCCTTGAAAACATGATGAGTGAGTTGCCTCTGTAAGAGAATTAAGATTATGTTGCATAGTGCTATAAAAATACTACATCATTTTCAACATCATTGGACAAATGACCTCGTTATATTTGAATGATTTATATATTATATATGTATAATTATAATTAGGTACAAGCTAATGTAGAATAGTTCACAAAATCAGTACATGTAATATATTATGAAGAAAAGAAAACACGGTTCTGACAAATCAAATGAGAAAACAACGTCATTTTACCCTGCAAAGTCTTCGTTGGTCCGTCGATCATCGTGATAAATCTGTTTAAGATTACTAGTCGACCATTCGCCATTGACAACAACAAAAAAACGAGAGAAGAGGAAGAGGAGTAAAGGAGAGTAGTTTCCGATGGTTCTTCACGTGTAATTTGTGACAAAAAGAAGAACATAACTCATATGGTGAAAAAGCTTTATTTCTCTTTATCGGTGAATTCTCATACGAACAAACATCGTCGAAGAGAAACAGAAAACAGATTTAAGTTATGAGAAAAATGTGCTGGTCGACGATACAAAAGTTGGACGCGACACCATTTAGTTTTTTTTTTTGATGATTAAACGTAACAGCGCGATAAATTAGTAATACATTATTATTCATCGATACTGTATCTTCGAATTATACGTTTATCGATAGTTCAATGAAAAAAAAAAGATAATGTTAATTCGCCGATCACTTTCGTCCGGTTTTCTCGATGAAAAACTTTGTCGAATGAAAGACAATAGAAGAAGTAGAAAAAAAATGGAACGATAGCGGTACGAAAAGCGATCGAAGGCTCAGCCGTCCAACTCGCCGGCGGCACATGCGTCCTGATAGGATTTTCCAGCTTGACGATCCGGATTCAGCTTTATCATGTCGTCAATTCGGAGGATAGTGATCGCCGCTTCTGTAGCGAATTTCAAGGACTTTATCTTCGATATTGCCGGTTCCAATACTCCGGCTTTTCTGTTATCCTTCACCGTTCCTTCGAGGAGATCAAGTCCGACCCTATTGAGAATTGAAAAGATAATTTTAACTTATGTTGGCGATAATTCGAATGCAAATAAAGTTTCAACGATGAGTTGTTACCATTTTAGATTTGCATGATCGACGGTGGTTTGGCTGGAGTTGTGATAAGCGCGCAATTTTGCGACGAGATCGGTTGCGTCCTGCGCAGCGTTCACCGCAAGAGTCTTCGGTATAACTAGAAGAGATCGAGCAAATTCAGCGATAGCCAATTGTTCCCTGGAGCTCAAGGATGTAGCGAAATTCTCCAGATAGATCGAGAGAGCCGCTTCCACGCTACCGCCGCCGGCAACGACATTTTTGCTCTCGAGAACTCGCTTAACGACGCACAGGGCATCGTGCACCGATCGCTCCATTTCATCACAGTAGTAATCGTTCGGTCCGCGAAGAATAATCGAACTCGCGGTCCTGGCTTTCGGTCTGTAATTTTAAAAAAAGAAT
This sequence comes from Cryptus armator, assembly GCA_963971235.1. Taxonomy (NCBI): domain Eukaryota; kingdom Metazoa; phylum Arthropoda; class Insecta; order Hymenoptera; family Ichneumonidae; genus Cryptus; species Cryptus armator. The sequence goes on along the minus strand of OZ020234.1, from coordinate 23,802,873 downwards.
AGATTAGTAGATTAATCAATTAACCGATATGTAGATATTTCAAGATTACAAATAGGAGAACTAACCCCTTGATGAGAATCAATTCATCGTCGCAAACGTATTCCTGTACGACTTCGGCGGCCTCTCCGAGGAAATTCGTGTCGAAACTCTCGTCGCCCTCCATGTTGGTAAGAGACGTAAGGAAATGAGCACCGGTGGCCTTTGCTATGCGTTTCAGATCGGCTTTCTTGCATCTGCGAACGGCCATCGCACCAGCTTCCACGAAGTACTGACAAAAAAAACAATATTATATCTGTTAAATACGAATTTTCTCAATAGCGCGAGATGAGAGATTATTTCGAGATTTTATTACCTTGAGGCACAAATCATCGATTCCACCCGACAAGAGAACAACGTTAGTTCCGGCCGCGAGAATCTTTTGAATTCTCTCCTTGGTGATGTCGGCTTCGCGCTGACGAACTCCCTCCAGCTTGTTGGGATCGGTTATCAGAACCTCGACTCCCAACTTCATCTTAGCTTTTTGAAGGGAGAAATCGAGACATGCGATCTTCGCGTTGACTATCTTCTTCGGCATAGCTTGCGAGGCGACCGTGCAATTTAAGGCGTAACCGTGAACCAAAACGGATTCCCGAACACTCTTTCCGTGAGCCTTAAGGACATTGACTGCTTTCACTGGATAGAGATGACCTCCCTTACCGTCGTTGATTTTCACAGCGTTAGCCGCATCGACAACCATGTTACCGAAGAAATTCGCATCACTGCGTTATTCGAGCGTTAAGAAGAATATTCGATTATTTTTAGTTTTTTTTTTATCCGATATAATTTAATTTAGAAACAAAATTTGTTAAATGATGAAAAAAAGGATACGCTCCGATGATTTTACTGGACATCGAAGTTTTCGCGACGTTGACGAGACAATCTCTTCCCAACTCTTCGACGGTCACCGTAAGGTGTTCCTGGATATATTTGCAAGCTTCCCTGCAAATGAAGGTCAAGATAAACAGGTGATATCGTATATAATCGGATAATGCCGGCTGTCCAAAATTCGTTTCGAGGCCAATTTTATGCAAACGAAGAGATTTTCGTTATTATATCAGCAATATCATCGCTTGTCGATCGAAACTGCTAGGAAATTCGGATATATATTGAGTTCTAAAGGCAATTAAACCAGAAGACTAATTGTTGAAGTTAAAAACCATTTTTTCGATGCTTTACATGGCGATGAAAGACGTAAAAAAACCGATGACACCTTTGCAATTGTTTTTACGACAAACGCAAATTTTACAAAAAACTTCTCCGCCGCATAATTGCATGAATTTCTGCCCACCGAACAAAAGAGTGAGATTATTTTGGACTTTAGAAAAAATATTGTTTCTTTGTTTGCCGCGTCAGTAATATTTCTCGAGAATTAACGTACGAAAAAAATCGGTATGACTACCGCTGCTTTTGATATATGTTGCTTCATCAATTTTTGGGTTGGAAAGAAAGTTTTGTAGTTAAATATACAATTGATGAGTATGCGAGACGTGAAAAAGCACTCACTTGCACGCCAGTCTGTAACCGCTGATTACAGAGGTAGGATGAATTTTTTGCTTCACAAGTTCGTCTGCATTTTTCAGGAGTTCGGCTGCAATGATCACCTACAAAATTTAATAAAAAAGTAAAAATTTCGTTAATATTGCAATTTTTAACAGAATCAACAAGATTTTGTATTTTCAAATAATTATTGAACTATGAAAAATAAAGTTACGTCAGGTAATGAAAGTGAAAAAATACGCACGACGGAGGTGGTGCCATCGCCGACTTCCTCGTCCTGAAGTTGCGCCAGTTCCACGAGTACACGAGCTGCCGGATGCTCTACATCCAGGAGACGAAGGATCGTAGCGCCATCGTTGGTGACAGTAACATCCTGAATAGAAAAAAAAATGATTAAATAAGCACTTCTATGCGCAATACCGTTATTTACAAAAAAAAATCGAAATAATTTACCCCGATATCGTCGACCAACATTTTGTCCAAGCCAACCGGTCCCAAAGAACTCTTGACGATGTTGGCGATCGCACACGCGGCCATTACTAACAATTAAAAATATAATGAATATTATTTTTTGTTACCATGTAAAATTTTTTCGCCAAAAAAAAAACGGAGCACACGAGAGCGTCGGCAAATTTCGTGTGTATAGGTTATCGCGTGTGACTTACCATTTTGCGTACGAACCGGGGCTCCGGATTGTCGGCTACCGCCGACGGCTAATGCGCTAGCTACGGTCGACATTATTCTTCTCAATCAATAAACAATTTCTCGCTTATTGTCCGCGCTCTCGGTGAACACGGAAATTCGGCGTGACTCTCGTTCACTGCGACACGAAATATTCGAGGAACAAACGTGCAATGGATCAGCGAGCAGGGTGAGGCGGATCGAGAAGGACTGAAAGGCCCGCGTGCGTTCATTCCCGTGTTTCGCTTGCGTGTGTGCGATCACACGGATTGTCAAGGATTTCTCCTCGTCCGCTTCACGGATTCGCTCAATTGTTTTATACGCCTCTCGTCATTGGTCTTCCGGCGTTGTTCTTCACGTGAAATTGGACAAATTTAAACAAGACACATCCCACGCGATACCGTCAAAGAATCGTTATTAGTGTGAGTCACGGGGTGAGCCGTTTTCGTTTATTCTCGAAAAAAAAAAAAAAACAGAAAAACGAAAGGGAGTCAACCAAATGTTGGCTTCGGAAAAAACAAACGCACTTCGTTTGTTCTTCAGCTAGTAGTTGCTCGATGCGTTTTTACAATTAGAGTTAGAAAAAATACATACATATGAAGAAATGACAAACCCGTTCGGTACGGCAATTCTTACCTTATATGGCCATGAAAAATCTTGATACATGGCGCAGCTTTGGTACGGGCGGGATTTACGGATAAGTTGTTGAATTGAAAGACACATTGTTTTTTTTTTGTTTTAATAAACAAGATATTGATTGCATCACATGAAAATGATTAATTTTCATATGTCGATTAAAAAATCCGACAAATTAATTTTTTCCTTTGTTTTATAAGATATCTATTGGATTGGATAGTTATAGAAACTTTGGAAAAACTGTTGTCCACAGTAGTTTAAACAATACGAGTTTATGTATGATTATTCAGGTATTAATAAAGATTATTACCAAATAATCATTCAAGTTCATTAAATTAAACTTAAGTTCGACTAATTTTATTGTAATATTTACAATGCATTCTTCTTTTATCATACAACAATCAGCAAATGAGAATTCGGCATGTTGGTGTTGAAATATCAGTCCACTTTTGCAGGTCCGGATGTCACTTGTTTACGCTCTATATAAGCAAAATGCTCCTGACCTTTTTCTATTGTGACCTTATAAACTCTATAATATTCCAAAATGTTTTCTGAAAGTATAAAAATTGCATCAATAATTTGACATAGAAAAATCTGTTCAACTCAACACTGTTCAATAAGATCTATTCGAGTAAACAAATCAAACATTTTTTAAAATATAATACTCACCGACGTGCTTAGGATCTAATTTATATTTTGCCGCTATGTCGGTGATCGAATTTTTAATGGGATCCTTACTGTGATCAGCCATGAAGGCCATTGCCTGTTTCAATGAACATTTACCCTCCACAGTTTGAGGAGGCTCCCAAAAACCATATTCAAAACCTTCATGCGTATGTGTTAATGATGGAAGCGGCCTATTGGGATCCTGTTGAATTTCAGTAGGTAGTTCCTGCAAGAATAATGGATTAATTATTTATTCGTTTATTAATCAATCGAACATACAAGAAGCGGCGCACGCAGAGATTGTAAATAACATGGACAGTGGATAATTTGCTAAAAAAAATGTAACAATACCAAACAAATAAATGAATTGCTCTTACCTGCGGGTCATGAGACTGTACATAAATGTTTTTCAATCTTTCATCCAATTCTGAATCCTTTTTGTTATGAGTTTCCATGAAATTTGGATTGGCTGTAAAAAAATAATTGTACTATCCTCCTGCTTTTCGTTTTTTATTAAAAAAGAAATTAAAAACGAAGCTAACCCGTTCGCGCAATTTCGATTTGTTTTTTCGTGCTTTCGTGTAGCGGTGCGGGTACCGGTTTTTCACGACTGATAACTTTGTGAGCTCGATTTTCGATGTTAAATTTTTTCACGGGTCTCATCATAAATGACATTACTTTCCCCATTTTAGGATTATGGTGTACTTATACAAGTCTCGAACGAAGAAAGAATAAAAGATGAAGAAAAAGTATCGTTTTTTGGTAATACGAAATAGAGGTTACGTATTCGAGAAATCTATTCGATTATCGGACGTAAGATTTGACCCCACTGTCGCAGCTTCCGGCGACCACCGTCATTGGGCTGTTCGGCGGTGGCAAGCTTTCGGATTCTCCTTTTTCGAGTTACTCTAAGCGATCAATATAGCGTACAAAATAGTTGCAGCGAATTATCATAGATTCATTATGTCATCAGAATATCGTAATTATCGTAAGTGAAGGCCATGTGTAAGGCAATAATGTAGCAAGTAGCAGGAAAGGGTCAGATGTCAATAATGGCGAATTCACACATATTAGCGTTTATGAACTTTCCTATGTTTCCCCACTTGTATTGGTCCTGACGACACACATACATCCTTATATCAATCTTCGATATGAATTCGTAGTAAGAGACGTTACTACGAATTCGTATATTAGTTGTATAGTGATCGAAATGATTTATGTCTAATTTTCGCAAAAGTTCCGAATAATACTTTGTGTTCGAAATAATGATTGATTCGGACATCGTATCTAGGTCCATAAAAATGTATTGCAGTATTCTTTTATTAAAATTGCAATTGTCGGACACGATGATAAAATTCGCGCGCAACGTGTCGCTTTTCCCGTAGAACTCTCATTCGCGCGCGCTCCCCGCGAATGACGTAGTCGATCGCTAAAGAGGTAATCTACTCCATTGTTCGGACGGTAAACGGTTTGATACATGAAAAAAACATCGTTTTTTCCGAATCCGACGAAATTATCGATGCAATTGCAAAATGTTGCATACACAAATTATCGGAGGAATTGATAATTTTCGAAAGAACATGATATGTTGATCCTCTGTGCTCAAGCTTCGAAAATAGCGCCCTTCCTTTCATGCACTTTCGTATGCAACTTCGTGCAAGATGATTTTAGATAAATATTAAATACTTCGGAAACTTGATGCTTTGCAATAAATATACAATGTAAATCATATGTTTCATAACGTAGTAAAAAATTGAACGAAATTAACGACGGACAAGTTCAGTTTTGTTTGGAGAACGTGAAATTACGAAAAAGAGTGTGTCAAGTCGGTGGAAGAATGTGGCACTTCAAAATGGCTGCCAGTTACTTTAGTAATTTACGGCTGTATCTTTCTTTGTTGTCGATGGTTTAATTGCGACCGGGGATCGTCGTTAGTTCATTTGTGTCTTAACGACAAATAGTCGATCGTGAGTTTTAACAAAATCTCGAAGTTCCACGATTAGCCGTGTAAATACGCGAGAACGGAATATGCTCGGGAAGCACACACTGGCATCCCCGTCGTCTTCCACCTCGTCCCCGTCGTCGTCGTTGTCGCTTCAAATAAACTTTATTTAATCGTCTCAACCGTCACGACAATATTGTCGAATTTTACTACCAGTGAACAATTACGATGCTCCGACATTACAGTGAATATCAAACTTTCGTACACCAGTGTATCTCGTGGATAGGTTAAGATCGTTGCCAATCGACGATACACCAAAAATTCTTCTCGCCTTCCTCGATTCGAGGGACTCCTCGGAATTTTTCGTACGTATCAACATTTTTTATATCAATATCATTAATTCGCCGAACAATTTTGTAACATTCGCAAATGGAATATTGACGGAAAATTTTCCGAATAAAAACAAGTCGTTCCATTCACGAACGACAATGCTCGCGAGTCAGGTATGTGTTGTTTCAATCGAAATCGACACGATTTTTTCTCAGCATTCTCGTTTATTTTTTTTTGTTATTATTAACATTATTTCTTTACTCATTTTTCATAACCGAAGGTGAATCATTGTGAAAGTATGAAAAAAAATACGTTAGCACATAGATGTATCGATAGGCAAATTTTAACAGTCGTAGACCTACTTGGAATTTTTGCAATACAATATTTACCTCATACTTGTGTTGTTAAACGAACAACATAAATTTTAAGACACGTGAATTGTTTGGTATTTCCAAAAGATACTAATGAATTGGAACTGTGAAAATATAAAAATCTATACAATCGTTTGACTGTTTTATCGACGCGTTATATTACTGTATTTTTGTGTACAAATGACAAACAACATTTTTGATCCATAGGTACATTTATGTCAGAATTGGATTGGATTGTCAGCTAGGTCCCCGAGGGCCTAGCATGGGCCACTATGAATCCGCCCGCGGTCAGCAAGTCAGGCAGTCGCGGCTCTGGATACCACCAAAAAGCGTTAGCTGAAATTCGCAATTCTCTACTGCCTTTTGCCAATATCGGAGGTACAGGAGAAGTAGGTTCAAGCGCAGCGAGTACGATATCAACATTATCTACAACCAGCGGCGTAAGTTCAGCTTCCGGTTTGAGTGGTTTATCCGGCGCCTCCGGCAGTCTCGCCGATAAGCCTGAGCAGCGTCAGGCGATCGCACAATTGATAGCTATGGGCTATTCAGAAGTAAGTAAATTTTACAATATTTATCTCTCAGTTGTCGTAGAAAATATTTAAAAAATTTGTTAAAAACTAGAATATTTGTGAAACTATAGGTATACAAGTTGATCGGATCTTTGTTTCAATGACAATTTAAATATTTTAGGACATTGGACTACGAGCCTTAAAATTGGCAGGATGGCGTCTGGACGCGGCGACGGAATTCCTAAAGCAGGCGCAGGGTGAATCGATGAACGGTCTCGGCAAGCTAAACACGAAATTAATTCGCAAGCCGAGTTTGGAGCGGGAATTGAGTCTTCAACGCGGCAGTCCGGCACTGGACAGTGGTGCGGGTAGTTCGCGTTCGGATAGTCCGCGACAGACCGAACTAAGTCCTCATCCGCAGCTGAGTCGTCAATACTCGCCGAGCGGTTTTGTGGAGCGCGAGCCGCCGCCACCTCCACCGCCGCGATGCAGTTCGACACCGCCACCGCCGCCGCCGCCTCACGCACCTTACAGTCAGCCGAACGTTCCGACGAATATGCAACAGATGATGAAACGAATGTCACCGGCGCCGGTGGTACCGACGAGACCACCGCCCGCGACGCCCGGTGCTTCGTCGTCGAGTTCGACGAATCCGCCTCAGCGTGGCACGAGTCCGGTCGCGAGTCCGAACGGCACGTCGAACGGTCGTCAACCGATGATCGTGCAGAACGGTCCTCAAGTGCAGCAACAATTGACGCAACAGATTCAAGCGTTGAGTATCTATCAATCGAGCAACAGCAACGCTAGCGCCCAGGTAGAGCCGCCACCGCCTTATCCTATAGTTCCATCGTCGTCGTCTCAGGGTCCGGTGCAGCCACCTTCGTACAGCGCGTCGATGCAGAATCGTCAATCGCCGACGCAATCGCAGCAGGATTATCGCAAAAGTCCATCGTCGGGTATATACTCGGGACCAACGTCGGCGGGTTCTCCAAGTCCTATAACGGTATCGACGGTACCGCCGAGTACGCAAAACTCAATGGCGAGACCGACGCCCCTGCAAGCGTGGGGCGCGAGACAAGCGAAGACTCAACCGCCGATAATAATGCAATCGGTCAAAAGTACTCAGGTGCAGAAACCTGTGCTTCAAACTGCGATAGCGCCCACTTCGCCGCAGCCAATTTCGTCGGGTAGCGGGACAACGCCACCGCCACCGCCGTCTTACGCCTCTTCGATACAGCAGAAGCAACAACAACAACAACAACAACCACCGCCACCGGCTTATCCACCGGTAAACAATGTCGTCACGTCGACGTCGACGGGCTCCATGAATCTCGGTGTTGTTTCGGGAGTTCCGACGACCGAACCACCGAGTTACGCCACGACGATGCAAGCATTGGCCGCTCAGAGAAGTATGCATCATCCTCTGCCGCCTCCGCCGTACGGCACGCCGACCGACGATGCGACGGGAATTTTGACGGTCGAAAGTGGTACGGCGCCTCGATCGTCGCCGGTCGCCCATCATCCGCCTCTTCAGAGGAAATATTCACCGGCCGAAAGTTGTCAACATCCCGGCGAAACACCGCCATTGCCTCCGACCGCGTCGACATCGGTGTCGTCGAGAAACAACAACAATCACGGAAACACGGCGGACGGTGGGGCTAAAGGCGGTCCTTCTTCCTACAAGATAAAACATCAATCGCCAATACCCGAACGCAAACACATGAGCAAAGAGAAGGAGGAGGAACGGAGGGACTGCAAAGTGCGAAATTATTCGCCGCAGGCGTTCAAATTCTTCATGGAACAACACGTCGAGAATGTGTTGAAATCGCACAAGCAACGTTTGTACAGAAGACTTCAACTCGAGACAGAAATGGCGAAAATTGGACTCAGCGCCGAAGCACAATGTCAGATGAGAAAAATGCTTTCGCAAAAAGAATCGAATTACATAAGATTGAAACGCGCGAAAATGGATAAATCAATGTTCACGAAAATAAAACCCATTGGCGTTGGTGCTTTTGGCGAAGTTACCCTCGTCAGAAAATTGGATACCAATCAATTTTACGCAATGAAAACGCTACGAAAGGCCGACGTACTGAATAGAAATCAAGTTGCTCACGTTAAGGCCGAACGTGATATTCTCGCCGAAGCTGACAACGAGTGGGTCGTCAAGCTGTATTACTCCTTTCAAGACAAAGACAATTTGTACTTCGTCATGGACTACATACCCGGTGGCGATCTAATGTCGTTGCTCATCAAATTGGGAATATTTCAGGAACCTCTTGCGAGGTTTTACATCGCCGAATTAACGTGCGCCGTTGAGAGCGTTCATAAAATGGGCTTTATACATCGTGATATCAAACCTGATAATATACTCATCGATCGCGACGGTCATATCAAACTTACGGACTTTGGTCTGTGTACGGGATTTCGTTGGACTCACAATTCCAAGTATTACCAACAAAACGGTAAGATTTTTTACATGGTGTCCAGTGCTCCTGGAAATCCTGGAATGTCCTTAAATTTCTTCATTCATCTTGACATTTTTTTATTTCATTAAATTTTAATTTTTCAAATATTTTTTAAACCCTCACGTACGGACGACGTAAATATTCATTCGGCATTTTTTACCAATACCTTTGAATAGTCAGATTAACTGGAAATATGGTGAAAAAATTCTGAAAAAAATTGTAGAGTAGTCTTGAAGGATCGTTTCTTCCATTGAAATTTTTTCCTGTATATTTTTGAAAACCTTAATCTCTATTTCGGCCGTCTAGCCGTGTTAGTCTTGTGTATTAATGTCTCAAAAAAGCAAAAAAAAAAGAAAATTACTTTATCATTTCATTAATTTTTACTTTTGTTAAATACCCTTAAATATCTCAAAAATGTCCTGAGAAGTCCTGGAAATTTCTTTCCTGGACATTTTTTTACGGGCTTTTCACTGAACGCTATGTTTTTATTTCCTCTATCAGTCATTCTTCTTCACTTTTTTCTCACGTCGATTAATCGAGCGGAATTTTGAACGAAATTTCTTTACCTTGAATTACAGGTCATGGTAAACAAGATTCGATGGATCCATCCGACGACTGGAACAACGAGTGTCGGTGTTTGCAATTAAAAACTCTCGAACGGCGACGACACAGAGAACATCAGCGATGTTTGGCTCACTCGCTAGTCGGCACCCCGAATTACATCGCGCCGGAGGTACTCCAGCGAACGGGTTACACACAATTGTGCGACTGGTGGAGCGTCGGGGTTATTCTTTACGAAATGCTGGTTGGCTCGCCGCCGTTTCTCGCCAACACACCTGCCGAGACTCAGTACAAGGTAAACTATAAACTTACTACAAAAGAGTTCGTAACTATTCCATAATAATAACTTTTATGGCAATTTTTTTTTTTTTTTTTCACTAATACAGGTAATAAATTGGGAAACGACACTTCATATTCCGAAGCAGGCGAATCTAACGCCGGAAGGTAAAGATCTGATATTGAAACTGTGCGTCGGTTCCGATCGTCGATTGGGAAAAAATGCGGACGAAGTCAAGAATCATCCGTTCTTCGGTAGTATAGACTTCGAAAAAGGTCTTAGACGCCAAGTAGCGCCGCACATACCTCGAATTAAATTTCCAACAGATACGAGTAATTTCGATCCCGTTGATCCGGAAAAATTGCGAAATTCCGAAACCTCCGATTCCAACAAATCCGACGAACTTTTGGATAACGGCAAACCGTTTCATGGATTCTTCGAATTTACGTTTAGACGATTTTTCGATGACGGCGGTGGTCCCGCTTATCCGAGTCGTATAAGTCTCGACGACAATGATAATCAGGGTCCAGTCTATGTATGACATTAGGCCCACTTGCGGCGAGTTCGATTCGGCGTCGAACTGGCGTGTCTTGGGCGTTAAAAAAAAAAAAAAAAAAAAAAAAAAATACGTGTATATCTTATACTCGTGCGTCGTAAATTGGACCGAAACTCCGATGCGCGGCTGTTACGTTTCGATCGATGAGTTGGTAAAAGTGCCACAGTTGTACGAACGTATTTTTCACGAACGTGCGAACGCGTTCGATCGATAGATAGGGTCACAAAGACGGAATATGCCAATCTCGATATTAAACCGAACGTTTACACAGGAGATTCCCTATATCACGTGCACCGAAGTAGTTTTTTCGTTAGACCTTTTTTTTCGGCAACTGATGAAAGTCACGAGACAGAGAAGTCTTGACTCGCGAGAAACACTCGGTTACGAGATAACTGCAACTCGACAGGTTGCGCGGTAATATATAGAGAATGCATAGGTTCGCATTAATAAAAAAAAAAAAAAAGAAAACAGTAGACTGATAGAAGATTGACGATTGAACGCCAACTATTATTCGTCTGCGATGAAAGGATTTTGCAAGCTTCCGACGTAATTTACAAAGTACAGTAGATGTCTTGGTTCGGTAACAAAACAGCCTTAAAAATACAAATGATCTGCATTAGCCGAACGATTTTCATTATTCTCAAAATACATATCGCTATCGTAACCGAAATTCTTAAACGCCATTATTCGACTAATGTTATTTGTTTCGGATTATAAACTGCGAGTAATCGAGAAAAGAACAATTACAAGAATGAATCGAAAATGTCGCTTATGTCGTCAACGAACGCGACGCAGTGGTGCAAATATTTAAAGAAAAAAATGAAAAAAAAGAAAAAAAACGAAATATAGAAAGATAGTATTAATTCTATTTTGAGAGTATATCTTTCGACAGAAAAGTGAAAGTAACATTGTCGGCGTCTGAAAAAAAAAATACATAACTGAGAAAGAAAAGCAAACGAAAGTGACGAATAACTGCTGCCGCTGGGTGAAACGCGAATTACCGTGTAAAATCAACGTTTTTTTTTGTGCAGATATATTTTGCTTGCCATTTGTCATTCGCTCCAAGATCGGCTTTAATCTCGGAAAGTATACGCGTTTAGTATGTTTCAGCAAGTACTGTGATATTGCAGATAATTAGAGTAATAACGTGGCTTATTATTATATTACAACGGCCTTTATTTAAACATTTTTCTATTATATCAAACGAATAATTCTATCATTAATATTATTATTATATAATTACTGTATAGATATTCTTTGAACGGATGTCATTGTGTTCATTGCGCGTATGATACAGCTTTCAAATGCCTGAACATTTTCTTTTTTTTTTCTCGTCTTTATAGTACTATTACAATAGCTCCCGGCGCGCTCCCTAATGCTACTGTAGTTAAGCAGCATTATCGCGAGTTGCATTACTACATCGCATACACTGCATACATTAGCTGTATCTTTTTAATTGCGTCTCTTTAACGTTCGACGAGACAAATATTTCATATTTTCGCAGAGTTAAGCGACGAATATGTATATTTTTTTTGATATACAATATAGGATCGTTGAGGATCGTGTTTAGGAATGAAAAAAAAAAAACAAACAAACAAACGTGCCTTTTGTAACGAAGTCTAATAGCATCGAAGATGAATTGGTATTTTATGAAAAAAAAAAAAAAAAAAAAAAAAAAAAAAAATTACTTGTTCGGCTGACGTTTAGTGATGTCCAATCGTTGTCCGAGTATATCATAACTTATATAGTCTAAATACTCTATATTTCTATAATATATACAAACAGAATATCGCGAATAAACTCGGACAGTATGAAAACGAATAGCAATGTATGTACTATGTACAAAGTAAACGAAATAACGTGCTGTACTATTATAGATATAACTACGTTAGTCGTACCGAAGTGCTGGTAGAATGAATGAACAACAGCACAAAATGTTCTATTATATATTTTTAAAATACGTGGTTTTTAAAACAATACCCTTCTCTCTCTCTCTCTCTTTCTGTCTCTCTCTCTCTATTTCTAATCAGAATGTCACTCGTCTAATTTCCTGTTTAAGGATTGAAATAATGTACTATAATTCTTCCTCCGCGTGTGATTCGTCTCTCTGTTCGTATGCCCGATATACTAAAAAAAAAGAAAAAAAAACGCGTGGTCGTCGTCGCTCGGCTATTCGATGCGTTCAATAGTTCGATTCTAATGGCTTTTCATACATAGTTATATGTATTTACGTTGTAAATCCCGTTCGAAGCCTGGGATCGTTTTATCTGTTTTACTTTTATTGGTATATAATAGCGTCGATGACGTTCTTATACCGCGTTGTTAATGATCGAATGGAAGAGTCGAGTCTGTTTAGGTGATTTAACAAATTTTACTTTTCCGATCCCACCAATATTATATATATTTCATAGATTATAGATACCAAAGGGATTATTTAATTGTCGAAATGTATTTGATGAAAATACATAAAATATTAACACGCGTTGATTCGGTGTTTTGTAGGACGACAGATCACGCATTAATCGTACCTTAGAACGTGTTCTTTACCTTCTTTTTTCTTCGTGCCAATATTGAGCACTGGAAAATGGAATCATGTCGAACGCTTCCGATTTGTTTGTTCATTATCGACGAAAATTATCGTATTGCGACTTTTTGTTTTTGTGTTTTTTTTTTGTAAACTACATCGCGCGCCTACTAGTATATATACTATCGAACAATACTGTGCGTAAACATAGTACATGAATTCAAAACTTCATGCAAAACTGAAAGGATATCTCGACATACACATTAACCGATATCGGTCTTCCCTGCACCTCGAACGGAAGAATATATTTTTCATCGCCGTCTGTTTTTTTCTTTTTTTTTACTATGCGCGGTACGCGCATCTTAGTTGATCATAAGTCATATAGTAGTAAATCATTCTCGTTAATATTTAATCGGTACGTCGGTTAGTGCGTAAACGATGCACTTGTATAGTGCGCGTAGATAAATGTGTAAAGCCGCATTGTTGTAACTGGACTCCTAGGTAAGCTCGCGGCTATTACACTACTCGTTCATGTGCTGCGAGTAAAAAAAATTCGATAGCATATCTATTATATTTAACAAACAAAAAAAAACGAACTATCCGATTATATAACATTTAATAACGACTATTATACTATACGAAACAGATCTGTTTACCGTACCCGAAGTTATGCAAGTGAATTCGATCTACCTGTACATTTTGTAATATCGTTTATCCCTCCCTCGCCCCTCCGCCCCTCTTCTCCCTTTGTAATTATTTTGCAAACGCAATGCTGAGAGATAAGGTATATAGTTTTTAAGGCGTTATAATATATGGACCTTATGTAAATATCTTGAATGAGTGTTCTAAATTAAAATTATGTTTAATGCTCGTGCTACTTATACTTTATGTACTTGCTACCGACCCTCCATCAATTATAATTCATCGTTGCGTTTGTATTCATATAGATCAACGCTCTACTATGATTATTGATATAGAAACGATTTATTATTACCGCGAACAGCAAACGTTGGAATCGTTCGACAATCAGATCAATAGACAAATCAGATCCAGAGATAAAAATAACTTTATTTCACTCGCCGCGTAAAGTGCAGTTTTACGCACGCTTCGCGTAAAAACCCACTTTCACACCTTGTGAAGTAAAATTTCGTACGATACTCGTGTGATAAGACGTTTTCTGAACTCGCGCGATTGCAACACGTATCGTAAAAGGTACTATTCTTTTACGATATTTAATAATCATTTACTTTTGCTTTACTTTCCTTCGATACTTCTCAAAGTTATGCAGATGCACGTGATGCGCCGAGTTTTGTATTCGTACGGAAAGCAGACAACAATTGACTCCTTCGGGGGGCGCTGATTTCAATACAACTCTGTAGCAAAGTAGGTCGTTCATACGTGAGTACGATTGGGAAAGTGTGCGGTGCTGCTGGTCTCTGCTCACCTCTGATCCAGCCACTGATCAGCAGCACTGCCTCGGTTAGTAAATTCAACAAGCGTTTACTTTTTTTTTGTTCATTCCTTTTCGCACGATCAGCTGTGATCAGCTGACAATCAGCGTACACGCGCGACGTGACCGTAAGCGCACAACGACACGCGTTCCAATTTTCCGTCTATTCGTTCAACAATAAATACGCTCATTATCGTTCGCAAAGGTGTCGACGTCGAGGTGAAGGTCAGAGGCAGTCGAAGCTTTCGTGTCTTCGATACATATATATCAATCTCGTAATCGTACGCACAAACACAACACAAGACCGCCAAGATGAGTAAAATTTTGAAAAAATTCGCCAGCAAGGAAACTCGCGATTATTTTATGAGGTGAGTAATAACGACGAAAAATATAATTCATAAATTTTTGTTCGACTGCCGTTCGAGTTGTTATCGTGAATATACGATTTTGTTTCTTTCAGCACACACTTTTGGGGACCAATTGCCAATTGGGGAATACCTATTGCCGCGATCGCCGATATTCGAAGAGATCCAAAATTCATCAGTGGAAAAATGACATTGGGTCAGTGACTGTGACATAATGTTTGTTCAATCGTATGAATGACAATTTTTTTTTTTTTTTTCAAATTTTTTTGCCAATTTATGGCAGTTGCAGAGAGCCCCAAACTCCCAATGCGAACGACAATATTATTTGTGTATCGACATTCGCAGAATCAAACTGTCCTTTCGATGCTTGAAAAATATAAATTTTCGTTATAATAGTTTTATTCGTTTCTTCGAAATGTGTACAAAGGAAGCTGGGTATGAAAGAAAACCATCGTACAGTTTACTATTAGTTTCATAATAAATATATTCCTGTAGTTCCAAAGTCAAATACCCATATTTTGCTATGTCATTCCGAATAATTTGCAAGGGAAAAGAAAAAGAAAAATTTAACATTTTTGTTTTTTGAAAACTTTTTATTTATTTATGGTTTTATTTATGATATTTTTAATTATGGTTGATGAATAATGAATTATTATTTCAGCTCTGTGCCTCTATTCGGCAATGTTTATGCGGTTCGCCTTCAAAGTTCAGCCGCGCAATATGCTTCTCTTCGGTTGTCATTTTGTGAACGAAGGAGCGCAGTTGACGCAGGGATACAGATTTATAGATTATCACTATTTGGGTAGCAAGAAGAAGAACGACGAGGACGAATAGAAGTTTATCTTCTATGCACTAGAAAACGTTCATTATGCAGATTGAATGATTCCCATCGCACATATATATTGTCTGGACGATCCTAAACATTGTTCTGGGTGCAGTGATAGATGAAATATTTATTCATCCCTTCCCCCACCCCCTTCTCTGCCCTCCTTGATCTCGTGCCGTTTCTCGAGTTTCACTCCGAAAATTTTGTAACATACCGTGTTGACGTCTGTTGATTTAACATCGTTATTTATTTATTATACAACATCTTGTAAATATGAATTGTTTGTTACTCGAAAAAACTCGAAAGTAAAATATATACGTATTCAGTTGAGACATTGTTTTGATAATTATTCCCGACAATCTCGTTGGCATCGTTTTTCATGCATATTACCGTATTTTTACGTTCGCCGGTTAAATTTATTAAGATATGAGATATTATGATCTATAAAAAAAAGGCGCGCGCCAATCCAACCGATGCTGATTGATTGATTTGACTCTGTCAGTGATCCTATATTTAAAACGATTGGGGTACATTTTTTCGTTAACAAAATTACCGTCCATCTCGAGAATCGAAATTTTCCAGTTATTCAGTTCAAAAATAAAAAATTCATCAATGATAATCATTTTGTTCATTTACATTTGTGTTTTCTCATTGGTCTACGGGGCCGTAATTTTGGCGCTGTTGTTTCTAAAATTTTACATCGAGGGTTCAGCGTCGCGAAGAGATCGATGATTAACGGTAAAAAGTTGATTCAACGAGAAACGAATTAATCCGGACAATTCAGTTAAACTCAACGCGATGGATGAATGCAACGATAAATATGGTAATTAGCAATTAGTATATTATTTAACCATAAAATTTTAAAGTTTGAGCGATTGCCGTCTATCGGCGAGTGGGCGTAACATGTAAAAGTTTTTTTTTTACTTTCGTGATGACACTTCATAATGATTGTCAATCGCAAATCGATAGGTGCATTAGCAACGATGGTTTTTTGTTTCGATAACAAGTCGAGCGATCATCGCAATCGCATGCCAGGTATACATGGCGCGTTGGCTTGTAATGGAAAATTTTTCATTTAACGATTAAGCTTAGATCCCCGCGTAAGATTATAACTTTAATATTGGGATCCGATCAAATTGTTTTTCTTGTCGATCGAAGAACCCAATTATCGAAAGATTATTCGGAAACGCATAGAGCGCGGTAAGTGCAATCCAAAATGACCGCGAGATCCCGATTCACATAATGACGAAAAAAAGAAAACGTATTTGACGAATATATCGAGGAAATGTCGTTGAATCCCGTCATAGGTGTTGTAAACATTGCGTGTCTGATATCTGCTCGACAAGATACCTATATTATTTCTTTCGTCCGTATAATTTGTAGGAAACTGTCGAATAAATCGGCAGAATCCGGACGATCGACCGCGATTCCTTTGGCACAAAATTGGAATAAAAGTCGGCCGTGCAGGATGATCAAAATTTCTTCCGAATTGGTATTGGGATTGTCATTGGCAAAGAGAGGTGAGTTTTCTTATTTTTTTTTGCAAATTTTGCTCATCCAAATATCTCATTCTCGCGAAAAGTGAAACGTAAAATAGTCAATTGATAATTTTCATTTTTTTTTGTACTTTATTATCGGTAATCATATAAAACGTACAAAGATTTTTTTTAAAACGTCGTTGCACCTCGATATTCATATAGACGATGTCCTATGAGTTGTAAATAATATCTTCTCTGAATATAAAAAATTCAAATACAAACTACTCTCTCCCCGAACTTAAAACAGTTCTGAGATACATATTTTCTGAACACGAATGTACGAGATTTCGGGAATATCGTACACAATGAATTGATGCGCGAATATAGGGACGGAACATTCAACGACGATGTATCATTGTATCACGCGGCGAATACGATACTCAGTCGTACAATTATATGGTACATACCTACGAATTAAGATCTTTTTTACAGATATAAAAGTTATGTAGTAAAAACT
This sequence comes from Cryptus armator, assembly GCA_963971235.1. Taxonomy (NCBI): domain Eukaryota; kingdom Metazoa; phylum Arthropoda; class Insecta; order Hymenoptera; family Ichneumonidae; genus Cryptus; species Cryptus armator. Next base: position 23,785,180 of record OZ020234.1, on the reverse strand, counting down.
AACCACGACGGTCGAGAAATGCTGTGCCACGATCGCTGTGTCGTGAGACGAGTAGAGCAATAAAAAAAATTAAATTTACAGAATAATAAAAGTTTAACTTCGTAATTGTTGATATCCCGCTCCATGCTGTTAATTTTGGTATAGAATGTCAATGGCCATGGAAACTCTAATATCAATGATTGATTCGAGAAACGAGTATTGAAAGCACATCAGATCGCGTTTTCTTAAGGCACTTGGTAAATCTAAAATTTTCGGACGGAATATATAATCGATATGAAATAGTTAAGACTACGACGTTGTAGAAACCTACGAACTAAATTTCATGTGATATAAACTTCGCCAAAGCTCTCGATAAAGAGAGCGAATTGGTCGAAGCGAATGTATCGAGATTCGTTTTTGTACTGAAGTATTACTCTACATTTTTCTTAGATTCTGTCTTTAAATCGCGTTGATTAAAAGGCAACATAATCTCTCAAATCGGTTATCGTTAAAATATCGTTAAAAAATCAATATTTTGCGTTTAGAATTAAAAGAAATGTTTTTTTTCAATGGACGGCGTTTTCTTGGCATTAACCACAGTCGATTCTCGTATATCGACTATCAATAATTAAAAAAAATATTTATCTACGTATGTAAAAGCGATAAAAAAACGCTAATACCGAAAGTACGAGAATCCAACTGGATTGAACGGAAGCTGCACCAGCCAATCGGCACTTAAACATGTCGTATCTGAAATATATCAATAACAATAAAATCAGTAAATCGTCAATCACGATAACATAAAATAAAAACGAAAAATGCAAATCTATCTCACCGAGTTTTGTTATCGGTAGCGATATTAAGGAATTCGGCTTCGACCAATTGACCATCGTAATACGTAATCAAATCTTCGAACGGATACTCGAAGCCCTGTTTGCATTCGCACTTGTATCCTCCAGTTTCGAAGCCTCTGCCCAATATCGGTACGCACTGGAAAAATAAATTTTCGATGCATATATTAATTCTCATATTCTCCGAAACAAGGAAAAAAGTATTGTACAGAGAGAGTTATACTCACGTATGAGGTTTTTGTGTCGCATTTATGAGTGCCTTTGAACGCATTGGGAACGTAGAACTTATCGTCGCATTGGTTGAGATCGAGTTGAAGTAAATTCATCGTTACTGCTACGACACCTCTGTAAGTGTTCTCAATATTACGTATGAACTTAAAATCTCCATTTTATATATATAAAAATAAAAAAAAATATATATATCATGGGGAACACTGGTTTCACAGGCAAACTATCTCACACTCAATTTATTCCCATACGCGCGAACACGCAGAGTTCATCTACGCTCAACGAGAGAGGCAAGAAAACTCGAACGCACACAGAAATGAGAGCGTCTCGCTATAAAACTTATACTCACTTGAATTCCAGTTTCTCCTTGAGGCGGTCCCATCCGAAAAATGGGGATGCATACGTAATTACCCATTTATTCACTTTGCCGTTACAATCGAAGTACGGAGTGGTCCAGTGGCCGTGATTCAGGTTTGCTGCCCTACGCACATACAACAGACAAGAGATACAGACGATTCGAGCGAAACAGACACCAAAGCCCTTTTCGGACGTATTAAAATAAATTACACCACACAGGGTAAACCAACCCCTCCCCTTTCCCCTTTCCCCTTATTCTTCCCGTCGTCTATCGCCCCTTTCTCGTCGTCGGGCTCTCTGCATCATCCCCTATCTTCAAAACCATTATCCCCTTTGCGTCTTACAATTCCTGCTCTTTCACCTCTGACCGCGAATTATGACACTCCAATGACCTTCGAACCTTTTCTGCTACTGCTACCGCTGCTGCGACTCGCAACAATTCGTCGTATTTGCACCACGAGAATCGTACGAAATTCAGCGTCTTCCTTTTTCTTTATACGATTCTTCTGTTCGAAAAACTTACCTATAGAAAGTTGGATAGCGCTCGTATTTCTTCTTATGCTCGCCGGTCTCGTTGTAACGAATGTTTATCTTCAAATAGTATTTCTCCAACTCGTCGAAATTAGCGGCCCATCGTTGCTTCAAGAATTGAAACCACGGCGCTTTCGTGTAAACTTCCTCTGTGAAGAGAAAAACAATTGTTTCGATCAATTATCGACGAATCGTAGCTTTTGGAAATTAATATAAATTTACAAACGCGACTCACTGGTATTATTGAGTCGCGCCAAATCTTCGAGTTTGAATTTTCTCGCGTTCAATGTTTTCTTGTAGGCGAACGGAGCGAAGAACGTTCTGTTCGTGAATTTATTGCGCTCCCAATAAGTTCCGGCCGACCAGATTTTCGTGTCGCCGAGTAAAAGGGCCAAAGTTTCTCCGATCATTTGATCCTCCGTGAGCGCACGATCGGCGACGCGTTTACCGGAATAAACTTCGTTCGGATCCGATACTTGCAAAAAGGCGCTAATGAAATTGGCCAATCGCGTTGCCATCTTTGCTTCGTTCTCGAAAAATTCCGGAGCGCCGAAACCAATGTCACCGTGAAGCGTTAGTTGATCTTTCGTGTATCTGTGGTATCGGAATACATTGATAGTGCAAATACCGTGATATCGTTGGAAAGTTGTTGAGCGAATATCGATTATGAATATACCTGCCGCACGTCTTCTTGTTAACGCTCAGTATAAATTCCAGAGCCGAATGAATGTTCATTCTTTCGACTTGCAGAGAATCCGGACCAGTCGAAAAGTTTTTGTATTCATAGAAAGCTTCGAGATATTTTTCTTTCATGGTTGGTGACGCCACGTACCACGCTGCAGGCGTCTTGTGTATCCCTGACAATAAACTCATCCATTATATATGACGATCTTTCTATTGTTTGGTAATATTATTCTCAAAGTTATGAGTAATCAAGCGACATCAATTCGTTTAAAATTTTATAAATTTTGAAGTGTTTAGAATTAATTGATAAACACTTACATCCTATTTTCGAACAATGGAATCCGTTGTAGTACTGTTCTTGCGTCGCTCTTTCGACGATTTCACCGAGATACGGTCGACGCACGTAAGACGGTAGTCTCCATCCGGGTTTGCATCTGCACTGATAGCCGCCTCTTCGGAATCCCCAGCCGTGCAATGGCTCGCACTATGATTATATCGGTATAAATTCAAGAATATAATTTCAAAAACCGGCGCGATTTGTCGCGAGTACAAGAAACGATAACGGGTTTTTTTATTTTTCGTTTTCTTTCAAAGGTAAAGGTAATGTATTACCTCCGTTGTTTCTTTCTTGCATCGTGCGGTATCGGCAAATCTATTTGGCCCGTTGTTTCCTTGACCAGGTGGACATTGATTTATATCTATCCTATCGAAGTCCATTTCCATGACGGTAATAGCGGTATAACTGAAATCACACAACAAAGATACGAAATCAGTGAAGATATCGTATGAGATTCGCACGAGTTCCGTTGCTCAACTAGAGTCTGCGATTTGACGCGTAAAAATATTCTTTATTGGCTCGTATCTCGTCTTATTGGCCATTGGCCCCCGGAGCTAAAACGCGTGGCATGAAGATGTTGCCAGAACTCGGTTATCGACCGCTGCAATCTTAATCATTCGTATAATCGTATAATCCTCGTAGTAAGATTACTTCGCCGCGTTCTTCGTAGAATTTTTTCGCACGTGAATAAGAATGTCCCGTCGTCTCTGAGGCGTGTACTTGTTTGACCGGTAAAGTTTCTCTCTACAGGGGGGCTTCGCTCGCTTGGTGCTCTATTTCCTCCCCGATTCTCCACAGGGCAGACATTGAATTTCATTAAAATAATCAATTCCACATTGCGCTCTTACGGAGTCCCACGCTTACAAGAGAAATAGACGCCGCCTATTTTTCACACCTCGAATATTAAAGAAAAAAAAAACGATTTGACAAACTATTCGTTTTTTCTTTTTTGTTAATACACGAGACACAACAATGGAACTGAAAGACGGCGCGACGGTTCATGTTTTGCCGTAATTTCTCAACAATGCATTGAGAAAAAATGTAAAAAATAAAAAATGTCGGGACTCACGTCGGATACTCGATGTGCCGAAAACCAGTGTGTCTCGGATATATATCAGCAATGGGAACAACTGCGGCAACCATCCAACGGTTTGAGCGTTTGCAATCAAAATAGGGTCTCGTCCATTTTACAGGACCGGGGAACTCGTCCGCACCTGAAAAATGCAATTTCAATGCGTTTTAACTCCCCTACTCTTGAATGCCATATACGAGAACAGATGTCGGAGTATCAATGGGTACCGGGAGGTCCGTGAAAGCTGAATGTTTCGTTGGTATTATTGGCATAACGGATTTCAATTTGATAAGTAGTTTTCGTATCGTGTCTCTTCTCCACATTGTCCGGCAACCATTTTCTATACCTGCAACGAAAAATTCATTTTTACTACTCAAATAGACCAACGAACGATAAAAACACATTTTTGGCAAAAGCCAATTTTTTTATTTTTTTTATAAGAATAATTATGTACCATTCATTCATGCGATACGCATCGTCGGAGTAATCAAGACTGGGACTGTCTCTGGGAAAAGCTCCCAGATCTTCGATCGTAAAGGTGTTTCGCGTCGATATTCTTTCCACGTGTACCGGATCATTAAAGTCGTCGGCTCTGAAGGTTCTTGGAGCGAATCTCGGCATTGTTTTGTTGAAGAATCCTCGATAAGACGGAGTGTACGACATGTTAGGAGCGAAGTAAGTGGCGGACGCGTTGATGTAAGGATTGGCAGAAACATCGGCGACGGACGATAGGAAATAATACATCATTCCGGGATCATAAGTGTCGTTTATTGCGGGTCTAATGAATCTCGACTGCAGTATATAACTCCAGAAGAAAGATCGGCTCAGTGCCATGTTATGAAGATGCAGAAGAGCCGTTCTGTTCGGAAACACGGGATTTATATTGACATCTTTGATATCGGGCAGATGCGATATCGAATCGTCCGGCAAGTAGAGATCGGACAGATGCTGTATTTCGCAATTGTCACCCGTTACTTTGTCCATTTTAATGCGAATTTCGTCGAATGCATCTCTAGCCTGCCATTCGTATTGTCCGACAACGCCCAGCCAGAAGCAAACGGCGACGAGCGCCGCTGACTGCACCAGACACGCCATATCACGTTCTTTTAATTTTATATAACACTGCGGTGAACAATTATTCTTTGATCTATCGAACTATCGACGGCATTGTTTCACCGTATCGTCTCCGAGATTTTTTCGAATTTATATATATTTTTTTCTTTCCGTTTCTCGCTCGAAGAAAACACAACCGCACCTTCCGGAAACTCGTGGACGCGCGACGATAACACACGCCCCAAAGAATATGCTACTGTACTGTTCTATAGTTTACGTTGCTGCACGCAGTGTCCACCTACCACAACCATGCGTCATATACTATCCTATAGTACATTCGAGAACGTTGACTTTCCTTTCGGTTCAATTTTTAATAATTAATCGTCGTTATTTTCATATTGTTCATGAAACTTTTGGTAAATTAACGAATTGTATTTAGTAAATAGCAGTTAATGAAGTAATAATACGTCGTCGATTGCAATAAAAACATTAGTTTTTGATCGATGTGTCATGAGCGAATGGAGAGTTAGCGCGAACGAGTTTTTGTGCGCTATAGTCGACACCTGTTGTACGGACTGTACACCGTATTATATCTATGTAGTTATTCCGATGGTGTGTCACTCACACCCATAGTACGTTCGAATCTGCGGGCCTCGATGACAAGTTTTGTATAACATCACGATACTTTCATCCATCGTGTGCTTCCATTTACATGTCTAATTTCGTTCTTTATCAGTATGTTTGATCATAATTAGATCTTTCTATTGGTGACAACGTCTGGTCGAGTCTCATGTATACGCAATTTTGATATTTCCTATATACAAAAGTTCTATGTCTCGTAATATATACTAATTGAAATTCGTCTGTCTGGATTCAAACTTCTTGGCTGTGTTAGTGTTGTTATGTTTCTAACAAACACACAAAGTGCCAAAGACATAGAAGTACGAGTGCAGAATTTCTAAACATCATTCGCATAATAATTAGTGATATTCATTGGTCGAATATTCTTAGGCGAGCAGAGACTGTAGTCATTTCGTCACGATTCGCCCGGTAGTTTCAATGCATGGCTCATCGTCGTTAATGCCGCGTGCGTAATACTCGTTGGTATGTGAATAACTTGCAGCTCTTTCGTGTTAATTTCATCGTTATAATTATTCCATCGGTTCGCGATGCAGTTTGAAGCTCAAATATTATTTAATTGTTTCCTCAACGGTTATTACATTTTTTTCCATATTGTCAATAGTGTTTCCGAGTTATCTGAAAGTATTATCTGTATAACATACAGATCTTCGGTGTTAACCGGAATACGGTATTTATTTGTAAACGAACGATGACTTTGTTACTCCCACTGCAGTTGGAAAGTTTTAGCGACCGTTGAGCTCGTTAGAGTGTTTAATCTTTTGCAAAGAGTTCTTTAACATGCGATCCTAGCGGTCAAATCCGAAAGTCACGGAATTGCAATTTTTTCGCAAGCAACAGCGCCGTCATCGGCAATTTTCTCGTTGCCGATACAGAATATTCGAATGCAACGTTCGAAATGCCGACGATTCTTTCAATGCATTTTCTAAATTAAAACAATCTGAAATCTAGAGCGACGGGTTAATTCGGAGAATTTCTTTTTCTAATTCTCAATTTTTTAAAAGTTTAATTAGAAACAATGATTGTTTACAAAATGATTTATTATGAACTAAACTGATCTTAAACAGCATCGCAAAGGACCTCAAAATTTCAATATCTTATCAGTCGAAGTGATATTTACAAAAAAGTAATTTTTATTCTTCGTCGCGATAATTACAATGCTAGTATGAAGTTGTATACGTAGCGTTGGAGCTTTTTTTGGCACAAGTACAGCAGCATTTGTGCAACAGTTGTCCTTCGACGGTTGAACGAAGGGCCGATCTTCAATCGGGCCGCAAGAAGTTAGTATATTCTATAGCGCCAAACAATCGACAAATCCTACAACGAGAAACAAACACATTCATTGATAAATATCCCGTTTGACTTTAAACGAGAATAGCTATCAAATCGAAAAATATCGAACTTCCATAAAAATTTTAAAAAATACAATTTTATAAAACTTTCTTCGTTTCTTCGGTTTTCTTAATATTCCATCGGGAATTAAAAATATAATAACTCGCCATTGTAAAATAATAATCGATGTACATTTTCCGCCGTTCAAGAATCTGCTACTTGACTCAACTTGCAATCGGATACTTAATACACAAATTCGCGTCAATAGTAAAAACATATTTTCGTCGATTATCATTTACAACATGATAAAAAAATGAAACGGACGATACGCGCGTGGGAATAATTTTCGACGAAAAAAAAATATATATATATATAAAATCTTATAGTATATTGGACTATGGAGAGGGTCTCCATAGAATATAATCCCCGACAGGATTCTAAAGCAGTCGATAGAAACCCGAGAAGCTTCCGCGAGACGAATTAATTAAAATAAAAAAAAGGCGCTATATCTCTGCAAACCCGGGATAAATATATTACATTTGACCAAATGCACAAGCATAATGTGTCGATTGTGTTCGGTAACATTTGCCGTGTGGGTATTAACGAAAGTAAAGGCTGAAGCAAGAAGAAGAAAAAAAAAAAAAAAGAAGAAGATGAGAAGCTGCGAGCAGGAACAGCGTGGGGTGTTCGACGCGCACCATCTGCACTTGTTTCCCACGTAAATATCGAATGACCCCAGATAGAGGTGGAACCCCGATGGACAATGAGAAACGAAGTTTAGAGTTTTTCACTCTCGCAAGAGCCGGTGTAGCAAGAGGATAAACAGGCGATCCCTTCGAGAATTTACGCAGGAAGAGACCAGAGTGACCAGAAGGAGAGCAAGTAAAAGCCACGTCGGAGACCCCCAGCGAGTTGTTTCATCTCTTTTTCATCCCTGTGTTATCCGCCGATCCATAAAAGACAGAGAGAGAGATCCGTTCTGCTCCCCTCCCTTCCGCCTCTCCGCCTCTCGCGCGCCCCACACCTCACCGAAAACTCGTCCGCGTCTATGAGAAAATCTTTCTCGATTCTTTAAATCTCATTCTTCACGGACAAACAGGGGTGAACCTGTGTGACGACAATGACGCCTCTGCCCTGCCCTGTCCTGCCCTTTGCTCCTGCCGCGTACTCTCCATACGCATACTTTTACTTGCTTACTATGCCCGCTGACCGCGGGGCTATACTCCTTTACCCTTTGCTACCAATACATTACACTGTCGAAAGACCGTAAGCACATCGTACCTGCAGACGCAGACGAAAAAGTGCGTACAACGAGTTTGTACTCGAAGCAGAGAATTATCCCCCAAGTAACGAAGGAAAAATTGCAAATCCTTACTGCAACATCGCTGTACTGCCAGTGCAGACGAAAAAATGCCGAATTCACGAAAGTTTGTGAATAAGTATATGTATATGTAGCGTGTGTTATAGTTAGGTGGACAGTCTCCAGGGGGTCGTTGGACCGGGGCGCTGCGCTTCTTCTCTTTCTCCCCCCCTTGTCGCACTCTTTTCCACTCACCACCATTTCGCGCGTCTCCTCCTCTCGTGGCTTATTAACATAACAAAGCCCACCTAAATGTTATGTCCTATTAAGTCACCGTATGGTTTTCCTCTTTTCGCTGGGAACCCTGCTGCGCACCCTCTGACGTTCCTACGCGCGTCCCGGCTATTCTCGGTTCGTCAACCCCGACGAGGCAAATTTTTCTTCGCCCCTTCGAAGTTTACACCTTTTACTTCAGTGAAAAAAGGACACATGTAAAATGAAGTTGAAGTAGAGAAATCCTGTCATCGCACATTTTTCGTGAAGCTCGTCAAGAGAAGCGACAAAAGAACCGACGCTTCGTTGGCACCACTTGATAGAGTTATAACGAAGCTGAGTAGTATCAAAAGAAGAGATTGTATCTGCAGACGGAGGTTTTTCTTTTTTTTTTCTTTTTTCGTAACGCTTTTTTAGCGGCGCTGCAGTTTTAAACCACTAAAAATGTAATATGAATCACGATGGCGCATTTCTCTAATTTATTATCGTAGAGCCGTATAGCGAAAGGGTTTTCTTCCAGCTGATTAAGATGTGAAGATAAACATTTGGGACACTTAGAAATAGTCACCAAATAGTTATTTAGTAAATCCGCCGTTTTTTTTCATTTCCGATTGTTTCATTTTTTTTTACTATGTTCTTCATTTGGTATTTTGATAATTGAATTTATTATACACTTTTTATTTTAATATTTCAATTAATCGTCCAATCAATCGTCGAAAAGTCTTTGAAAAATGTATCTGTTTCTCTGTCGACTCAGATGCGAAACTAAAAATGTGGAATAAGTCGAAATAATAATTGAAAAACCATTTTAGGCAACTGTAACAAAATGATTAGTTTTAAGATTTGCTTGTTAACTCTCCGTCAGCACACAGATTTTTCAGATCTTTTGTCGACATTGGGGATTTGAAGTTTTGATTTCATTTGACTTGATTTTCAAAAATTTACAATCTTTAAAAAAAAATGTTTTTTATCAGCAATATTTTTCAAGGTGTACAGTACATAACCCAATAGTTGGTTAAGTAAAAAATTACAAATATTTATTAATAAAAATGATATACTTATAGACAATTTTTTTAAATTTTACTGGCGATTGAAATTCCCTGTGTGCTAAGGGTTAATATTTTTTGTTAGAAAGTTCTTTTGTGTTTCGCGTACCATCTGAGTGCTGATCTTAATCTTCTGATCGGCCTAATGAATGAAAGACGCATCGTTAACGAATTATAATAAAACTTAGAACCGTTTAAAATTGTCTCAACACGTTGAAATAATGAATTATTCATACATTAATATATAATTGCATAGTCTACCAAAGTTTACGTAACTCCGGTATAAACTGATTCGCTAATTCCTCGTGTCATCGTGTCACTTCTCGCATCCCTGCTGTGATGTTCCCTGCGCCGAGCATTGTATCTCTTTCTCCGTCGTTGTCGAGAAGTGTATTATTAACATAACAAAGCTGTACCAAGCGTCCAAAAGCTATGTCCACTCGGATCAACAGAAGCAATCTAATTTTTCTTCATCTTTTCCTGGGAACCCTCTCTCCGAAATCGGGGGTCAATGAAATTTCCCTGAGGGCGCATCGAGACTCGAGCAACGATTGTTATCGAGGTGCATACAAACTGCAATTCTACGCTATGCATACAATTTACAATGGGAATAACCGCCACCGGAGTTTATTATTGCGTCGCTCGAAAAATTTGGTTACTTGTAAATATTTCGTTGCGCATCAACGCATAATGGTTTGTCGACGAGAATGAAAAATGTATTTGGAGCTAAATAAATAAAAATGAAACAAAAAAATAGGACGATTTCAAGAGGGTGAGATGAGCGACACTTCCCACCAGCAGCTAAGATCCGCGCGAGCAGTGTGCGATGCTGCGTGCATGCGTTTGATCTCCGGTCCGGGCGACGTCGAGAGCGGTGGCATTAAATTCAGACGAGTTTTTTTTTTTTTGGGTTTCTTTTCGAGATCGTGCAGACAGCTGTACTGCAGGGAAGGCTTTCTTTATCATGTAGAACGGGCGCGGTGCGCGGAGAGAGAACACACAGTCCCTACTACTCCTCCTCGGGGCCGCAGGAAGCGCGTTGGATCTTTTAAATTCTTCCTCGGTACCTACGCGCTTTCGCTATACAGCTGACACCTGTTGCTGATTCCTTTTAGGATCCTTATTCAACATGGTTTTTTCGGGTTTGTTGCCGCTCTCGAAATTTTCATCAACGCGCGCGTTAATTCGATATACGCGACGGAACAATCTGTCGGACGAGAGATATTTAATATTTCAACGCGACAAAGGCACGCGATGTACCGAAATGGTTGTTATGTTGATTTATCGTGGGAAACACTGAAATGTTTCTCGGTCTCTCGTGTCCCTTCGAGGAATGATAAATCTTATTTTTACACCCTCGGCTCGTGCATAAAAATGACCTTTATACGTCTCGGAATTGTTGACCCGTGGGGAACGTTAAAATATTTTCATTCATCGTACTCGTCTATTGCTTAATCTAAAAAAATGTATTCTCGCCGATTGAAAAAAACGTGCGGCACCGAGAAATATTTCGAGAAAGCGGCGTCGAACAATATTGTGATCGCTTTTTCAGACTTTTAACAGACTCGCGTTGGAGGATTAAAGAAAAAAATGTATATCTATACACGTAGCGTTGCGCGAAGGTAACAGTGACGCTGCTCTCGCTGCCAGCCATACCGGCAACGAGCCAAGCTAACAAGCCGAATTCAAGAGAGACTGCGGAGAACTAATACGGGACACCTGTTGCAATTTTGCCAATGTATCTGTACGGTAATTCAATTTTTCCATATTTCTCGGATAATTAATCTGGAAACGTTGCGTGAAACTTCGGGAAATCTTCGATTCTTCATGCTAATTGATTATCGACACGATTGATGTATCGGAAACAACGAAAACGAACAATCAAAAGTGCACAAGAGGCGCAGAAATAAATGAGTGGATTATTATTGCTAATCAGCGAGTCTTATTAATACGATAAATACATTTGTGCCTAAATAATTAATCTCGACCCATCGGAATATGTGCGGTTAAATAAAAAGAGTTATAAATTATCAAGAAAAAAGGAAAAATAGTTCATAAATAAAATGGAAATAAATAATAATCGAATGAATGCAAGAGAATGATGAAAGTGCAGCAGCAGCGAGTCTCAGTGCACATGTGCGCCTCCTGGATGCATGAACGAAGAGCCGCGGCGAAATAACGGCCGAACGAACGATGAGAGAAGACGAAAGAGGCCTTGTTGCCCCTGTGGCCCGAACCGTGCACAAGCCGCAGACGCAGCCAACGCCGAGAAAGCCGGTCCGTTCGAATTTCAACCTCCCACGACAATGCGAGGCCGCCGCTTGCAAAAAAGTGCATTGTGTCTGCGAGGACACGGGCGGCGGACGTTGGCCGCGTCGTTTCGAACTTATGGCCGGTGCTGCAACACGCCAGAAGCCAAAGTGTGCGCTGCAGCAATAATCTTCGCTCGAAGCGTCGATTGCAATATTCGTTAAAATTTGTCATCAAAGATGCCATTTTTTTTTTTTTTTCGTTTTTTCTGAAACATCGCGAGAATTTATAAAACGTATCGCATCGAGCCGCAATGTCACTAATCGAATAATATGATTTTTTTTTATTAATTGATTTCAATGTCACCGAGCAAACGCTTAAATTATTGAAGACTTACGTCACAAAAAATTTTCAAGATTTTCATCGCTCTGAAAAATCGCACTCGATAAATTCCCAGGCTTTCAGTTTACTCCTCTCCTGCATATACGTGCAGCCGAGGAATACATTATAATACGAGCGGTTACTACTACTGCACGCAGTAGTACTATTCATAATGTAATGCGATTCTCCTCTGGTTGCATGCAAGGAGAGCAATGAATAGAGCCCACGGATGCAGCCCCGGCGCGCTTGCATGCACCGAGATAATAATGCATTTCGGCAGACAGAAAAATCTACGCACGCCTCGAAGCCTTCGAGAATACGATTGCATGTGAGAGATTTCGATGGGTCCGGTTTCTGGTCGAGTTCTGACCATTCGCGAACATAATGCACCTTCGAAACTTTCCAAACTATTCGAAATAGTGTAAAAGCCGATTGAATTTATGGGATACATGTGCATATTATATATATATATATATATATATATGCATATATATTCTGCATAGTTTCGATGAGAGAATCTTGCCGAGGTTATGGTCCTTTGGACACTCATATAGTTTAGCTAGACTAAGGTCTTCGCACCGACGAGGGAGAGAGTAGAGACGAGGTGAAGCTACCAAGAAGAAGAAGAAGAAGGAGAAGAAGGAGGTGGCGGAGGACGATGAGAACGATGAGAACGAGCGGGAAACAGGTTTCTGCAAGCAACCGTGTAAGCATTCGCCGGTTCTCTGGTTGTCCGTACGAGGGACACGCGGCGGTACAACGCTCGAGCAGAAGAGCGCGAGGAGGAAAAGGATAGGAAAGGAAAAAGAGACCGAGTTCGAGAGTTTGGGCCCAGTGCCGTATACTCAAAAGGGTTTTTCCACTTGCATTATTATCATTGACTTGCAGATACGCATTCGAATGCTCCGAAATAAAATTTACCTTTATGTAAATTTTTTTTTTCTTTTTTTTTTTTTTTTGGTATCCCGTGGGAGATTATGCAATAATACGAATGTCGGTGCGAATAAATTTGCAATTTTATTTATTACATACGGGAGATTGCAATTCGTATCTATAATGTTATCGATGTTGAGTTTTCGAAGTTCGAGATCGTCGATATCATCGAACTTGGATCACGTTGTTCGGTGGCTTAATATCGATTGCAAAGTTCTTAGAATCGATTATACTGTTTGTACGATGTATAAATATTGTTAATTCCTTTTACTGACGAACTCTAAAAATGACGCATTGCTAGGAATTCGCTGAATGAATAGATATCGATTATTGGCGAAACTTCAAGAAGATGAGGAAAAAAAATATCGTCTGTACGGTCAAATCCTTTACTACTAAAAATGTGGTACTATTCGACATTATCTACTCGCTGGCGGCGTCGCGTTTCAAAATTATCCGAGTTGCGTGAATTTCGATTTGAAAAATATGAGTTGATTGAAAGGGATGCAATCGCAACTGTGCACGTGGCGTGTAGGAGGCAGTGTCAGGGGCAATGACTGGATTTTTGCAAATCGCGCGTGGTTTGCCTCTTGTGCGGAACGAGACAGTGGAGGCAGCAGCGGCAGCAGCAGCAGCAGCAGCAGCAGACGCGTCGCGGCGGTCCTTTTATTCCGAGGTCAGGCGTCTGCGCCGATTCGCCGTCTGTCTCACGAGAATTCCTTCCTCCCTATCACCGTCTTTATTCCCCATTATCGTTGCCTCTCTCGCACTTCGGTTCGCTTGACTCGTCCAAAAAGACTTTTGGAATTCGATTTCTTTCGTCAACTCCTCTTATCCTTCGCGAACCGAACATCCGAGCGTCGATTCTCCGTTCGTCAAATCATTTAAACGACCGAATGTTCGTACAAAAAATCGAAATGTTAATTACTATTGTTACTAATAGATTCGCCAGTGAAAGGACTTTTTTTAACGATCCTCCAGAAATTCATTTCTTTAGTTGCATAAAAATTAGTAGTTGATAATAAGAATTCATAATCAGCGATAATCGTCGTCGATGTATATAGACTTGGAGAACGTGGCATTTTTCACGTGTCTCGGGTCGTTTGAGAAATTGTTTTTTGGCGAGACTTGCGAATAGTCCACTAGGCGTAGGTGGGAACAGTAGAAATAGACTTCCTAAACTGAGACGCGATGGGAGATGTAGTCATCGTTGGTACGGGAAACAAAAATAAAAAAAAAATAAAAGGCACCTTACTTACACGTCTGGTGTTCACGGCTATGTCTATGCACCGTCTGACGACGTCTAACATATTCTCTACTTCTGTATGCTTCTCCCCTTTATGTTTAACGCTATTCTTGTACGGAATCTATTCGGCGTATCGATCCGTAAATCAATACGATTAGCTCGACACAAGACGGCCAACAGGTGTACTTTGCGGTCTCATTGTTTTCTAATTGCTGATCAAAAACCAGTTTACGAAAGAATGAGAAACGTATTACCGGGTAGCGCACTGTGCGCTTAGAACAAATATTGCAGACGAGGGTTCAATTTGAAAAGGAAGTATCGAGTACGTAGTTACAATGCCGTATATCGGTACATTAATATTGACGCGAAATCAATGCAAATCTGTAATTTTACATGACAATGCAATGGATACGTTATATCGCAAAAGTATCGACTATCATTGTAATTATTGATCCGCATCTCGGTCGCCAATTAGTAACCAAAAAAAATAAATAATTCTATGCAGCTATGGAAATGTTTCTGCAATATAGTATAACGAGGAAAATAGTTTACCACAATTACAATAAACGAAAGTGTATGAGGCGTACGTACGTTAACTATAAATATACGGCGTACGTATAAAGATAGACGAAACACCCCTTTGGCCTTTAGCGCCGCGATACACAATCATCCAAGTTATTTTCTGCATTATATCCGACATTAAAGAATTTACGTCACGCGTATTCAAAAAGTACATTGATAATCGATATATCGTTAAAATTTTGAAATTCATCGTACTCTCAAAAACGACTTCGAAGTTTCGTTAATTTACGAAGCTGTTAATTGAATCGAAATATAAAGATTCAAAATCAATTCAGTCTTTGAAATCTGAAAATACAATGAATAACAACGAGATGGTTGTTGACGAAAGATCTCATCCTGGTACACGAAATTTTGCTAATTCTTGGTACAGTGTAATGCACAGTGGTACATTGGTACACGAAATTCGCTTCGGTCGGTGAGTTGTTGCACAGCTGCGCGTACTCGCAGCGTCGCGAAGCTGTGCAGAGAGGTGGAGAGGAGAGGGGGGGGGGGCAAGAAGAGTGAGAGGGTCTCGCGCGCGTCCGGCCTACGCGCGTCGTGAGGTACGCTGATGAAGAAGGGTGCGCGGAGGACGAGAACGAAGGAGAAAACTTGGGCTGCAGCAGGCGAACGAGGCGTCGAACGAGAACGAGAAGCAAAGAGGGAAAGGAAGGGAATAAGCGGCGGCGGCGGCGTCGGCGTCCGTGATGTCAGCAGCGCGACATCGCCGAGCGAGAGAACTAAGGAAACCGGGCAACCAAACGAAAAAAACGATCCAAAGCACGAGGCGAACGAACGTGGCAAACAGCCCGGCAAGCGGGAACGTCCTGCGATTGCTGGTACACCAACCCGCTTCGCGCACTCCACTCGCACGATTACGCAAGGGTTGTGCATCAACTACCGAAATGATGAATAACATACAATTTCCAAATATTATTTTTTAACATGGATTTTCATCGATGAATAAACCGCAAAAATACATATGCAGTTGATATTGAAGTACTTATCTTTTTAAAATTTCAATTTTCGCAATTTTCGCAAACATGTGACATTATGACAATTTCACATGTAATCGTTAATTTCGGAGTAACGAAGAAGAAAATTCGTTTGAATTATTTTTCAAAAGGATTTTTTGGGTTTCTAGATTTACGTAAACTAATTCCAATAACCGGAAATGAGTTTTGGTCGGTGAAAAATGTGTAATTCGTTGTAAGCTCGCGGGTTGATTCTCGCGGCGGGTAAGAGAAAGGTGTCCACGCGTCTGGTGGCTGCTTTTTGAAAGCGAGAAACATAGAAGGATAGATTCCAGTGAAAGAGACGAAGAGGAAGAAGTAAAAAATAAAAATAAAATAAAAACGACACAGGGGCACGGGAACCCCTTGGTCGCTGCTTCGATTGCGCTTTGGTTGGGCGAAGACGAGTGCGTTTCGTAGCGAGGAAGAAGGGAGGAGTGGGGAGGGAGGAAGAGAGAGCACGGGGAGTCGTTGGGACGGCCCTGGCTAAGGCGGGGCTCCTACGGTGGTTTTATACTATAGTACAACATCGTCGAGAGAGGAACCAAGCGGTTGAATCGGGGATTGGATTGGGGCGCAACTCTCGCGAACCCGTGGAGAGGACAGCGACGACGGTGGCGGCGAGAGACTTGGCCGCGCAAACTGGTTTCGCTTTGTAGAGGCTTGCACCACTGCACCGCTCTCTCGGCGAGACAGTCCAATTTATGCATTACGGCTATGTAGGCACTACACGATATATCCGAAAACTTATCTCTCCGTTATACCGGACTTCAAATATTCAACCAACTTCAACCATCGGCAATAATATATAGTTCGAAAGTATAAAACGTATTATATTGTTAATACAAAATCTACGTGTTATTATGAATCCGCGTAATAAAAAAAACCACAAGTGCCTACACTAAATTCATCGAAACACTGCAAATCGCGTTTAAACGACGAATTTTTCATCGTGTTTGGAAAATACAAAACAAACAAAATCATCAAAGTTTTGGATTAAAAAACAAACAAAAAAAACGAACAATCAGACAAAACAGAAGAAAAAGTGAAGAACAGTTTTTAATATTTAAACGGTGCTTCCCTCAATTTTTATTTTATTTTTTTGATACAAAATATTGTTAAGTACGATCGAAAGCTTGTGACGTTTATTTGCGAGCATCGTGAGTTTTCATCGTCGACCGCATCGTGAAAATAAACAGCGGTGGGTTAATATATGTTAAAAAAAGTATACTAACACACAGTGCGCGTTCCGTTAAACAAAATTTAATCGTTTGCCGAATGGCCCGTCGTCGTACTTATCGACGATAATTATGCGTCACATACCAAGCGAAATAATACCGTGACAAACGCGATTGCAGTGTCGAACAGAATATTCGTGTGCATCCCTTCGCCACAATTGGACAAATATTAAACCTTTCTACAGAACTAATACGGTACAGGTACCAATTACAATAATATTTATTTATTTATTAAAGTATCTATCCTCTTATATCAATCTTTGGGAATGAGTGCGAAAATTGGCGCGATGTATTTTTTTTTTCCAAACTGCTTCAATATTATCACACGGTCTGATCTTTACGGGTTTAATCACTTATCGATGTGCTTAAGATTTATCCGTACGCGTGTAAGAAAAAAAATGGATAACAGAAATACTCGAAATAATAAAAAAAATTTAAGTGCATACTATCGAGAAAACTGTCCTGCAAAGCTTGTTGCCTCCGAACTTTACACATGTGCAAAAGGGGGGGGGGGGGGGTCGGGGTAGAACGAAAGGGCGGGGGGACGCATCCAACTGAATGCATGCGAGACTTTTTCCACTGCCAGACGACTAACCACTACCACTACAATCTCTTCTACTGCTACGCTCGAAATTTAGCGAGGTTATGAACGGACGAATGCGAGAGAGAGTAGACGTGCGTCTCCGCGTATGTGCATACGTCCGGTCAGCGACACGGCGGTGAGTGAGTAATCGCGCGTTCTCGCGCCCGTTGAATCTCGGTTTGCTTTGGTGTACGCGCACTAACACACGCGAAGTAAACTTATTATACGTACAATGTACTCGGATTTTTCGTATGAACGGGCCTTACGCTCGATCGCGGCACACTCGGCCAGACCACTCGGGCGACTCGATCGATTCAGACGAAAACTTTTTATACACGCGGTCTTCGACCTTTCACTTATGCGCTATATATTCGCTCTTCTCACTCTCTGTTTTCGCATCCAACTCCCGCGCGGCTTTTACCCGAAATACGTAGGTTAGGTTTTCGCTCGTTCGTTACACGAGGTAAAGATTCGCGACGAATCGTAACGACGAAAAGACATTGTCGCGAAGGTTCATCGGAGATTAATAAAGATGAATAATAATTTGTTTCCACAACAAAATGGATAGGCGCGCGAAGATAGGCGCGTGAGTCGAGAATGAAAATTCCTTTGTCTCGAGGCGTGCCGTCCGCTTGCGACCGGCTCGAGCCGGTAACGCACGATTTGCAAACAGCGTTTGTTTACCAAATATATATATACTTAAACTCGTGAAAGAGATGATTTATCGTGAAAAATTACGAGATACCATAAATACTCATCCTACCGCGCGAAATGGCATCGACCGACCTGCAGATTCGTAAAGCTGTTTGTTCGAGATATAGAAAGAAAGATCGATTGGTCAATTTAACTTGTACGCGCATTCCCTCTCCAAACTCGCTTTGCGAACGATCGAAAATCTATAAGAAACGTAGGAGAGAGGCTCTTTCGTGTCCACCAGGAGCACGTTTACTTACCAACCAACCGCTGGGCCCCGAGACTCCGCTCGCTCGCTGTTGCTTTTGCCTTCCTTGCAGACGGCACGCACACTCGTACCCGCGAGTCGAATCTCCCTTGCAGCTGCATCGTCTATTCATCCTTTTTCTTCATTCTCGCATTTAGACCGTACACGCTGCACACACAGAGCGAGAGTGAGAGCCATCAGGCAGCATTGTACAGGCTGTACCAAAAACCGGTAATTATTCGGCTCGGGAACTTTTACTTTTGTCGAATAAAGCAGTAGATATAGATATATTATTTTTGGCTCGACAAAACCGCAATTTTTTGCCGAACATATATAAATCAAATCGTGTATATAATCAGCAAAGGTATGCGAGAATATACATTTTCTATGCAATAATAATAGCTTGCGAGTTACGAAATAATATAACAAGTTCCAAAACGTTTGTCGGTGCAACGAACGAGTCAAAGTAAAGCCAATTAATATAAACCGGGATCGCGCTCACGTTGCATTATCCTGACGAGTATATCGTTAGTAGTTGTTAATATCTCCAAGCATCGAGTGCAACAGCGTGTCGCCGTTGCAACTGCGTCAATGTATTTTTCCCTCGTTTTACCGTGCGAGATTATATATACCATACACAGAGACCAGTTGTTACACCGCAAGCGTGTACTTGCCCGCGCGCGCGCGTGGGGGATACCTACATGCTACAGGTTATCTTTCAAATGGAAATTGGGACGTTGGCCGAAGACAACGAATATAATCCCCCGTAAGGGAGAGGGATGGGAAATACGTAAAAATCGTAAAACGTCGTTGGTGCAATATGCACGCGCGTCCGAAAAGAGAAGGGAGAGAGAAAAGAGTACGTAGGGTTGAGAGCGTGAGAGAGTTGAGAATCGAAACGAGCGAGCGAGAGCGACAAGGAGAGGGCAGCAACGTGGTTCGTTGCATTTGCCCAGTGCATATTGCCCGCTTCAAGTTTTTTTTTCTTCTTTTTTCGTTCAACTCTCGGTATACACACACACAGGCCGGACTCGGCCAATGAGAATTCGCGAAGGCATCGCGAAATAAAATGGCGAGAGCGGTTCGGTGCTGCCGTAGCTAGTGGTGCCGCTGCTACTAGCACTGCTCCGCTGCTCTGCTGGGTTCGAGCTTATCTTTGCGCGTCGTTTTGTGGACCCCGTAGTTCGCGATCACGTTGACGTCTCTCTGTCGCCATTTCCTCGCTGGAGGTATACCCCTAGTGCAATTTTATTTACCCAAGGTAATAAATATACGAAGTCTTGTGTTTATGCGCGCTTTTCTGTCGGTGTTAAAAAAAATTATTTCAAAATTTCTTTGCGTCGCGTAATTTCACGTCGACACGGACGAAACTTTCGTTCGCGAGGCTTTATTGAAGAAAAAAAAAACAAAAAAAATTCGTTGGAATCGACGAAGAGAGGCATAGCAGGTGCGCGGAAACTCGGAGTGTGCGTGTTACGGTCGGGAGTGCAGAAAGTGCAACGCGCATTCCAACCGAGCCGGACAGTGAGAGACCCAGTAGATGCAATCAGAGTGCTTACGCCGGCCGGCGGCCTCCCGACGCTCCCGTCATCGTCACGAAATTTATAACGTTTGAATAACGCGAAGTTCGCGAGCAAATAACAAAACGGTACAGCGCGTTCTGTCTGCCACAGAATTTCATATTTTCCCACGTTTTTCGAGGACGCCGTTGCCGCGTCCAATCTGGCTATTGCACTTTTTTATTTTTTCGACCGATCCTTTCCTATCGTGACACCAAAGATACGCGCGTCTGAACTCCTACGTCTTTGTGCTACGTAAATAAATATCGTACGATCCCGGTGTGTGTTTGTGTGTGGGTATTCGTGAAAAAATGCAGAATCATATATTCACGAATGTCAATCTATCGAAAAAAAAAGAGCGATACAATATTTCGAATCTCGATTGATCTTACGTTTATTTTATGATATCTGAATTTATAGGCTTCTTATTGGTTTTGCCAACTAAAACAAGCCGGTCATACAGTTTTGGTCTTTTTTTTTTCATCATTATTTTTATCGAACACTCCGTGTGCACCATTGCAGTCGCGTAGATAAACACAACGAAGTTGGCGCAAGTGTGTCGGTGGACGGAGTCAGTGTCAATGAGCTAGTGGAAATATTTCATTTTTTTTTTATCAGCACAAGCTATTTTGCCGAGTTTTGCCCGCGTTATCGACTTTATATATTTTTTTTCGTAGAGTATTTTTCGTGCGCGGGAAAAGTTTTCGTATTCGTCTGGCGCGCGGTTCGCGGGGAGGGAGGAGCGGAGCGGGGGGAAAGATCTTCGCTCGAGCGGTGAATTTGTTGCGTTGGGTCGGGAATTTTCATCCGGCGTACCTGCTTGTACCTTAGTCATTCGACGTGTATACTGTACATTCGTCTATTATTAACCACTGGTGATCTGTCAGTCGAGCGTTTCGCACATCTTCTATATATATTTCATC